>CM059272.1:5472043-5562043 GCA_030347295.1 Setipinna tenuifilis
ATTCTTACTCGCCTCTGCCACCGAGTACAGCTGGCCCACTTGGTACTGGAAGGCAAAAAAAACACAACAGATGCTTTGCTGTGAATCAGAACTACAAAAAGGTAACAAA
The DNA here is from genome assembly GCA_030347295.1 of Setipinna tenuifilis. NCBI lineage: Eukaryota > Metazoa > Chordata > Actinopteri > Clupeiformes > Engraulidae > Setipinna > Setipinna tenuifilis. The sequence continues at coordinate 5,472,153 of CM059272.1, forward strand.
CTTCAAAAACGCTGTACTGACAATGCTTGTTTTACCAATACATAAAAGTGAGATCATGGAATGACCATATGTTCTGGAGTACTGTGCAAGGACAATGTAGTTCTGTGGTGCAAATAGATAAAGAAGACAGTGCAGAACAAGCTTTCGCATTATAGCACTGTCAACGACCTTCCTATAAGGAATCATAGGACACAACATAATCAGCTGAATATGTCTGAATGCATCTGTCAACGTGTTGAGACAAACTTTCAGAGAAAAAAAAGAAAAGAATTTTCTACGCCTACATCCATGCAATACATATAATACAAGCCTTTCAGTCTTACGATTTCCATCAGTTAATGGGGATAAATGTATCCATATCATTACTAAAGAACAAATACTTAATATTTTGTCAAATTGAGTTTACACTGGAAATTGACACCTCTTTTGTCTTGTGACTAAATCTTTTGCTTTTTGCTATTAAGAAACAGAGAATAGATAAAAGCATCACCACTAGTGTACATACAACATGTTTGACAATGTTAAAGGCATTTTTCTCAGTTTCTGTGTTCACATAGCTACTGCGCTTTGCCTTTGTAGAGCAGATTACTGACTCCTTTGAATATGGTTCAGTGAGACACAGAAGAAGATCTGGATTGATTAAATGTAAGGCAATCTACATGGACAACAGAAGAGTGTTTAAAATAGCCCTGCTAGTCTTACACATGCGCCTCTTATTCTATATGTCCACCACTGCTTTAAGTAGGCCTCCCTTGATAGTATAAAAAACACTGTATATGTATGTCCAAATGCCATCACTTCACTTGCATTTCACAGCATTAGTATGAAGTATACTGCCTATTCTATTATTGTTCAAGCTAACATTGCCTGTGTGTGTGTGTGTGTGTGTGTGTGTGTGTGTGTGTGTGTGTATATGTGTGTGTGTACATGTGTGTATGTGTACATGTGTGTGTGTGTGTATGATCACATTGCATGTAAATATGCATCTGTATCCATGAATGTGTGTGCAAGCAGAGTTGAGGGGTTTTTAGGGGGAGCGAGGCAAAGAAAGATGGGGAGAAAGAGAGAGGGAGAGAAAAAAACAGCACTATGAAAAGGAGCAGGGTAATGAACAACTGAGGGACAAACAAGAGGAAGCTCTGTCTGTACTTTTAGTGCTGCAACACAAACCTTAAGACAGCAGTGAAGGACTATTGACACAGATAGGTAAGTGGGGGGGGGCAGAGAGAGTTGGAAGGGGGAGAAAGAAAAAGAGGGGTAGAGAGAAAGTCTGAGAAAAAGAAAATGGGTGGTAGAGTAAGAGAGGTAGAGAGAGATAGACAGAGAGAGGGAGAGAGAGCGAGATAGAGAGGAGAAGGAGAAAGAGAAAAAAGTGCTCAAAATACAGCATGAACGCAGAGAAGGACAGGAAATGACAATAAGAAATAGACAGCGGCAGTGAGGTGTTCTGAGGAAGATGAAAGGAGGAGGAAAATGAAAAAGAAAAAAACAAATAACATTTAAACTAAAGGAAGCAAGCAGATGCTGGCTATATCTAATGGAGATATTAAGTATATATCAGCATATATACAGCAGCACATTGTGACTGCTCTGCACGGCAGATGAAGCTGTCTTCCTGGCTGTGTAAGTCAAGCCCTGTGATTTCCTGCTGTCGGTTGCCATGCACTGGAGCGCGCCAGCAGCCCTAAAAGGATTCCATCAGCAGCAGCAGACGATTCAGCAGCCTCGCGCCACGCCACGCCACAGAGACATGTCACACTCCTCTCAGCCAATCACAGCGCAGAGCAGGGGGAGGGGGAGTTGCGTCAGCATGCGACACGACAAACGAGTCAGCTCTGCATCACGCTTCCTTCTCCCCACCAGCTACCTCACAACACACACACACACACATGTGCACACACATACACACGTGTGCACACACACACACACACACACGTGTACACACACACACACACACACACACACACACACACATACACACACACACGTGTACACACACACATTCACACGATAGCTTGTACAGAAACACAGACATTCAAACACACACGTCCACATTGTATGTCATACACACTCACACACGCACATACTCACACATCTGCCTGCATACACGCACACACACAAACACACACCCACACACAGAGGTATGTACAGCCACAGGCACTAAGACAAACAGCATGGCTTACATGCATGCGCAGAATAGGGGAGGCTTCCCTCCACGAACACAAAAAGGGACCAAAACGTCAGCAAAGCAACAAGACTGCAGAATGCCCTGTGTGCCACTCTAATGCTCTGACAATACAGCCCACCACCCCTATTAGTCAGGAGCTCCCAGATGACCTGCCCATCTCTGAAAGCCCAGACAGGATAAACAGAAGGATAAATACACCCAATATCTAGCACTCTCTCTCTCTGTCTCTCTCTCTATCTCTGTCTGTCTGAGAGAGAGAGAGAGAGAGAGAGAGAAGTGCATGCATACACAGGCAAACAGAGAGAGATAGAGATAGGGAGAGAGACAGAGATAGACAGATGGAGAGGGAGAGAGAGAGACAGACAGAAAGTAAGATAGAGAGAGAGAGGTAGAGAGATAGAGGGAGAGAGATGGAGAGAGGGAGAGCTGTGGTGACACAGACAACAGCAGGGTGAGAGTGACCCTTCCATCCATTCAGAGACAGGGAAGGGAAGCAGGGGAAGGTCAGGATGGGCCAATCAGACAGAGGTTACTTAAACCGGATCAGAGACAACCAGCTCAGACCTCAACAACACATGGGGCTTATGTCCCCCTTTCACCCACCCCCACCCCTCTCTTTTCCTCTCTCCTCTTTCCCTCTCTCTCCCTCTCTGTCTTTCACCCATTCACACTGACCCTCCATTGCCCCTTTCTCTCTTCCTCCTCTTTCTCTCCCTCCCCCACTCCCTCTCCCTATCTCACCCTTTCACACTCCTGCTCTCTGACGCTCTTTCTCCTCCTCCTCCTCCTCCTCCTCCTCTCTCTCCCTCTCTTTACCAACCGGTCGCTTTTTAACCCTCTCCTCCTCCCCTCTCCTTCCTGCTTTCTCTGTTTCTATCCCTTTTTCACCCCTCTCCCCTCCCTTTTCCATCTCTTCTCTCCCTCTTTCCTATACTCCCTCTCATTTCCAACTCTCTTTGCCTTTCTCCTCTCTTTCCTTGTCTGCCTCATCCTCATCTTTCCTTTCATCCTCTCCTCCGTCTCTCCCTTCAGGTTCTTCCTCATTGCCCCTCTCACTCTCTCTCTCTCTGACACTCCTCTTTCACCTTCTTCCTCTCTTCCACCCTTCCTTCTCTCCCTTCTTTCCCATCTTCTGTCTCTCCTCATCACACTCTTTCACTCTCTTCTTTTCCTCACTCCCTCTCATCCCCTGTTCCCCTCCCTATCTCCTTTTTGCCCCTCGTCATCCTCACCGCTCCCTCTACGTCGTCTTACTGTCTCTCCCTTCTTCTCCTCTCCTCCTCTCTGGCTTCTAATCTGAAGCCCCTGGCCCTCCCAAGTCCACCCAAACTGCTTTAAGCTGCTTAGCTCCAGCGTGATGGGCAACCCCTGGCCCAAGAGTAGAGATTGGGCAAATCCCAAATATTCACTCCATCACTGTAGAGGGCACTATGTGGTGAATCAGCCAATATAACTCACACACTATATAAACACACTATATAAACACACTACATAAACACACTATATAGCAAACTACATAGCACACAATATATAAATATATATATAGCACACTATAGAAACACAGAATATAAACACACTACAGAGTAAAAAAGTGATGGTTTGGAACTGAGCCACAGTGTTCCGCTAGAGTGTAGGCAGAAAAGGAAAGAGAGCAGACCAAGGGTTTCCAGCTCTCTGGGTGGTGGAGCTGTACTGGGCTATGGGATGGGCCAAACCGGGCTGTCAGAACCACAGCAGGAAGCCTACAGCAGGAAGCCACAGCAGGAAGCCTACCGCACTGTGTGTTGATATTTCCTTTTTTTTTGTAAATATGAAGCTTTGTATTACATATCACTGGGGAATGGGATATTTATTTAAAATGTTCAATAAATGAGTTTCATTTCATCAAAAGTTTAAATATGTAATGAGTACATTTTACTGGTATCATTATGTCTGGGTCAAAGGTGTGCATGTGAGGTGAATGTTCACAGATAGTGGGGAAAAGCTTGAGGGAGGTCTAAAAGAAACGGCTGGACACAAGTTTGTTACTGAGGCTGCTGGAGGTCAAGGAGGGACACAGAATAGTTAGCAGAAAGCAGAAAGCATAAGTCAACCATGTAACTATATCACCAGCTACATAACATATGACTTTGTAGCTGCTGTGAATGCTTGGCTCTACTGCAGACTGGACTTGGAGAATACGCTCCAACCATCTGAGGTGTCAATCTGGGCCTAAGAAAGTAAAAACCCTGGCATGTAGTATTCCTCCTGTCTTTGCCACTGTGGATTTTACTGATTAGCTGATCTATGATCTGATTTGTCTGATCTGATCTGCTCTGATTATTTGTGTGCTCATTAGAATCAGCTGGTTCAGAAAATGGTTGGATCAAATATGCGAATGGGTTTTACTTTCTGAAGCCGGGATTGACACAACGCTTACACTATAACCACTCTGCCTCTGGAAGCCAGGCTCAAGGCTCATATTGACAGTAAGGCATTGATTTCTGTATGTACCGCACAGTGGATAAGATGGAGTTATGCTCTTGCTTGAATTATGTGGAATCAGCTACCACTTACGATTAAAGAGGCCGCCTCCATTGCTATTTTTAGACAAAGGCTCAAAACTTACTCTTACTCTTTGTTTTTGTTACTATCACAATTTAAATTTTATTATTATTATTATTATTAGTAGTAGTAGTAGTAGTAGTAGTAGTAGTATTAGTAGTATTACAATTATTATTATTATTATTATTTTAACTTCTGTATTTATCTATTCCTGTATCTTAGCTTCAATATGTGGTAATTTGTGTCTGTTTCTGTTTTTTTTTTCTTAATCTGTTTATTGCATTTTGTACAGCACTTTGAACAGTGTACAGTAAACTGTACTTAAAAATGTGCTTTATAAATAAATTTTACTTACTTACTTTTACTATGCTCTACACACCTTAACATGTCAATTATGCTAATGTCAAATCTGTAGCCCTTTGCCATGCACACCCAGTCAGTTAAGTTTTGTTTCCACCAAGCAGTACAGTACAGTTCGGTTTGGTACAGAACGTTTTTGTGCGGTTCGGTAAGGATTGTGTTTCCACTGCCAAAGGTAGAGTAGAGTCGTCACAGCAACAGGTGTGTCTCTAAACCGTACCACAAACTGGTACCCCAACACAAGGGTGCCAGAAAATGGTACGGTTCGGTACGGTTATTTAGGTACGCTTCAAAAATTCTTACCATGGAGACACAAACAATTGCAAACCTAACTGAACCGAACTGTACTGTACTGCTTGGTGGAAACGGGGCTTTAGAAATATGATGAAATCTGTGCGGTCCATGCAGTCACAAAGGCTGGGAACCTCTGGAGTAGAGTGCGTGTGTTCAGCTCAGGGAGAGAGGAATCTGTCGCTGTTACAGTAAACCGGGACAGAGCAGGTGAGCTAAGGTCTGAGTTGTGAATCGGAGACTAGTGGAATGTATGTGACACTGAAACCCACTGTATTTATTTAAGCATGTGTCGATACAATTAGGCCAGATTGTTTTGTGTGTATATATTTGCCACTGTAGATTGTTTTATGTGTATATATTTGCCACTGTAGATTGTTTTGTGTGTATATATTTGCCACTGTAGATTGTTTTGTGTGTATATATTCGGCAGGGTAGGTTGGTTTATGTGTATATATTTGCCACTGTAGATTGTTTTGTGTGTATATATTTGCCACTGTAGATTGTTTTGTGTGTATATATTCGGCAGGGTAGGTTGGTTTATGTGTATGAGAGCTGCCTCTATAATGGATCAATTTATCAAAATACAACTTCACAAATCAGAAGGCAGACATTTGATACTTCATGACATTTTCCAAGATGTATATAAAATATATGCTGCTGATGATGATGATAATAATATTAATGGTGTGTTAGTAGGGTGTTATGTGTGTGTGTGTGTGTGTGTGTGTGTGTGTGTGTGTGTGTGTGAGACACAGCAACTGTGTATTTATGTATGCATGTATGTATATGTATGTATGTATATGTATGCAAGTATATGTCCTTCTCCCTCCCTGTGTGTGTGTGTGTGTGTGTGTGTGTGTGTGTGTGTGTGTGTGTGTGTGTGTGTGTGTGGGTGTGGGTGTGTGTGTGCAGCTTCTATTTATGAATCCTGAAGATAAAAGGAACGTACAAAACAGTAAAACCAAAACAGCAAAAGAGGAAATAAAAGAACCCCAGCACAACATCACTTCCTGTTGGTAATGCAAACAATCTTCACCTTGCCTGAGTCCATGTCAATGAATGTATAACTTAATGTATGAATTCATTTATAAATGAATGAATTAATTCACTGAATGAACAACTGAGTGAATGAGTGCACAGAGGAAAGCAGGCAGGCTCTTAGGAGAGGAATAGGAATGCCTCTTGCCTGTGGCACAACACGACACAGAACCTCCTGCCGGTTTGAAAGGCCGTCTCAGCCTCCCATTTAATGTGGCCCGTCTTCTTAACATCTCTTTCACTCCAGTTAATATGAATGGCTAAGTATTTGTTGGCCTAGTTGTATCTGGTGTTGGGTTGCAAGGTCATAAGTGTCACTTTTTGTATTTTTTTTTTTATTTTGAATGCGTTTGACTGGCTTTTGTAGTTTGAGCTTGACAAAAAGTGGACAGAGGGAAAGAGAGACAATATGGTGAAAAGAGAGAAAGACAAAGATACAGAGAGAGAGAGAGAGAAAGAAAGAGAGAGAGATGGGATCGGGTAACTCATTCAGAATTCAGGACTAGGTGACCGCTAAATTGAATGACGAACTGCAGGATCATGGGAAACGGGGAGGAGCATGAGATAGAGACAGGAAGACAGAGGTAGAAAGGAGAGAGAAAGAGAGACAGACAGACAGACAGACAGACAGACAGACAGACAGACAGACAGACAAGACAGACAGACAGAGGAAGATAGACAGAGCAAGAGAGACAGAGAAGAGAGCCCTCGTGAGCTTTCACAGGAAGTAGAGAAACACATACACATGGAAACTGGTGCTGACAAGGCCCCTTCCTCACCGCATGAAGGCCATGCTAAGGCATTAATCAGCACCAGCCCCCGTCACAAGTCCCCGAGAGCAGTAATCAGAGATAACACTGTTCCTGAGCCCTGACAAGACAGTCCCTCCACCCTCAGCAAGGGAGAGGGAAGGACTGACTTTGGGTTGATACTGCATGCACACTGTCTGTGCCACAAAAAGCTCAGTACAGAGTAGCAGATACCTCCCATGGTTGCCAACGGCTTATCAAGTTAACACACTGCAGCCAGCAAGAGAACACATGGGTGTGGAGTTGTCAGATGTTTTACTAAATCCACGTCTGTCCATTTATAATGTGAGTGTTATTTAATGGGGAAATGTATTGTTGCTGGACAAGGCACGTGCTTGTAAAAAAAAGAGATACTAATAGAGAGTATGACCTGTCCTTAATATCCAAAAGAGCATGTTGGAACAAACACAACAGGACAGCCCAGAGCAAGAAGTGTACTATATCAAGGTAAAAAGGCAGCACTCACCTCTTCCACAGAAATAGGCAGGATTACTCGACTGAAAGCAAACATAGGGAAAGACAGAGAGAGAGAGAAAGAGAGACAGAGAGAAAGACAGAGACACAGAGAGAGAGGGTTTATTAAAATTCTTTTATTACAACTCTGACTAACCTTCTAACATGATTATACTGATAAACCACAGACGTTCATAATATCAACAAAGCTTTTGCTACAGCTACATTAGTACTTCCACAACGAAATAGCTATCACTTCCTCTTAATTTCCATCCCACCATACTTCAAAAACCATTTATCTGTCCTCTCAAACATCACACAGCGACTCCATCACCACACAAATACTTAAAGATGTTGTAACAACATTTACCGATTCATTATAAGCATTTTCGATCTTAATGTGACACCAGAGACAGACCAGCGAGAGAGACAGACACAAACAGACAGAGGCACAGAGACATAGAGACAGAAACTAAAAAAGGGACAAATAGATAGAGTTCATGTGTGTATGAGCTTGTGTTTGTGATATCAGCAACATTTATCTCAAAACAAAGTGAGCAGCTCTGCATCTACAAGCTAGTTTGTGGTATAAAGAAATGTTTACTAGCCTGCTGCTGTTTATGTGCATGTACACAGGCCATGTCATTGATAGGAAGCTTGGGAATGTAGAAACTATGATACACACATGCTGACTCATATGCCTTATTGTTTACCACTGTAGTCTCAAGTTCTTCATGGCATGGGTGAAGATTACAACTGCAGTCCACTTTTAACCTGAAAAGATCAATGGTCCGCAAGTACGCAGCCAGACCCATCTGCAGATGTAGCACGCTAGCAAGGCCACAGCTAAACTCATCCACAGATGTAGCACGCTAGCAAGTCCACGTCCTTGTGACACGCCACGTCTTTTGACATCCTCAGCAGCAGGCTTTGTCCATCTGTGCTGTTTTTGATTGGCAGAGCCGAGGTAACTCCTTCTCTGCCGTCTGCATATTTCATTAATAATCAAAGGGTGAAAGCTGAGACCGATGCCTCGCTCCGGACTAATTAGCCGTCTTCCTCTTAAAGTCAAATTTCCCATATGGCTCCGGCAAGTCTCAGTACACGTGTTTACCTACACAGGCCTGGAGGTTGGAGGTACATTGGAGGTTTCCCTCGTGCAGTATACATTAAGTGTCTCGATATGATGTAAGGTTTGCATGGCAGAGTACAAAAGCACGCTGGCCCTTGAGGGGTGAAATGAAACATCAAATGTCTTGGGGTTGCTACTAGAGACAAGATCACATTGAGGTATACAGAGAGTGCTGTGCTGTGTGGACACTTAAAGACCATGGGTGACATACAGAGGGTGCTGTGCTGTGCTGGGTGACATACAGAGGGTGCTGTGCCGTGCTGTGCTGTGCTGTCCTGTGCTGTGCTGTGCTGTGCTGTGCTGTACTGTGCTGTGCTGTGCTGTGCTGTGTGGACACACAAAGAGCACAGGTGATCAGCAGCCACCTTTGGATCTTGAATAACGGGATCTCCTCGCCCTGCAGGCCCCAACGGCAGATCTGGTGTCTGCTGCCTTCTCTCTGACACCGAGGCCTGTTCGTGCATTATAAATGCCAGACCTGTACAGCTACGCTCACACAGGTGGCTCAAGATAAAGAGCTTCGAGCTGCTCGGGACACACTCAAACTGCCACACTCTGAGGAAAGGGTTTCTCTCTCTCTCTCTCTCTCTCTCTCTCTCTCTCTCTCTCTCTCTCTGTCTCTCTCTTTTCGTCTCTAGCGATTCTCTCTCTGCCCATGACTGTCAAGGCCAACACTAAATGCTGTCAACCATATATTCCAAATTCTTGTCGATCCAAACAGAATAGCTATACTAACAAATTCTATTCTATAAATAAATTCTGTCAGGCAAATGAAGTAACCTGTGAATATAAAAATGCCTATATAATACACTGAAATGTTATTTATTTCATTACTTATGCACTATGTTACTAAGGTCTGTTAGTGTTGCTGAAATCAGTCCACACCTACCTTAAGTACAAAATAGGAAATTAACTGACTACACTGGAACACACTGGGAAAATTGGAAATTAACTGACTACACTGGAACACACTGGGAAAATGGGAAATTAACTGACTACACTGGAACACACTGGGAAAATGGGAAATTAACTGACTACACTGGAACACACTAGCACAGTTCCATCTACCTGTATTTCATCAATTCAGTGTGCTTGCTGCCTTATCTGGACCTTAGTCTCCCATCACTGTCCTGAAATTAGGACACACAAAGAACCTTCATCTGCCATACAGACCCATTCTCTCCACTCACCTTATGGTCAAGAGCTCCAGCTTTTTAGCTACTTTAACACAGTATTTTGGGGTTACAAGTAATTTGTTTACAAAATCTGATGGCCTACCTGAGTATTCTAACGGTAAAGTTGTTATTAAGATATATAAGTAAACATTATGAATGTCATTAAGCATGCAGGAAAGTCCAAAAGATCATTTTAAGACACAAACTCCATTGCCTGTCGTCACCTTTAGAGTGGAGACTGACAAAGGAACCAGCCCTGAATTTCTTCACACAGGGCTCCTTAACAGCCACAGTCAGAGCAGAATTGTCTTTACACACATCCTATCACCTGGACTACAAGCACCTGACTCCTGGGGAAGGACGTGCTAATTGTCTAACATGGCGCCATCAAGCACAAAGCTATTGACCTTTTGCAGAAGCGTGACTGAAGCACGCTGACCTCATTAAAATGGATGATTTGGGTATTAACAAGACGGGACCTTCCTTTAAAGCATTCGAAAGACTTGGTCCAATCATCTGTTTAAAGTTCTACATTAGCTCCAAACCACTGACATACAGTACTCTGTTCCCATAGGAGTAAGCGGTGAACACAAATGTGGATTGTGAAAATATGGTTTCTGAAGACGTATTCTTTAGAGACTGACAATTGTAATAATCTTATTCGCGTTGTATCAGTTCTCTGATGTAGGCTACTAGATTAGACAGTAGTGCTAAAGGCTAAATCTCTGACCTAAAATCATCTTAAAGCTCACTTGCACACATGCTGTGGTGTAGGTTTAAATTTAAAACCCGTACTCTCTCATAAGTACCATGGAGAGCAAACTTTCAGCATACGGGGTTAGGAGCGCTGTCCGGTCCTGATGTGATAGTGAACTGAGTAGGCTATTCGCAGAGCATAAGCCTCCGTCCTCCGCAGCACCACTGGTAGGCTACGCAATAAGTAGCCTACCGCTCGATTGAGAGAAATTTAGAAGTGCTAGCTCAGTTCTTGTGGTTAAGTGGTTGTGGTGACACATCGATGAGTAATCGGAAAATCGTGACACAAACCTTGGGCCAACCATTTTATGCGCAATAGTTATCCTTCATTCTGGGCATAGGCTACCTGCTGTGCGTCTGTCTGCTTACATTCATGTATGAGCTGCCGGTAGGCCTCTACCATCCATCTGCATGACCTTAGTCGGCAGGGCATTGGGAGGCATGGAGGAATTCCAGTCGTGTGTAGGAGACATTGCTTGCCAACACTGCCGTTAGTTATGAGGATAGCGGATACAGCATGTAAGTCACGTCCATTGAAGATGCAATGCGACTAAAATTAATACAAAAATGGACTTGATTTGTGTCGTGTTAGCACTGACTCTGAGTGAGCATCCTATCGAGGAGCCCTTATCGGAATTCCAGTGGTGTCAAATTATTGGCTACCGCTTAATACCGCATCAAATTTATCAAACAGTGGTGGTCAATGGCTAGCTAACTTTAAAACGTTACATAACGTTGGCGATGTCTCGAATGGTGATGTCTCGATCAGTAAGATGGAGCGAACACAAATTCTTCATTGTAGCCTACGTTTAAATGATATTTCATTTTCAATATGGCCGAACCACCCACCGTAGTTTCCTGGTAGAATTCACCTTAACGGGTTTCTTTGAATACACAAGGGAACTTGGCCACTTTAGATTATTCTATTTTAAGAAGATTCAATCGTGTGAGTCAAGTTGTTTAATTTCAGTGGCCACCCTGTCCCGCATTGCCTGGTTAGAGGGTAACCAGTGGAACACCTGCTCAAATTGCATTCGGAAAATGACCGTGTCCAGTGTCAGAATACCATTGTTAATTCGCAAAAACATACCACCAATACCCTAACACAATATACAGGGATACGGGCAATATACGGGCATCCACATGCCGTCCCCTCAGAAACGTTCTAATTTTGGTCCGGTTCACCTTCACCGGGCGCATCAATAACATGGATACGTTGCAACTGGAATGGATGTCGGCACGCAATATTCTAACCCACCGCTGTTCACCTCCGAAGCGGGTATAGACATGGATTAACATGGAAGAAGGGCGATTATTCTTATTTCATCAACATCAGACGGATAAAAATAGCTTATATAATTATATAAATGTATATACTACATTTTGGTTTTGACAGTTTAGATATCCAAATATAAACACTTAGTGCCACAAATAAGTAGCCTTTCAGGTGTAAAGAATAAACCAGCATCAGTTCAGCTTTTCTTTTCTTATTTTGTTGTTGTCACTGACTGTCTTTCATTCTAATGTCTCTCTGCTTTACACTGCCCGTAACTGTAGCCCAGCGTGTTCGATGCAAAGCACAAGACTGCAAGCTCGAATGCCATTTTAGAAAAGATAAGCCATACTTACAATTCTTTGATGAGCATCTTCCCGTGTGCTTTATATCTTAGCAAATTATGTTATCGTTCTATAGAGGACCAAGTTGATGGCAAGCACTCAGCCTGTTTCTCTTTCTCTACCTCCTCTCCCGCTCCTATGTCATTCTAGCTCCCGTTTTTCTATTTTCCACAAATTCACTTCCTGAACAGGGCCGAGGGGGGCGCGGCATAGCTCGTCGCGGTAAGCGCAAACCTAGAGATGTGACATAACCGTGCTGACGTCAGAGAAGAGGTTTGATGAACGCAAAGATGGTTTGAGATCGGGGATGACCGTTGTCCTACACGCCCCCCCCCCCCAATTAACTCTGATGTTGAGGTTATTCGAATAAAACCCACCAATCCACACAGCGGTCAAGAGTAACAGATCAAGCCACCGAGATCCAAAGCGTCCTCCTGTTTACCTCAGCATAAAGAGTCAGGTGTCATGTAGTAAAAAGCTAAGACATGAATGAGCCACACGCACAATTTATTTTTTTACAACAATAATTTATTTCTCACACTTAACAATAATGCCTCTAAACAAATAGAAATACCTTTTACAAAGTCTATTGCAAGACCAAGGAAAAGTATATGTTATAAAGAAATGCTGTGGGATATTTCACCAAAAATATGATTCTGACGAAAAATGTCATGGAATAAAAATCAAATAAATACAAAAATGAGGCAATATCCATTACAAGCAATAAAGCAGTCTACATATCTGCACATCTGCTTATTCCCTCTGCTGTTAAAAATATGTTTTGTACATGCAAGCATCACTTTCACCAGTCTCTCCTTTTCACATAACCTTGGCTGTCAATCATACAATACATTATGTAAAACACTTTAGCAGTCATATTTTAATACAAATTTTAGAATGGAGAGGAGGATAAAGACATTAAGTCAAAAGTGCTGTTTTTTCCATGACTGGTAGGCACTGTTAGGTCAAAAATTAAAAAGACTTAAAAATTAAACAAAAAGCATCATCAAAGTAAAGCCACTTTTATGTAGAAATATTGTGTCCACATAAACTATTGTCATAAAAAATATTTACAAAATTAAATACATAAGGGTGGCTTTACGTATCTAACTGTGACTTACAAATCACAAATATACCTTTTTTGAAGGCCTGAATAACATTTGCAGGCCTTTACTTTCAAACTGGAGCACATTAGCTTTAACCAGCCATTCCTGTTTTTAAAAATCACCAACATCTTTGTCTGCCATCTTGCTAGAGAGCAATATCCAACAAGGGCTCTTCAATGTTTCTAAAGCAACTGCCCTAAACCTTGTGTTGGTCATTAAACGAAATGGACATGGGACTAAAATGCTGTTTACAGGAAGACTGGTATAGTGTCTATGTCATAAATCAAAGGTAAAATGGTTTAACATGAGCATACACACACACTTAAAGTGACCATTAAAAAGTCATGTGATAACAGGGGATTTGGAAGACATCAGCTGAAACTCACGTCTGATAACAGGACACTGAAATAAACAAGAAGAAGCTGCTAATGTTCTCCAGGAGTATGAAGTCGTGTCACTGTCCACTACTGAATGACAGAGCACAACTCTCTCTCTCTTTTCCTCCTCTCCCTTCAGATCTCTCCTTACTCTTCCTCCAATTTAAATTTCTTTTCAGCCCTCACTCCATTCCATTCCACCCCACTCCACCTGACTTCTACACAAAAGCCTCAGGGCAGTTGCTTCCGTTGATTGTCATGAAGATTTTGGACTCGTTGTCCTTCTCCTTCCTCTTTTTCCTCAGCTGGCTGCGGAAGTATATCAGGTAGATGGGCAGCAGGAAGCCCAGCATGCTCACACCCAGCAGGCCGACATTCACCTGGAAAAAACAGCAGTCTGTCAGTTACCTCAGCCAGTTACCACAGTCAGTTACCTATGTCAGTTACCTTAGTCAGCTATGCCAGTCCGTTATTAAAGTCAGTCAGTTACCTCAGTCAGTTACTAATGCCGGCTACCTCAGCCAGCTACCATAGTCAATTACTAGTCAGTTACCACAGTCAGCTATTACAGTCAGTAACTAAAGTCTGTTACCACTATCAGCTATAATACTCGGTCAGTTAAGTGAGTTACGTTAGCCATCACACTCAGTAACATTAGCTAGCTATTACAGTCACTTGCCAGACTCAGTTACCAAAATCAGCTGTCACCATAAGTTACAAGGGTTAGTTACACCATTGTAAAAAAACTCCTTTGGGGAGTGTAACCTACCCAGGTGGGGTCTCCCTCCAGGGGTCCCATCATGGCCATGAAGAGGGGCTGCTGCAGCAGGGCGAACAGGGCACTCACCAGAGACTGCATGCCCGTCAGACTGCCAAACTGGGATGAGGGGTACCTGTAAAAGAGGTCCAGAGAGAGAGAGAGCGAGACAGAGACAGAGACAGAGGGAAATACAATATGGCGTCAGTTAAGAACAGTCTAAAAAACAGTCTGTGTTCATTTGTCAAACTGTTGAAGCACATTGAACTACATTGTTTGTATGAAGCATGCTGTACAAGTAAAGAACAATAATAGTAATAATAATAATAATAATAAATAATAATAAATTGGTACAAAAAATATACCAAAAAATTGATATATGAATGGTGTGGTACTCAGAAATACATACACAGCAGCATAGAGTCCACCAATAGCTGAATGGATGAATCCTCTTACAATGGTGTGCAGAACAAAAGACAGCATCTACAGAGGAAATATTCATACATAACATCCCGTTAGCACAAGACAAGTCTCAGTGACTCCGAAGGTTTCTCACAACAATAGGACAAGATATAAAAGCTAAGGTCAAACAGAGCTGAGATTGTAATCCCACGTCTAGAAAAAAAGTCATGACAACTCAACTCTGATGTAGTGTTGTTACAGGTTAATAATACAGTTGACTGTCATTACACAATGTCACCACTAGGAGATGATCTAACACATAATTTCTCCCAGGACCTGACTCTTACACAACATTTGTTAATTGCAAATTGAATACACAGCAAGACATGCAAATAAACACTATACAGCACACTACAAGCATGACACAATAAGCATGCACACTGATAAAACATGCAATGAGTTAACAATGCACAAGCACACAGAAATACACACACATGCTTGTGTAACAAGCATACACAATGACAAAATGTATGGGCTTACTTAACATACACACAAACACACACACATGCGCGCACACACACACACACACACACCACACACACACATACACATACACACACTCACCTGTAGATGCAGGTTAGGAATGAGGCAGGTGATGCCGAAGCCCACCAGGAGGAGGTTGGTGAAGATGAAGGCTCGTGTCGCATTGGTGACCTTCTGGATCTGTTTGTCTCTCCGCTTGGGCTGGGGCTGGTCCCTGAAAGCCACCACCATCATCATCATCATCATCATCATCATCATCATCATCATCATCATCATCATCATAGGCACCAACACTACTGTCATCATCATCATCAGATCGGCTACAGACTCCATTCCATGCAAAGTCACTTGCAGAAATTATTGTCACTCACAATCTGTCAACACATCTTAAATGACAAATTTGAAATTTTCATATAGATGCAGAGGAGGTCTTGGGAGTTAATACATGTCCTTAAACTCTGACTTCTGTTTCTGTGTCTGTCTGAACCTGAAGCACTCACTTGCTCAGCTGTTTCTTCTCCTCGCTGTCTCCATCGTCACACTCTTTCAGCTTCCAGTCCATGATCTGACCAATCACTGGAGTTGTCATCAGGCACAGGAGCTGCATCACGCCAAAGATGGAGGTATAGAGACTCACTACAAAAGTCACAGAGAGAGAGAAAGAAGGCAGAGAGAGGGGGAAGGGGGGTAAAAGAGGGAGAGAATAGAAGGAGAGAATGGACAGAGAGAGAAAGCAAGGGGAGAGAGAGCAGGGGAGTGAGAAAGAATAAAGAAAAAAGAGAGAGAAACATTACCTAACTGTTTAATGAGTAACCCCTTCGGTTAGTTAATAACTACATTGGTGAGTGGTTAACACAAATGCTTGTAAGTAAATGTACTTACAAATGAAGCCTAAGATGCTTATACACGTTATTCTTTTACAGGGCCAAATAGCTACGCTACCAAGCATTAGCAAGAGGCATCTAGAAGCAGTTCTAGAAGGAAATACTGTCATGGAGATGATACACTGCTGACACCACTGTTTTTAAAAAAAGTCCCTTGGACAACATCAACCGAAAAGGCAATAGATTAAAAAAATTGAAGGCAGCTGATATTAGTGTAGTTTATATATGACAATACGAACATTTCCATTCAGTGCTTTTATGTGCATGATGACCCTTGTAATTTTCCAGTGATTATACAGGTATACTGCTAATCCACATTTTGGATCACCAAATGACCAGTCAGAGGTGTCAATCCTGGGTTCAGAAAGTAAAAACCCTGCCACGTTTTCCTTCCAACACAGGTGACTTCACTGAGTAGCTGATCTACCTGTCTTGAGTGCTCATTACGATTGGCTGATTTAGAGCTGGTTGGATCAAATTTGTGGCTTGTTTTGCTTTTTGCTTTCTGAATGGATTGACACCTCTGAATGTGCATAACGGATGCCAATGCAATGGAAACCCCGAGCATGACTGCTACAGAAGCATATGACTGTTCAGTCAGTGTTTCTCAGTCAGGTAGCCAGTGGATGTTGCCCTACACAGTGGGCAGTGTATCATCAGCATCAACTCTATCACTCTTACCCAATTCCATTTTCTCCACTGAAAAGACAGAGAAAGCACCCAAAAATTACATTGCATAGATGTACCAATCGTCAAAACATACATTAGATTTGATTAGATTGTGTATTTTATTTGATACCTTGCCACACAAGCATGTAAAGTGTGCACACCCATACTTATGGCCAGGTACACGCTCTCACATACAACCACAGACAGACAGACAGACAGACAGACAGACAGACAGACAGACAGACAGAGACAAACACACACACACACACACACACACACACACACACACACACACACACACACACACACACATACCTGTGTTGAGATCTCCACCACTAAGGACTTCCAGGATGTTATTCATGGCTCCCATGTAGAAGATGAGGCGCAGCTGCGTCACACACATGGTGACCAGAGACAACATGAAGAGAGGAGTCAGGATGCTCTTCATGAATGACTGGGCTGCAGAAGAAACACACACAATGAATGACTGTCATATTATATAGTCATATTACATATAAAATAAAATAATCCATAAATAATTTTAAGTGTTAGTGTGGCTAAATATTGATTGCAAATGTCTCTGTTTTTTTGTTTTTTTTTTTGGTGGGGGGATGTCCCCGGTTTTCCTCTTTTAAAATGTGTCCACACTAGAGGGGGTGGGGGTTGGGGGTGGTGGTGAGATGTTGTACAGAGCAGGGGAGTCTCTTACACTCTTCCTGGGGCTTGCACTGGACCTCGAGGTCCATGGTGGAGAGGCAGAGCTTGTGGCCGTCCTTGGTGGCCAGGTCCTTCTGCTTCAGAGAGTTGCCTCCACTCAGCCGCCTGCCCACCGTCGTCACCTGCTGGTAGAACTGCTTGCCCGTGATCTTGTGATCGAAGCCCAGCCAGCTGAACTTGATCTTCACCCTACAGGCAGGTGTGGAGGGAGGGGGGAGAGTGAGTGAGGTAAAAAGATAGAGCCAGATGAGGGGATAGAGAAAAAGGGAAATTAAAAAGAGGGTGAAAGGAATTAAGAGAGAGAGAGAGAGAGAGAGAGAGGTTATTTTTCATATAAAAATACTCACATGTGTTACTAAGATGTATGTAACTACGTTACATGTGTGTCTTAAATACTATACTATACAGTAGGCAACTCGAATGCAGCTTGTCATACAGTGTGTACTTTTTGTGAGTGTGTGTGTGTGTGTGTGTGTGTGTGTCTTACGTGTAGTCCATGTTCTCTGGAGCAGGGAAGGGCTCCAGGGGCCAGTTGAAGAAGCAGTTGAAGAAGACGAGACCTGCGCAGCCTGCCCACACCACCAGGATGGTGATGAAAGATATTCCCAGGTCATAGATCACCTGTACACACACACACACACACACACACACATCAGGCATGTGCTGCTGACAATGCTGATCTATTGATTTACAGCCCATTATAGTGCTCTCCAGTAAATAAAATTGCTGTAACTCTGCAGTCTGCCCAGTCATTTTATACAGGCCAATTAGGCCATGATGGGGACGACTAAAGAGACAGAAGCCAAGACCCTTTTAGGTCACAGTCCATACAAGGACCTCTCGGACTCTGTGGCCTGACTGGAAGGAGTGGAGTGGGGTTGGGGGTGGGGGTGGGGGGTAATGAGGTGATTTTACTGGTGTGTGCACCTGAACATTCCTCAAGTTAGTCTGGGCCAGGAGCCAGCTGGCGCTGTGAGGACCTGCACGCTTGCATTCATTTCCAGGGAGCCTTGTTAATGAGTACTGTGAAATGACGGTGTGATAGCCAGCTGACAGGACCATTTACTCCAGGAACATCGACATTACCACGCCAGCGCTCTCTCTCTCTCTCGAGAAAAAAAAACACTACCCTGGATTCTTTCTGAGGCCCAAGTTCACATGTTGTACTAACCAGGAGTGGGGAAACGCATGGGTCAAAAAAAAGTGCAAAAAAGTGCTGGCATGCAACTGTAACTGGGTAAATGTATGGGAGGAATGATTGATTTTTAAGCGGGTCGTGCACAAGGGCAAAGCATTTAGGAAATGTACTGTACCTTAACACCAGGGAAGGTGACGGCGGACGAGGCGTAGGATCCAATCATCAGGGCAATAAATGTGGAGCGAAGGTCTCCGAACATGTTCGGTAGCTGTGGAGCAGAGAAGGCAAAAAATTCAAAAACGTGATCGACATTAATGTTGGCAACCTGAGCGTTGAATCAAGTTACAGCGATGGCAAAAAACAGTGATATCTAAATTTCATACAGGCCATGGCTTGATTAAAGCCTAGTAACTGCAATAAAACATAACAGCGGACAGGCGGGACAGAAAAAGATTAGTTCTCAGAAGCATCCACCGGGCCATTTTGATCAGGCCCGGGTCCAGGGTCCAATTAGGAGATCTGGCAAAGCCGCGCAAACAACTCCCAATGCAGAGCCATGTCTCCTGCTTCACACAGCCGAGGG
Organism: Setipinna tenuifilis; assembly: GCA_030347295.1. Lineage (NCBI taxonomy): Eukaryota > Metazoa > Chordata > Actinopteri > Clupeiformes > Engraulidae > Setipinna > Setipinna tenuifilis. The sequence continues at coordinate 5,491,695 of CM059272.1, forward strand.
GGGAGGGGAGGAAGAAGAATAGAACGGGATAGAAGGAAACAAACTCATGATTCACTATAAAAGTTTAGCTGACGAATAGACCATGTCAAATAGACCACACATTCATATCTGTTCATATCTATACAAATGCTCAGCGGTCTCAGGGGAGGTGAACCCAATGACCTTGGCAATGATCCGTCCCTCTGCAAACCAATTACACCTCAGGCAGTTACACACTACAATAGCACACAGGAGGCAAAATAAGAAGTTCATACATACAACAGCAGATACAAGAGCTACAAATAAACAGCACAGGGTGAAAATCAGTGACTATTAATGAAAGTCCTTCATGCTGTTTTTTTTGTTACCCCTCCTCTCTTTCTCTCTCTCACTTCCTCTCACTCCCTTTCCTCCTTCTCTTTCTTTGTCACCCTCGCTCTCTACCACCCCCACCACCCACAACCCCCACCACCACCACCACCCCCACCACCCACTTCTGTCTCTGTCTCTTGCTAACTCCGAGAGGCATGAAATAACAGAGGCCTCCCTCATCCATAAAGCTCTGATGAGTCTGTCGCTCATTCATTACATCTCTAATTGGGACACCAAAGGAAAAAAAAAATGGGACAGTGCATCAATTATCCCCCAGAAATGTCTTACACGGTTGCACAAGTGCACCGTAGTCGCAACAACAAGTTATTCATTACATAAGCGCCTGTGCGTTTTAATGCTGAAAAAACACTTTCATCTTGCCAATCATCAGTGGGACTGCTGCAGACTTTACAAAGAGTGGGAGAGAGAGGGAGAGGCTACCACACAAAGGCTGACATCACTTGTCCTTTGAGGTTTGTGTTTTGTCATCCAAAAGTGCAAGAGTGTCGAGTTTTGCACACTTGTCATACCGGTTTGATCTGGAAGCAACCGGTTTAATAAAAACTGCTATTTCTTTGTCAAACTGGCATTCAGATCACCTCAGACGACCCTCAGATTTTCACTGAATACTTTACTTTTTCAGAGAATATTATAACTACTTCCAAAACAATAATGAATTAATGAAAATTATTTCAAATAATAATTTCAAATTGTTACACATTTGAGTATATTAGAATGCCATACACACAAGCAATGCAACATGTGTAATTTCTTACATCCTCTGACATTTAGTAGTTAGTGTATCACATGATGGACTGATAGACTAATGTGTTCTGTAAATTAACCCCCTCTACTGGACAGGATGTTATCCCATGTTTACCCCACAACCTCCTGTACTGCCTCATAGGCACACTCACAAACTCAGGTCCTTTCTATCCCTTCCCTATCTCTATCCCTTTCTGACCATTTTAGTGCAAAGGTTACACATATGTGGAGTAAAAGTTGTTTGCAAGTGCTCTGTACAATGTTTGAAATACAGTGTGCAGGGAGTCAAGGAGTGAGGAAAGTGAATCATGGTTTGAGACTTCCTGTTCTTGTTCTCCCTCATTGACTCACTGCTCACACAAAACAGAATGCAGACAGAAGCAAATGGCCCCTGTGGTGGACTTAATGATTAACCTACACACAGGCCTCCTACACGATCTGCCCACTACTCTTCCAGTAGCAGTAACTATGCGAACACTGAAACTGAGAAAAATGCCTTCAAAATTGTCATACTGCCCAGACATGTTGTAGGTATAATAGTGGTGATGTTTATACAGTATGTACTTTCTTAATAGGAAGAAGCACAAGATTTGGTCACAAAACAAGTGTTATAAAGTCAATTTCCAGTCGTTTTGACAAAATATGTAGTTACTGCCTTTTGGCTTTGTAGGGTAGTACTGACACATCCACCCTGTTTGTCTTTACAGAGGCAGGTGGTAGGCCCCCTGTGTCCTCAAACTACTTTAAAAGCCCCTCTAGCAGTGGCTATGTATGAAGCATATAATCAGATACATTATATGTTACTGACCCTTTTGACAAAAACTAACCTTAATATTACACCCAACTTACAAAAACTGAGGATGAGGTAAAAAACTAAAGTGCAAAAATAAGAATTCTACTCTAACAAAAACACTTTTACTTTAAACAAGTTTATCTATTCTTCTTTTCTCCTGGCTGTTTATGAACTAACTGACATAAATGACAATCTTCAACATTTCCATACTCTACACTCTTTTTACACACTCTCTCTTCCTCTCTCTCTCTCTGTCTGTGTCTCTCTCTTTCTCCCTACTTGGTGGTACTTCAACATTTAAGGGCTGCAGACCCACTAAAACCTTAAAACCTTGTGTAGCATGCGCAGAGGCCTGGCTGTACTCACCGTTAGAGAGGTGAACGTCATGCACATTCCTCCAAACCCGTTGAATGTCAGGGCAACGAAGATGAGAACAGATAGCTCTGGGGGAGACACATCACCAAAAGATCACGTCAGAATTTGATTACCCATACTTGCTCTGAAATGTTCATTTCAACAACAAAGACACACATGTACATGTAGACATTGTGGTGGCACAGACAGGCTTGTGTACTCTTACCATCTGGGTTGTAGGCTCCATAGGCAATCAACAGGCAGGAGAAAGCAAAGCAGGCACTGGTGGAGGAGAGGACAGATAGTGTTAGTGAAATTCATGTGTGTTTGAAGTGTAGTTATACGCATATACGTGGACCAGAAGTGTAAGTGTGTGTGTGTGTGTGTGTGTGTGTGTGTGTGTGTGTGTGTGTGTGTGTGTGTGTGTGTGTGTGTGTCAGGAAGTACAGTAAATGTGGCCCCTCACCTGCCGAGCAGCCTGAGCTTGCGTGGGCCGTACTTGTCCATGACGATGCCCAGGGGCAGGGTGATGGCGCTGAGGAGGAAAGAGCCCACGGTGAAGGCCATGTTCAGCATCTCGTCCTGCTCCTTGCAGACCAGCCAGTTGCCCACGCCCATGCGCACAGTGTCCTCCACAGGGTGCAGGGGCCGCACCTCCACCCCGCCCTGGTCTGCGTAGTAGTCCACATACTCATCCTCCTCCTTGGCTGGTGGGCTCAGTGTCAGGTTTAGACGAGACGAGGTGTTTGCTGTGAGAGGAGAGGAGAGAAGAGAAGAGAAGAGAAGAGAAGAGAAGAGAAGAGAAGAGAAGACAAGAGAAGACAAGAGAAGACAAGAGAAGACAAGAGAAGACAAGAGAAGAGAAAACTTCTTTGTGAAATAAGAGACATAGGACAACTCCTCCTTTCCTCAAGTCCTACAATATACCCCTGAAAACATTGATTAGATTATTTAGAATAAAACAATCTCAACAGAAAGACTGGTGCACAAATCCCCCTTTCACATTGTTTAAAATAAATTAATCAATTAATTCTTTCATAAACAAACAAACAAAGACTTATGATTAAAGCTGACAAACTAATCAGCATGCAGTGCAAGTGCATACTGTCTCTGGGGTTTAACAGAACACTTAAAGCGCCAGTTAGCAAAAATGAAAAAGGGAAGATACTGAGTGCTCTTGTTGCAAAAGTTGGTGAACTCCAAACAAGAAGTCTCTTGTCAGCAAAACAAGCATGGTGGCCACTGGGCCTTCTTCAGGCAACTCTCGCATTGCGTCAAGGACAAAAAAATGAAAAATGTTTTATTGAAGCTGGGGCATAGTATAAAATATGGCTCGTGGCCACCACATTTGACTTTGAGCACCAGTGTCTGATCATCACTCATCACCGTTGCTTACAGCACTAAAAACAGTGTCTAGTGTTGCCATGCCAACTGCGTATAGGTGAGACGCGTCAAGAACAAGTGGTTCCAGTGTCCATCCTAATTGTGGGCTCCTGCTGACCAGCATGAACACAGCAGAGCACATGTATAATAAATATGCTGCAAAATGTATGAGATGTATGGGAAATATGATAAGGGGGTGCAATTGACATAAAACTAGAGGGGGGGGGGGGCAGAAAGAAAGAGAGAGAGAAAAAGAGAGACAGAAGGCGAGAGAAAGAGAGAAAAATGGACAGAGAAAGAGAGAGAAATGGAGAGTGAGAGAAAGAGAGAGAGAGAGAGAGAGAGAAGGCGAGAGAGAGAGAGAGAGAAATGGAGGGGGAGAGAAGAAGTAGAGGGAAAGAGATTGTAATAGAGAGCAAAAGAGGGCTGTCAGCCTATGGGGAGACAACAGTGCCAAGTCTTTGCCACTGCGATGCCACTCAACAGCGACTTCACAAGTTCCAGGAGGTTGGCTATGGCACGTGCTGTCATGGGGATTCTAATGTTCCATCACACCTGAGACCTCAGCAAACTGGCCATGACACCACAGCAACACGTGACATTTTGGGTGATGGACAGTGTGTGTGTGTGTGTGTGTGTGTGTGTGTGTGTGTGTGTGTGTGTGTGTGTGTGTCAGTAAGTGCGCACACACATCCCTTTCTCTCTCTGTCTTTGGATTTGTGTGTGTATATGAATGTGTGAATGTATTTGTGAAATAAGCAGCAGGATATGTTTACTATGTGAAAAAGATGATGTAAAGACTTTTCGTAACCGCCCTGAACTAAAACACCCTCATCTCCACAGATTATATACGTGGGACATGCAAAGAAACTGCCAACTGTAAGTAACTGTACGAACAACACGTGGACGCATGTGCTGGCCTTTACACCGCTATAAAATGCTGTGCTGGGGTCAGATAAGGGGAGAGCAGAGATACAGCGATACAGCAGTCATGGGTCTGCCTCTGCCTATCTGACGACATATGGTGCAGGAACAAATTTTATTGCCACTCTTTTAAACTGTTACATAACGAAGCAGTTAGCAGAGAGATAGCAGGGAACATAATGTCTGACACGTGCACTATTAATGAGCCTTCTAGTGTAGAGGGGTCAGCGGATTCGCTGCCCGTGCAGCACAAAGGTATCTTAAGACAGGTGGGAAGCCCCCAGCAGCCTGAATGGGGCCCAACTTTGAGGCCGAACCCACAGCTGGAATTACAGTCTACTTTAGATGTAGATCACTGCGTTTGAGTACTCAATTTCACAAAACACTTTGTTACCATGTCGGTACCTACAGTATGATTGTTAAACATTTGCCCACAGTGCTGCTTTTTCGCTATATACAGCAAGAGTTTTGCCAAAAATGCCATTTCTGCATGCATCATGTGCCCTCTTGAACTATGATGTGACTGTGTGTGTGTGTGTGTCTGTGGGCGTGTGAGAGAGTGTGTGTGTGTGTGTGTGTGCTTGCTGTGTCAGGGCACACGTGGCCCAGCCCTGTCCTGTCCTCTCCAGCTGAATCAGGCCAGCAGCAGCTAGGTGCCAAACGTGCCTACTCAGACCAGCCGACATGTGCAGCGCTGCGCTAATACTTGGAATGCCGCGCCATGACGCGTTTGGCAGCAGAGCGAGAGAAGAGACACCGTCTCCTCAACATACTGACACCCTCATTCACATGTGTTCGTCTGCTACCTGCACAGACAGCCTCATTCACATATGTTCTACGTCACACACGTTACATGGGAGGAGAGTTAAAGAGCAAGACACATGTGTTAACTAGGCCAGGACAGTGAAGGGGCCACCTCGTCATGCCACATACTACATGTACCTGTGCAACACACATAAGCTTCCCCTATCTGATAGGAAATCTGGCTCTATAAAGTAAAAGTGCCTACCAAGTAATTGTTCCATGACTGTACCATACACTTATAATCACAACCCTTAAGGGCCAGGTAGAAGGGGTATTTGGTGAAGTGGCCTGTTTTAAGCACAACAGGTAGAACATGTAGATATGTGGCCAGAAGCCAGCTTCCATATCTCAGCTCAGGAGAGTCAGAGTCTGAACAAAATATTCAGCCCATAGGCAGACAAGATTTGGGTCAGAACACAGTGGGCTGTTTGTGCAACAGCAATGGAAGAGACGAGAGGAGGGGAAAAGAAGAGAGAAGGAGGAGGGAAGGGGAGAGAAAACGAAAGAGAAGAAGACAGTAAGAGAGAAAAAGAGCAGAGGAAGGGTGAAGAGAGGAGTAGAGGAGAAGAAGAGAGGAGCAGAGGAGAGGAGAATATAGGAGAGTTGAAAAGGGGAGGAAAGAAGAAGAGAGGAGGAGAGAAGAAGAGAAGACAGGAAGAGAGGAGAAGAGAGAAGTGAGGAGCAAAGGAGCAGGGGAGAGAAGAGAAGATAGGAGAGGTAAAAACAGGAGTAGAGGATAGAAGAGGAGAGGAGAGGAGAGGAGAGGAGAGGAGAGGAGAAGAGGAGAGCAGCGTCCAGAGAGGGAGCAGTAAATTGCACCTATGCGTCAACACTGTGGCTTGCCCGCCATGGCTGATTAGAAACAGCTTAGCAGACACATGGCACTATCAGCAGCCCGGCACTCCCTCAGAGATAAAACAGCTAGGGCCCTCGCACAAATATGCTGACCAGGACACAAAAAGATGATGCAGCAATTTAGGCCAAGTGCTAGACTCTTAGGACAGACTTTTCTCCACATGAATAAAATGAAAGGCCAGCCACTAGCATGCTAAAAAAAATTGACCAATTTACTTCCCTGGAAAAGAGTTCTTCCAAAAAATATTGTTGGTGTAAGAGTTAAAAATAACCTTACTCAAATGAAGTTAATACTTTCGAAATTGCAATCTTTTTTATTTTATTTTATTTTAATGGTTTCTACAACTTACAAAAATGTAGATATTATGCCATGTTTACTACAGTTTAAACACAAGGCTGTTAACTTAAGATGATCAAATATCATCTCAAGTAATCACACAGAAAATTAAGCCTCACACTGAGAGGATGAATAATAGGCAGAGAAAAGAGGAGAGGAATTAGATTAAGATAACAGACAGGGAGCTGTAAAGAAAACAACATCTTTCATTCATGGTACATTTACCCAATCTGATGACTACAAATACTACAGTCAATGCTAACCACCAAGACAAGCATTCATTATCACTCTCTCTCACTCCTAAAACTATGCAAATGGCTCCTGTGCTCTTGATGAAGGGAGTGTATTTTCTTCCTAACAGCATACTTGGTGGATTAAAGAATTAAAGAATTGTTTTCGGTCTTTATAGCTACTGATGGGATATTTTAAGAGCTGAGTAATTGAAGTTACTGCCCTGTGATCAGGCCTTTTATTTGTATATTTCATCAGGAAGATAATGCCACCTGTTTCCACACACACAGTGTGCACAGACACACAAAAACATACTCTTTATACAGAGAGAGAGAAAGGGAAAAAGAGAGAAAGAGAAGGAGAGATAGGGAGGCTGTAGAACTGTATACACACAGACACACACACACAAACATATGCACTGCAACAAATCCCTCTTTGCTCGTAGCTCCAGAATTATCTTTGGACTTTAAATCCTGGGGTGTTCCCCAATAAAATCTTTTATCTTGTCTGGTGAGAGTGAGTGTGCTATCTCACCTCTTTCACACCGTCCCACAGAGCAGTCTGTTATCTGTGCAGCCCAAACTATGAAAAACAACATGGCTACATGAAAACAACAAAACATGCTATGTCTGACATTTTTTCTTTCTGACTCAAAACCAATCGTCAAATATAGGTCAACAGCATTGACTGGACCTGCAACTGACCAACACAACACAACCACATTCTCAGAGATAAAGACTCTGTGTTGTTGTAAACAACATTAAAATAACCATCACTGTAGATCCTTATCAAAACAAGACTGCAGGAGAATGCAGTATATGGCAGTTCCATTAAAAGTTTTACTGTGGGTAATACCTGCATTAACTGCATTTACTGTGGGTAATACCTGTTACTAAATTCTGCACCGAAACTCTTCCAAGATCTTTAAGAGAGTAGACCTATTTGTTGATGCCTTCATGGGCATTAACTGGGTGCTGTTTGGGCACTTTCCCACTAATAATAAGCAACCTTTCTTTTTTTTCACTGGTTGAGCTCAGATTAGCAGCAACCAACCTTCCGCAGCCTTTCATAATGGTGTGCCTGGCAACACTGCTCAAAAAGTCATGTTTCCTCACCTTAAGGGCCGTTCCTGACACTATTTGAGACACTACTGCCCAGTGCACTCCCACAGAGACTAGCTGGGTGGGGGGGGGGGTATTGGACTGTTTGTCTGGGCTTTAGCTCTCTGTCGCCTGACCTGAACCCAGCAACCTGCTGTCAATACATAAATTGCAACCAGTGTACACTGAATTACATCATTTTATCAACATTTGGATGGAATTATATTAGTAATTAGTCAATACCGTTTCAGATACTGTAAAATAAGGTCTATCTTTTCTTGTGATTTGTAGCGGGAAGATGCCCATGTATCAGACACTTAAGAAGCACCCTGAAGTCTATAACTGGACTGGACACCCTTCCTGAACAACAAGCCCACAAAGGATTCATTTGTGCTGCTTTCTTCCTGCATGGGAGCCTAAAGTTACATCACATAAATACAGTTGTCAAGTCCAAAGGACCAGGCAGGCATTCCAGACATGCCGCGGAATCCAGGGGCAACACTTCAGGACACGAATCACAAATTAGTTGGAGGACATTAACTAGTGACAAGTCTATTCAACTCTGTCTAGAGAGGCTTCTGTACAATAGTAAAGTTTTTTTCTTCACTGATTTATCACTTAGGCATATGGTTATCATATGTGTGCAATCAAGTTGATATGATAAAAAAACACTATTGGCATAGTTTTAATGTGTTTCTAGATTTGAGTCTAGTCCAACCGAAATCTATGTGTTGGAGTGACCTTGGATGCATTTTGTGTTTAATTCTACGGAGGTGAGTGCCACTTACCAGGCTCAGTGCACAAATATGAGTAGAAGCCCTCCGACTTCAGCATGATGAGCAGGGACCCCCAGCCCAGCAGCACGGCGGAGAAGAGCAGGTTTTCGATGATGGCGGTGACGGCCATCCACCAGCGGCGCGCGAAGGCAGTGGTCAGCGTTGGAGCCATGGTGGCGCACAGATGAAGTGACCAGAGCAAGACCGAGGAAGGCGAGTGTCTGTGGCGCGCAACGAAAACGTCTATAGACAGACAGTTGGTGTCTTTTAGGCTTAACAGCTGGAAGATAAAAAACAGAAAAAGATACAGCTCGTCAGATTCGGGCTCTCCTCCAAGAACTTCACAGAAAGCCTGACTAAATTCATAAACGAAAAAAACAAGAGTGGCCACTGACCCGCGGTCACTGAGTAAATATCCTGTAGCGATCCTTAGCCTACCAGAATGATTGTTAGTCCTTGGAATAACAATTCTAATGTTCTATATATTTACACGTAGCCTATTACCTCAATAAAACATAAAACTTTGCCACCACTTCCAGATACCGCATGCGAAAAGTAGTAAGAATAACCCCCCTTGGCTTCCTCTCTCCTCGCCACGGTGCTGGTAATAAGTGCATGGTAGGTTCCCTTTAGCCTTAGGTCTTTTTTGTTTGTTTGTTTGTTTGTTTGTTTGTTTGTTCTTTGCGAATCTTTGTAGACTTGTCCATTTAAACACTGATTAAACAGAATGTTTTGCTGTAATATTCAGAGTGCTCCACACTTTAAACATATTCAATGCCCTTATGTGTTTGCACATGTACTAAATCATAAATACTTTTGAGTGACTTTTGGTATATAAATGTAGTCGCTTTACAACCTCCGAACCTCCAACTCATGTTGGAACGATTTAAAGTAGACTTTACTATTTAGGTAAGTGTCCTGCCTCACCTGTTGAAATACACTTTTCTTTCTTACCTGGGAGTGCAGCGGAAAGGCAATCCACCAGTGCGTCTCCTGGATACTTTTGCCGTCCTCCAGAATCTCCGCTCCGGCTGAAAGGTCTTCAAAGGGCTTGAGACGCTTTTTAAAGGGGACCGGGCCTCGATTGTTCCTCGTTGTTATTGGCTGCTTGGAAACTGACTGAGTCACGCCCAGTTGGTGATGCCTTGTCACTTAGGTTAAACATTGAGAGAACAACTGATGGGTCGAGGTTGTTTTCGTTTCGTTTTATTAATGGGAACATCCTTTCTTTGAGCACAGAAATGGACTTCAATTTCAATACAATAGGCTACTGAACGCCCTATAAAGGAAGCTATATTGACCAATGTGTGGATAAAGTCTGATTGATCAGATGAGCTATTTAGGAAATTCCGTGTTTGTTAAAACATGTCAACTTTATCAACCCTGGTCCGTACTTTATCAATGTCTCTCCAGTGATGAAGACGGTATATGTTCGCTATAAATGTCACAAATAGGCATACACTGCCTACACTAAAAATCTTCCCTATTTAGAAATAACCTAACAATCCTTTAAGAAAGCTGTCGCAGCATGTAAGTTGACCTGCGTAGCCTAATAGGTACGCAAGAGCGCGCTCCAGCGTTTGTTCCAATGATCAAGATTGCCAAACCACAGATAAGGTCAAATAAACAACTTCAGGAGCAAAAACAGCTCAGTCACTCGGGCAACATTCTTCAAGACTATCAATTTACGGCGTTTCAAAAAATAAAAAGAAATCTGGTAGTCTAAATGAGACGGGCGTTCTCTAGTGGCACTAACTGGTTGCTGTGGGGACGACGGATGCAGCGGGCCTACATGGCTTTTCCATGCAGTAGTGCGCAGACACGGTGGCAACACTAATTCTGCTACGCCTTTCATCCAATAAGAATCTAAGCTGGCCTTGTGTTGTTCAGAAAAGTTATACGTAACACACGAGGGACACATCTATAGCCTACTATGATAGTAAGTGTTTTGCCTATGTATTTCCCACGTTACCGTTTTCTAAGAGTCTATTTACAGAGTCAGTGCAGTTAACATATATCTTGAATACATGTTTTCTATGTAGGCTACTCTACATTTTTCTAAACCTTTGTTAGCATGGCATTACGTTGTCTTGGCCTGCAAAAGTATTTGCCCCCTGGGGTTACAATAAACTGACTTGACTAGATAGGCCTACACTATCAAGGGCGGGGTTCAAAACGTTATTCAAACATTCATGGAAGTCTATAAATTAATTACTTGTGAAAGTAATAAAAAAACAATCAACTGCTTCTTTGTCAATATTGCATTAAGTCTCGGAGAATGTGATCAATAAAGTCTTGGTTGGCCAATCAACCGATCCAAATAACTTGGCTATTGATCAGGGGTTCACACACTTGGGAAAACAAGTTCTCTTTCAACACAGAGAGTTAATCAGTATACGAACATCGTCTGTGTCAGTGTGCGGCGTTCAACTGTATAAAGCACCGATATTGTGTAATCATATCCAACTTCAAAATGACAAAAGGGAGTTTTTGTCGTGTCGTTACAGAATCATTTTAATCCTTTGTAGAAAGAACAGATTATGCCGCAGACTAAATCGAACAACGTGTCAAGTGGGCACAAAACCTCGGCAGCGAGTGGACTACATCAACAAGCACAGTGAATAAAACACGAAACAACTTCAGTCTCAGTTGCATAACAGGCCAACTAACACTCACTTAGCTACACAGAAAAATTATGTTTTGATAATGGACTGGTTTTCAAAAACTATTGGCTTTCAGAGGTAGAACCGTGGGTTTCGGAAAGATCACAGGTTTCTAAAGACGTTTTGGTTTCCCCTGAGGGATAAGCATAACAGCACTCAGCATTTCACCCTTCCAAGAGTAGTCTACATTTTAATACAACTAAAAATATATTTTAATGACGACTAAAGTACGTTTTTTTTTTTACAATAGACAAAATATCGGATAATAACAATTTTGGTGTATGTAAATTCAGAAATTTCTTCGCATATGCATGTTTGTGTGTAAATGTATGTGGTTACTTTTGTGGTCTGGTTAACTTTTACTGTTCATCCAAATAAGACTTGTTAGCGACACCCCGTGGCACATAGTTCAGTATATAGCTGCCTTTACATGAGTACAGGAGCCATGAGTACACCAATGAACATTTTACCATCCATTTTGATGGTATAAAATCTGTGTTTATATTGCTTTGGATAGGAAATTGTGAACAAAAAACAAGCACTTTTGGATTAAAAAAAAACATACAGCCATACAGTGCAGCTGATATATACATTAGATGAACATTATTTTAAGATGACACTGGGCATGATTTATCCCAAAGCGTTTTATTTCATAAGATATAGGCTAATATATTCATACAAATAGTCTATGGCTTAAATTATAGTGCCCAGGAAAAATATGGACACAACATTTCATTCATAGTCACAGTCTTAGGCACTAATATACACATCCAGGGACATCCAGTGCAGATTAAGACATTAGGCTAAAAGCTAATAATGTCAATTGTCACTACATTGTTACACAGGTAAATAACCCTTATTATTTAATCCTTATATATATATATGTAGGCAATTTATGTGCAATGCCCCATCACAGCTTGCCATCAGCAACTTTGGACACAGTAGAAACCAAAAAGAAAACATTCCCACATTCTCACTGAGCTCAGTCACAAATGTTAATTACATCTACAACAGCAGGTCCTAGTCTAGACTTCTTATGCAGACTAGACTCATGAAAGGCCAGACCACAAAGAGTATCTTTTAATCAGTGCAACATACGGCACACAATATTTTGATGCAAGTCTTCAAAACTTTGACTCTAAGGAAGACGCTCTGTGTCGAAACATGAGGGATCAGTCATTTGCTGCACCGATTCAAACCCTGTAAGACATTCTGTGTGCTGTGCCAAGTCTGCATGAGAAGTGGCCCAGGACCTGATAATGATTCTCCTGTCTCGTTGGCTCTGTAAAGCTCCCAGGCTTGAGTGCAAGTAAACCCCCTTTTCCTTACTGCTAGTTACATCTTGTTTAAATATACAAACTTCAGGTCAGTCTGAAACAGCTGCTATTGAGAAGACGAGCCATCAGCAAGCCGTCAGTGAAGATGACATAGCCCGATGGTGGAGCAGATCCCGAGACAGAGGAGCAGGCCCCAGGGGTTGGTCAGAGCTGGAGCATCTGTGGTCAAACGTGTGTGTGGTCAGTTTGGAGACACTGATTTCAGGTTGGGCAGAAATGTTGTAGATCAAATTAACCAGGAGATAGTAAAAAACCACCTACAGAATGGGGTTTCTTACCATTTGCATTCCCACCTGAAAACAACAAAGACACATGATGTAACATTAACTGTGAACTCATCAGATAAATGCAGTTTCTGTCCTACACCTGGAGACATTATTACAATGAAATGCATACACAAGCAATAGTAGGCTGTCCCAAGCACTTCCTATAATGTGCGTGATTATACGTGTGAACTGGGTTACTGATAGCTTTTTGTGTCACTGATTGGTAAGGGGTCCATGCTTTGGTGACAATGGCAAGTGAGAGAAGTGTAGGCTTCAGAGCATGAGTACAAAAATTGAAATATTAGCTGCTAGCGTCAAAGCAAGTTTAAAAATGATGAATGTTTTTTTTTACAACATACATAACTAAAAGGGTAATCTCCAATAATACCATGAGGTGTGCCTACAATGCCTGTGGTTGAACAATATAATTATATAATTATAGTATAATTATAATAATATAATTATAAATGTTAGTGACATATTATAATAATTATTATTAAATTATTAAAATGTTATAATTATTCATTTCTAAAAACTTAATAAAAACTACATGAAAATAATTAAAATCAGCAATCCTTTAAGAGCAATGACATAGTAAGCAGGGAATATGAGATGCTATACCTGAGCGTTCTGTGATGGTGAATGTGGTCTCCATGCCCGCGTGTATGTGGTCGGCTACATGGCAGTGCAGAAGCCACGTGCCCGCACTCTCTGCCACCATCTCAACAGTCTTGAAGGTCCCGGGGAACAGGTCAAAGACATCAGCACGATGGGACCGTGCCATCTGTTAAAGCAGCACCAGGGTTAGGGGGCGCAATTATGCACGTTTCAACCAGGCCTGGTCATCCAATGACCTTGTGTTGGCAGGCAGTGTGGTGTTTTTACTTGAATAATAATCTTTGATATCTTACAAATAAAACATTTCCAAACGGTTTAAAGTGACTGTAAGATTCAAAAGAGATGCTGTTGTTCCCTTTAGTTATCCAAACATGAATACAGTGTTATGACATCCTCATCCTTGTGTTAGTGTAACCTTGTGAGACACAAAAGTGGTTAGACAACAAAGGTGTCTAACTCACCATCCATCTTATTTGAAAAAGTATTGCTCAGCTCTTTTGACAGGTTAAATCTGTTATAATTGTAGCTGTACCTTGCACCTTAATGTGGTTGCTACAGATATAGGGGTGAGCCAAAAGGCAGTCAGACGTGTGAAGCAGCCTGGTCTTGTACTCTAGACAATTTTCTTGACTGTGCTGCACTTTACACACCCATGATGACTCCCTATTATTCATAACAACAGACTGGGAAAATATCTCATTTATGTCTTTTTGCCATCTCTCCCTTTTTAATACTGGGGAAGTGCATTGGCTTTTGCTACACTGCAATAACAATAAAATAAATAAATAAGTATTTCTATTTCTACCAAATGAGACAGCAGCCTCCCCAAGTGTGGGCATGGCGGAATGTGGTGGTGTGGTGCTGTGGCCCTGTGGACATGCACCTTGTATGCTGTTACTTTTGTGGTCTGGTTCATTTTTACTGTTCATTCAAATAAGACTTGTTAGCGACACCATGCGGCACATACAGTAGTTCAGCATGTAACTGCCTTTACATGAGTACAAAGACTTTTCATGTGTTGTGCTGTGGCCCTGTGGACAGGCACCTTGTAGATGAAGGTCTCAGCGTGGAAGTGGACCGTGTGGATGTCCACCTCATTGCCCATTCCCATCAGATGCCACTGCACCGTCTCCCCCTTCACCATGGTGATGCCGCGCAGGTTACCATAGAGTTTCCCATTGATTCCTGTCATCAGACGGCACAGGATAGCACAAGGAAAACGAGGCAATGTGGATTAGTGGTCGTGCGGGTAGAGCTCATGTGGTATTTGTTGGCTAACTTAGTGGGTTCCCAAAGAAAAATATTACTGCTTGCAACAGTCTTGTCTTTTCTCTTCACAGAAATAAGAGCTTACAGAAGTTTGTATGTCCTAGTAGTTTCAAACTCATTTAAAAGCATAAGGCACAATTTAGATTAGTGTAAAAGACCCAATTCTTTTTCAGTTTGACAAGGATAAGACAGTTGTACGATGCAATTTCTTTCCTCTGGGCTGGGTTGTACCTTTCCAGATATTCTCAAACAAATTGACAAATTTACATTGTGGGTCATTTTCTATGGGAGCTGTTAAGGCAGACTTAGATCAGCAATAGACAGGAGTGCCCATCAACAAATGTTCCACCTCCCAAAGAAAAGGCAATAGTCATTACTCAAGGCCATTCACACTTCCATGAGCTCATTCTGGCAAAGCTGCCGCTAACTATCCTGCTATTTTGATGGAAATGTTCAAACTGTAACAATTACACCAGCTTGCATCATGTTGTCAAGCCCTTCCAGCACACAAAGAACACATTTTTAAAACAAAGAAAACGCTAATTTTTGTACATATACTGCTGGGTTATTATTACATTACTTGCATGCATATGGTACCATTTTAAACATTGTAATTTAGTGTTGTTGACTGAATGCCTGGAACACCCTGTTGTGTCCTGTTGCCAATGGAATGGTCCACCCACTAGCTATCCTGCTAACCGTGCATCATGTTGCTCTCCTGAAAGCCGTCATCGTCAACCGCTGTGCCCAGGTACTTCTGAATGTTGTCGTCCAGGTACCACGACTGGTTCTCATCAAAGACCATGAAGAGGAGTGCAAAGTCGCGAGCAACGTCCCTCTGGCGACGGTCAGCAGTCAGCGCACCCCTCCTGCAGATCACCAGAGGCCCAATCAGGCCACTCATGGTGTCCTGCATCAGAGAGTAATGGATGGATGGATGGATGGATGGAGGTATGGATGGATGGATGGATGGATGGATGGAGGTATGGATGGATGTATGGAGGTATGGATGGATGTATGGATGAATGGATGGAGGTATGAAGGTATGGAGGTATGGACGGACGGATGGATGGATGGATGGATGGATGGATAGATGGATGGATGGATGGATGGGGTATGGAGGTATGGACGGATGGATGGATGGATAGATGGATGGATGGATGGATGGATGGATGGACAGAGAGATATGGATAGATGGAAGGTTAGATAAGGATCAGAGGAGGACTAAAATGAAGTTACATTTTTGGACAAAAGGCTGATTGTGTTATTTACGTTAATTATGCTGTGCAGCATGGATTCAAGTTCTAATTAAAGTAAGGTTTTAAGTTAAATTCATGCAAAATTTAGTAAAACATTTTTAATCTGAGCGGTACATTTTCACAACTCCAAAAATCATAAATACCTTCACAAAGTCCACACTTGAATAGTATGCATATGAGATGCAATTGGGATCCGATTTTCCTGGTCCAGATCTTTCCAGTACATTCCATTGGATTTCCCTTATGTCACCTGATAAAAAAGATCAGTCAATAGCAACCAATTATTTAGTAAAAAAACATTTCAAGTCATAAATTACACATATGATATGATATAATTATATATACACGTAAGTCATAAGTTATATGACATATTATGTATGATGTATAATATATAAAATATGATATGATAAAGTAATGGAGATTATTTATCTGTATTGTACCCATCTGCAATCCACTGACCTGGCTGAACAGGACTTTGTTGTATTGTTCCAACGCCATGGGCATACATATTGTATGGTCTGCTGGCCAGGTTCTTAAAAGTTATCAAGATTTGCTCTCCAACCTCTGCTCTGATAACAGGTCCTAACACCCACACACACAGACACACACAGTCACAAATGCGCACACACACACGCGCACACACACACACAGACACACACAGTCACAAATGCGCACACACGCATGCACACACACACACACAAACACTGACAATGAATGAGACTGACATTTTTTCCTCAACTTTATCCATGCTATGTGTAAGAGGCGGTACTGGTAGGTTAGGTATGACACACAACTTTGTGTTAACTACTGAACAGGTGAGGACATCCACCTAAAATGGCCAGGTGCTCCTCCCCAGGTGCTTGTTGCTTGGCTGTCCTGAAGGTGGCGTCTGTGTACTCCCTGTACACCACCTTCTTGTATTTGGAGCCAATCTGGTTCTCTCCTCTTCCAACAAATACATTCCCCGGGCTGCATATTGAAGGCATACAAATAAAATAGGGAAAATGATCAGACTGGGAAAAAAAAAACATAAAAACATGTAACATGGCACACTACTACTTATGAACAACACTAACATTCAGATTAAAAGTTCTGTCTGTCTGTCTGTCTATGATGCTCTTGTGTTTTACCAGCTCTGTTCTTACCAATTCCTGTAAACTCTACTGTCCAACCTGTTTAGTTCCTATCTATAAACTTAAGTCATCTGTCTAGCTACAGATGGTTCAGTGCCTCCCTATAAACTGTACTGCCCAACCTGTTTACTTCCTACCTGTAAACTCTACTGTCCAACCTGTTCAGTGCCTCCCTGTGAACTTTACGGTCCAACCTGTTTAGTTCCTACCTGTCCTCCGCTGTGGTGTTGTGTTTCTCTAGTTCCCAGCTGCGGTCGGGGGCATAGTCCCACTCCACCTCCTCCGCACTGATGAAGTACCTTACAGTGGAGCGTAGCGGGGTGGCAGGATGTGGTGTCGGAAAGCTGCTCGTCTGGCCACACCAGTTCACATGGTAAAGCTGCCTCATGCCCCCGACATAGTGGTCAGTCACCCTGCAGCTCAACTCGAACGCACCTGCATGGTAACAACCAATTTAGTAATGATGACAAAACTAGGCAATACTGCAGAGGCTACCTTGAAAACTTTTTGAGAAATGTTGTAGGAGCCATTCCTTCAATTTATTTACTTTGCCATTTTGTAAATGCATGAATTCTTGTATTTGGTGAGCATGTGCCCCCTACAGGCCAAAGGTGACCATAAATTGGGGAGGCTACCTGGAGAAGGTGTGGCTGACTGGGAGCACAGAGCCTTTGACCTCGGTTGTCTGCTGTGACTCACCTGCTGAATGAACTTTTGTGCTCATTTAAGTTAATTTACCCAGTCTGTCTTTATTTTTCTATGGCTACAGGAGCCTATATTATTTGTATTTTGAAACCAATTAAGAAACTAAAGGTAAAAATCTATCAACTCAAAACCTTGTCTGTCTTCTTGGATTTCTAGAATTTTGGTCAAGCAAACACAAGCGTCATAAGGTATCAGTCACCACCAACAAAGGGACAAAACAAATGGACTTTTAAACAGGAAAATTTGTTAATACAAATAATACACTATTAATATTGCTATTATTGGCGGGGAGGGGGGGAGATTATATTCTTTCATGGGGCTTAACATTTCTGGCAGTTGCACGGGCGTAATAAGGAGAGCAGTTTAACAGCAGCAGTGTACACAGCTCTCCTGCTTGATAAACAGGATGAGAGAGGGTGGTGAAAAAGTTGAGGGGGGAGGGTGGATAAGGGGGAAGTGGTCGATTCACAGGTAACCTGCAGTGTCTGGCTGCATAGCTACACTGGCTGCGCTAAGCTGTAGTGGAGCTAATCTGCAGTGAAGCTAACCTGCAGTGTCTGGCTGCATACAGTAGCGGTTTTAGGCACGGGCGAACCGGGCAGCCGGCCGGGGCGCCATTTCGTGGGGGGCGCCACGAGCGCTTGGGGGAAAAAAAATAAAATAAAATAAAAACGCTCCGTGTGTCATATTGCTGCAATCGGCACATTGGCGCCCCCCTGGTCAACTGCTGAACTGCAGGCGCCCTTCTTGCTGAGAAGGTGCCATGCACAGAAGCAGCGCATCTCTCTGCCTCGATGGGGGGGGGGGGGGGGTGCTGAGAGGTGGTCTCGCCCGGGGGGTAAAACACCATAGAACCGCCACTGGCTGCATAGTGGAGCGCGGTGGAGCTAACCTGCGGTGGAGCTAACCTGCAGTGTCTGGCTGCATGGCCACAGTGGAGCTAACCTGCAGTGTCTGGCTGCATGGCCACAGTGGCTGCAGTGTGAGGGAAGACGGCGACGGCGTCACGAGTCGTGCCCATGAGCTGGAAGGTGTTGCCCTGGAAGTGAACCCCATGCATGTCCCCCTCTGTTCCTAAGCCAAAGAGGTGCCACGTCACACGATTCCCCTGACACATTTCCAGGCCACGAAGGTTTCCATACATCATGCCATTCACCCCTGAATAAGTGAGACAGAATAACAGCATCACCAGTGACTCATCCACAGTAGAAGTGTTACATTAAAGAATGATTAAATAAATGATGTTAAAGTCGCAATTGCTGTAACGCCATTTAAAGTACTTGGCTAATAATAATGACTCACCCACTGACACATGATTGAAGATACATGCTTATATCCTTTACAAACAAACAACCACTTCCCATTTTGTTAGCTGAAACTACAGCGTATTTGACATCTTATGGCTGGGTGTGTTAATTAGATTAGATTAGATTCAATTTTTTCTTTTTTGCCGACAGACAGATCATGCAATACCATGCATTTTATTGCTCTCCTGAAAGTCCTCGTTGTCTGGGTCAGATTCAGCCGTTCCATAGGCTTTTATGTTGTCCTTAAGGTACCAGCTGAGGTTCTCATCCATGACGGTGAAAAGAAGGAAAAACTCTCTACTCGTCCTGCTCTGGAATAAAAATAAAACAAAAAACAAATCCATTATTATAATAAAGTATAACTTGTAGTAATACTAAATACTTTTTAAAACTCCAATGCAGTTTATGCCAAAAGTGCAGTGCCAAATATAGTATAGTAGTATTATTAAGTATATAATATAACAGTACAGTATTATTTCGTCATACTTTCTACTGAGAGTGTCAGGGTTGTTGTTGGAAACCCTGATTATGCAGTCTGATCATAATAGTTATAGTCTCTGGACAGTACAGCGTGGTTCTCACTGCTGTGCATGTAGAGGAGGCATATGGACTCATTGGCAGTGAAAGCACTGGAGTGTACACTATTACCTTTTTATCTCTTCACAATTAAGGGCCAAAATGGGATGAAAAAAAGCAGAGAATGCAGCAAAGGTTTTTGTCACACCTTTTCTCATCAGAGTAATTTTTGCATTTTTGCTGCTAATTATATAGCATCCTTCACATACAATAAAATACAATGCACTTCACAAAACAAGTTGAACGTTAAATGAAAATAATAAAGTGTAGGCATTCCACAGTGGTGTCAGAAACGGCCACGAAACGCGAGAGTGACTCACGTACCTGTGACTGAGTCTCGTTGACGTCCAGGAACCCCCTCCTGCACACCTTGAGCGGGCCCACAAGTCCCGAGTTTGTGTCCCGGACGGGATCGCTGGCGGAGAAGTACAGGTAAGACACGCAGGGGGGGTCGTCCGGGGAGGGGCCTTCCCTCACCTGCCACCTGTACGTGTAGCGAGCACCTGGGGCCACACGGGAGCCCGGCTTCGCCGTACCTGAAACAGGAGCAGCGAGGGTCACTAGCGAGTAACAGCCAACAGACAAAACCGCTGCCTTTCAAACCAACCTGAAACACTTTTCTAGACAGCGTTGTTTGCTTTACAAGTGACTAAAAACTGATATTCCACCCCTGCACTTCATCAGACAGCCATCCCCCAACTGCATTCTAGACATTTTACTTCCCCTCCCTATGCACAGTTTAGGCTGACTGATAGCAATTTTCTTGCATGTCTTACTTTACCCAGTATCTCTATGCATGTGACAATAAAAATTATATTATGTATTCTTGTATCCTTGATAAGCAAACCACACTGTTTAGAAATGCACCCCAGACCTGGTTCTGGAGTGTGCGAAGAGATTTTCTTGAAACTTTTAAATGTCATTATTTTGATGGAAATATTCAAACTGTAACCCTTACGCCAAAAAAAGTTTTAAAAAATTTCCCAAATGCTGCCTTTGCTATGCCAATACACCTTTAGGCTTGTGCCAGTCTTCCAGACTCCCAGACCAAGTCTTCCAGATTGGGTCAGATCACCACTACATCTGATTTACAGGTTTGGTTCTGATGGAGTCGAACTGTCCTCAACTGCTCCATAAATATCACATATAACAGTTGAGCTTATCTGCTAAGTGACTACATGTGGTAATGTATTAGTAATGTAATATTATACAACAGTTAGGTCCGGTCAAACTATTTAGCACTTTTCTCACTTTCTGGACGAGATGCATTCTAAGTGTCACTAGGAGTGAGGATATCCCATGGTATACCATGGCTGACTCTTCACCCTTCTAATCACTCGGCCGAAGACACAACGTAACTGTTACGTAACTTAAAATCGAGTGCATTTATAAATCATGGCAGACTTTAACAAGACACCCAAGACTGCAGAACAGCAGCTGTGCATTAGGCCTACTGTGGATTGTGAATAACGACAACAATCATATCTCAGCGGCTGCATAAGACTGGGGAATATTCAAATCAATGTGTAGGACACTTGTTGCATAGCAACCACATACGCCGTTAACTCAAACGGAAACTATTTTGTGGAGTAGAGACTGGAGCGAATGAAATACAATTAAATAAAACTTAAAAACGAATGTTAAAATTGTGCCTATACACTAATTGTGTTGTGTCTATACGCTAACACTCACGGGTGTGGTTACCTACGACACTCAGGCTTCGGCTTTGTGTCTGCGGCCGAACCACACCCGTGAGGATATCCACAAACACCCTCACTCCCACACCCGTGAGGATATCCACAAACACCCTCACTCCCAGAGTTGTATAAAGTAGAAGTAGAAGTACTGTTTTGAATGTAATTACAACACAAGTAGTACGGTTGCAACTGCATAATACCATACTACCAGTGTTGTATTTACATCCAAAACAGTACTTGTACTTCTACTTTATACAACTCTGCTCATTCCCACTCGTGTTATATTGCTGAAGTAATGAGCTAGTAGTGCGGTGCGAGAGTGATGATGTTTCTCACCGTCCTGGTACTGTGCTCCCTCTGAGATCTTCTCGTACTGTAGCCCATGAGGCTGGATGCTGAAGTTCCTGTCAGCCCGGTTGAGGAAGGTCACCTGAACGGTGTCCCCAACTTCGGCTGCAATGACTGGGCCTGATGGGGTGGATAAGGTCAGAACTTCAATGCGACATTCTTTCGTGGGGCAGTGTAGTTTTGCTTCATGTTCAGATTCATAGATCATCATTTTCTTCTATGAATATGAACTTCTATGAAAACCTCGGTTAGTATAGTATGACAAGGCTTGTGCTAATCACTTAAAACCTTTATACAGGTGGAAAAAGGACAGGGAGTTAGAGAGTGGAGAAGTGAGAGAGGGACAGGCCTACCAAGCATTCCAAGGTGTTTTTCAGCCTCTGTAGGTTTCATTTTCTCTGAAAAGGTGGCATCGGTGTACGCGATGTACATAACTTTCTGATAGACCCCTCCAAGTCGACCTCCACCTCGCCCAAAGAACACCTCAGAGTCTCTGTTAGACATGAACCAACGCAGGTAATACATTGGAAAGGGCTTATATTTGACTGTTGGTTTTGGTTTACAAAAAGGCTGCCTTGTCAAACATATTCTTTGGCGTCAGCATTACCTTCCATCCTCTGTGAGTAAAATGTTCTGAGGTATGTCCATTCCTGTTGGGGCGTAGTTCCACAGCACCTTCTCTGCAGCGATAAAGTACTGCCGCACTTGACCCTCCACAGGGGTGTTAGAACTGGTCTCGTTTCCACATGACTGGACCTGGAAAAGGGCCTGCATACCAGCTGCAGGAACAACACGCAACCATAAGAGGGTGATATTGTGACATTAAATCAAGATCACTAACAATTCTGACAAGTTCATACAAATCACTTTTAGAAGTTTATCAATTACTACTGCTTTAGGTCAATAGCTTAGGAGTCATACTGTCTTGACAGTGCAGTTCACATTGGCACATAAGACTGATCATGATGCTTTGTTTTTTATTAACTAAACACTTTGTGTGTTCAGCAGAAACCAAAGGAAGGATAAAGAAACGGATGAATACCCTTGTTATTTATTGGCAGACATAGCAAACACATTTTTCTTTACTGAATAAATAGCAGCCCAACCATGTTTATTCTAGGGACAGTGAGGCATTTATTACTTTGATGAGTCATGCAGTGAAGGCAAACAAACTGTTTCATGTACACTCTTTGACACAGTTCACACAATCACCAATGAACCACTACTCTTTTATGCCTTATTTTACACTCATATTGTGTGACGAATGCAGTCACAGATAGCTGTAATATAGGCCTAAATGCATGCTTAGCATTCTTTGACACTTTCCCTTCATTTACACCAATGAGTATGACCACTGCTCATGCCTTTCTCTACCCTTTTTGCTTTCACTTTTACTTTTTCCTCCATGCTTTATTGTTTGCTGTTCCTTTCAATTATAATACTTTAATTTGTAATTTTTATGACTGTATTATTTTCTATCATTATTTTCTTTCTTTTTTTATACTTCCTACATTTTTATTTACTGTTCTTTGCTTTTATTTTTGTAAAGCACACTGAATAACCTCTGTATATGAAATGTGTTCTACAAACACATTTGCTTTGCTTTGCCTAAAGAGTACTGCACAGGCAGTTTAACCAAACTGAGTGCTGATCCACCTTCTATCCACCTTTTCTTCAAGCCATAGCAGCTCTCATCTCGCCTCAGCAAGGACACTGGCCATTACACGTTATCACCCAAGGGCTGGAATTTCCCTTTCTGCGACTCTTCAGTACAAAAGACCCTTCCTGAAAGCACTTTGTCTGGGTAGTTTGTACAAGGTCATGGCCCTGGCCAGATTTGCTAGTGCTTCTCGTAAGGGTTGTTGCACAACAGCTGCGGTAAGTGGGCAGTGCTTTCCAGATGTGCTAAGCAGGAAGAATTCGCTGCAGTGACTTGACACAAAGCTGCTCTGTTGTTTTAAACAGGATGCATCTTTGGAATGGCATAAAACACATCCTGTTTACAAATATTGACAGTCTTGCTGACAGTATTTCCTGATCTAGTAATGTTATCCATACATGAAAGAAAAGCCATTGGATTACATACTCCGTTAAGAGACATAACAGTCATCTGCATCCATTTGATTTTATCAAACTATTTCCTAATCCTGTATTTGTGGATAACGTTTACACCAACCCAAATGATCACACAGTCCTACAGTGCATAATTTGGCATGCTGATTCATATAAGAACTTTTCCATTATTAAGAATGCAATTTCTGAGGATGCTTTTTTCTAAAGAAGGTAAGGATTTGGTATTCTCTAAAACCCAAATGCAATGCAAAACATTACAGAACACATATTTGTCTGAATCAGTGTTTTACACATACAAATGTTAATGCTAGTTAAAGTAGATGAAGGATATGATAAAAAATTCCGCCAAACTTTTTCAACTGCAGGTTAAAAATGCACACACTCTCACATACACACACACACACACACACACACACTCAAGCACGCACACCGAAAACATGAAATCCTGTCATAATTTGAGGGCCTCTGTCCTCCTACCTTGCAGATGGTCGTTGACTTGGCAGCTGAGTAGCCACTGGCCCACGGTGGTGGCCACCATGTCCGCCGTGACGAAGGAGGCCGGGAACAGGCTGAGGACATCGGTGCGGTGTCGCCGCTCGAGCACCGTGTGGCCGTGGAAGTAGACGGAGTGCATGTCCACCTCGTTGCCCATCCCGAACAGGTGCCAGGCCACCGTGCTGTTCAGGCAGAGGTCGAGCCCCGGCAGGTTGCCGTACACGTATCCGTTTATGGCTGCCACCAGCAGTCAGGACAACACAGCACACCACCATGACACAGGCACAGACACAAATCACATTACATGTCACTGAAACACATTAGACACAGGAAGTATTCACCCATCTCCTACATGTCTGGCCAAGACTGTAAACTCTGCCCCTGAGGCTGTAAATGTTTAAAATGTTTTCGTCCAAAGGATGAATCAGTGGAATGTTCTTAATTAGCTGACATCAGCTTTCAAACACTTAATGATTGCACTTAGTACAGTTACATGCAAAACTATTGAATTCATGTCTGATTATTCTATTTTCTGTGATTAAAATATGTCATATATATTTACCAAATAGCCAAATTTATAGGGCATATTTCAATAAAGGTAAATTAAAAAATTGGATTGAAATCTGCCTTTTTTTGTTTTCATGAAAATGTACAGACTGATTTCGAACTAGTCAGCCTATGGAAGTTTTAGATTTACTGTCTTAAAAATAGCATTAAGTCCTTATGACACACAGTATAGATAACTCCACTGACATCACAGCCAAGGCCACCTACCATGCATTAAGTTCGACTCCTTGAAGTCCTCATCATCAGGGTCTACACTGGCCGGGTCCGAGCAGAAGGTCTGGATGTTCTCGTCCCGGTACCAGCTCAGGTTCTCATCAATGACGGTGAACATGAGAATGAAGTCATGGTCCACATCTGCTCTCCTCAGCTCCGTGTGGTTCGACCCCTCCACCTGCTGTAAGGTACCTGAGCGCCAGAGAGCACACACACAGGTGGTTGGCAAACGTACAGAGCTGCCATACAAAGCCAAAGTGCAGTGACTACGTGGACAGAGAAACTGAGGAAAAATGCCTTTAACATAGCCATACTGACCAATCAAACATTCTTGTATGTGTAATAGTGGAGATGCGATTATCTACTTTCTTAACAAGCAAGAAGCAGGAGATTTAGTCACAAGACAAAAGAGGTGTTTATCACATCAATTTCCAGTCTACACTCAATTTGACAAAATATGTAGTTACTGTCTTTTGGCCTTTTTATGGCAGAGATGTCTCTGGAATACAGTCAGTCAGTCTATGGCAGGAAGGTGCAACTACTAGAGATGCATGCCAGATCTGTAACACATCTAGGCGTGGGCATAAGAAGATTAAAACCTGTCAGCTGTTACATGTCCAAAAGTTTAAAATGAATGAATTCATTATTTATTCAGTTACTATTTTGTGTTACACAATGTTCTTTTGCACCTTAGATGTTATATTGGTGCCTAATGCTGTAATGTCATGCTACCTTTAATGTCATGCTACCTTTCCTGCAGGTGAGAATGGCGCCAATGAGCCCCGAGTAGATGTCTCGTGGGGCGTCGATGTGGGAGTGGTAGACCCAGGTGAGGCAGTTGGCATCGCCGTCCGCTGGGGCATAGTCGGGCGTCACCAGCCAGCGGTATGTGTGCCTGCCCCCTGGAGGTACCGCGTCGTCCAATTTCAAACGGCCTGACGTTCCGTCTGGGTATAAAGCACCTGAGAAGAAACACAAAGCAGTGCCGCAGACACTCAACACAAACTACTCTCAAACACAGATCAATGTCCCAGAAACTCAACACAAACTACTCTCAAACACAAGTCAATGCCCCAGACACTCAACACAAACTACTCTCAAACACAAGTCAATGTCCCAGAAACTCAACACAAACTCCTCTCAAACACAGATCAATGTCCCAGAAACTCAACACAAACTCCTCTCAAACACAAGTCAATGTTCCAGAAACTCAACACAAACTACTCTCAAAGACAAATCAATGCCCCAGAATCTCAACACAAACTACTCTCAAACACAAATCAGTGACCCAGACACTCAACACAAACTACTCTCGGCTGACCTTTCAAAACCACATTGAAGTTTACAATATGGTAAAAAAAAAGACTGATTTTAGCCATTAAGACACAATACACTGACTTGGTTGCAACCATCAACACAAAACACTGTGAATTCCATTTTACTATTTAGCTTATATTTAAGCATATTCAAACACAGAAGCATATTAAGATAAAACAATAAACTGTGCTTTACTTAAGCTCAAGCTAAAGTTTGTAGACGTGTCAAGCAACATATCTAAATAAAGGAAAGCATAGGTTTGGTAACTAGATTTTGTCTGTACAGTGTCAAATGTTATAGTTGAGCTTGAATTACATTAGGAGCAGTGCAAAAAGAGCAGTGAGAACAACAGCATAGTTGCTCTGTATTACATTAAGGCTAGGATAGTGTTTGTCTGTGTTTAAGTATGCTTGAGTATAAGGGTGAGGACACAATGGAGTGCACTGGTGTTTCTCAGAAAAGATTAGGAAGTGTTTACACAATTTCAGCTTCGAAATGTTTTTTTCCACAACCCCAGTTTTGGAATTATGAATTGCTAATTACAGTTAAATGGATAAAAATCCCTGTGAGTATTGAAAACTGCCTTAACTCAGCTGGGATTCAGACATAAACATCTCCTCTGAGTATATGTAATTAGCTGCCTTAAAATTGCTCTCAACAACATGAGCTGTTGGAATAAATTGGCAAATGCTAAATGATAACCATGTATTAGAAATAAACTAAAAAACAAACTTTAAAGTTAAGGCAGTTCAGCTGTGACTCATCTGGAAATATTAAAGGCTTAAAAAAAACATCATTAATCTAACACATAACACTCTATCTGACCTGCTTACTACCAAAGTCTGTTCATTTCACTGCTGCTGTTTCAGCTGAGTTACATGCAACAAAACACTTAGAGGTCTCTGAAAGGAAGCCACTGACGAGACGGCCAAGATCTTGCCTGTGTCTTTTGTTTAGGCCTGAAATTATGCCAGTTGTTTTCAGACCCGGAGAAATGCTGGACTAAAGTCCCATTGCCTCAGACTAGAACAAGGACACATTCAAAAGCAGGACACAGGACGGTAAGAGGAGACTCCCGGTGGGGAACAAACGAGATGACAGTGCACACAATCCAGCCAGTGGGAGAGACACTGCCAGAGGTCTGATTCTGCAAGTGCTTCTACATAGCTCACAACAGTCTGCTACACTTTAGGGCTGCATAATAGTAGGATTTGTGTAATATCCAATAATATTGTTGAATGGTACAATGATTAAATGACCTGCAATAAATAAACAAATAATTCAAAATACATTTTTAAAGTCTCTCGGCTTTGTCTTCACTGCTAGTCATCTTCTGGACATTGAGTAGCTTTGGCTATAGGCAAGGGCATCGAGGGCAGTGGACCTCTATCTGATTTGCCAAATATTGTGACACATGAAGAAATAAAACACAGTTTAAAAGAAATGTATCACTTCTTGCAGCCATGTTTTGCAATATGTACATCACAATGTATGCTGTGATATATTGTGCAGCTTTACTACTTTTCCTCTAGTAAATTAAGCTGAAAGGGAAATGACACTGACAGGACAACTAAAATAACTATGTTTGAGCAAGAAGAAGAACACAAAGGAAAGAGGAAGGAAGTTAGAAGAACTGTTAGTCCTTGATTGTCTTTTACCTTCAGAATCTTTCTCGTAAAATACACCATGCGGGTGTATAGAGTATGGCCGAGAGGCGAAGTTCCTCAGGTGAACCATCAGAACGTCCCCGACCTCCCCTTTCAGGGCCGGACCTAAGAACCCGAGCCAGGAGGGCTTGGAAAGCCGCTGGGTGTAAGATGCGCTGGCGTACTCCACATAAACAGCTTTCTTGTACACAGACCCAATCCGACGCGGTCCTCTCTCCAGAAACACAGAGGCTTGCCTGTGACAGTCAGATCTGCTTTGTCAGTCATCTTAGCTGGCTCTGTGTGTAGCTTTTATGAGAGCACAGTATGATTGTGTGTGCTGATGTTAACATATTATGCTAATTATTATTACATGACATTATTATCATGCTGTCAGGAAACCAAACACTACGAAAACATGTGTGTCTGTTTACATTTTTATAGAAAATCTGTACATAAAATTTATAAACTTGGGTGCTCGGGCCCTAGCATATGATTTAATAATTTATTTTAATTTATTAAGCCAGTATTTCCTAAAAGTAGGCTAATATAGTAAAAAAACAATCCTGTAAATGTAAGTGCAGAACTCATACAATTATACTAGCTATTATAATACATACAGCACAGTAATACAATAATAATAGCTACTGTGATACCTATGAATCATCTGTACACCTGAATGGCTTTATTATAGCCTACATGGCCGTTTAATTTGCATGCACACACAGAGAAGTAATCCGTAGATGGGATTTTCTTCACCTGAGACATATTTTGTTTTTGTTTTGGTTTTCATTCCCAATTTAGACATTTTAAGAAATACCCTAAGGGGTTAACCGGCAAACTAACGGCAAACTGTCACAGTGTGATCGCAGGGACAGGTAGACCACTTCTCGCCATTGACATACAGCACTACATCTAGGCTATGTCTCTGACAGTATGTGATGTGTTTCACCGACAAACATGTTTGTTTACAACACTAGCTGTATATCATTTGTGAAATAATGGGATTTTGTTTTCAAAGCTAATCTAAAGGTACAAAAGCGGATGCCGTAAAAGACAGAACTGTAGAAACACTTTCCCAGTTATGGCAGTGATGGAATGAAGTTTGCGCAATTCTGGCTCCAGGCTAGGTGTTTGTTACAACTAGCTATTTGTTTCGTGTTTTCTGTGTCTCTATTCCCGAACGCTGATTAAAAACAACTACTGTCAGACTCAGGCGCATTTGATTTCTAATTTCTCTATCGGCCTAAGACCCAAACCTATCTGTCCATTAGCATAGCAAATCTGCAAGCAAACAATTGCTAAATCTGTTGTAATAAAGTCTGAAATGATAAAAACCACTTACTCGTCCTCTGACACAGGCTTGTCATTGATGTGGTTTCTGCCAGTAGGCGCATAGTCCCAGTTCTCTTCATGTATCCCAATGAAGTACGTTCTCTCGACACAGTTGATTTTGCTCGCAAGAAAAGCGAGCAATAGGACCGTTGTTTCTCCGGTGTACTTCATAGTCTACCTGTGAAATTATGCTTATTACTGACAGTTATAAGGTAAAGGGGAGGTATCAGGGAAAACATCTGCTGTAGCCTCATTAGCCTAAAATGTTGCATGACATAATTCGGACTGACACGCCTCCATCACGTAAAGCTTGGGTTTACACCTCATTTGGTCTAGGGTTTTCGGCAGGTCGCCATTGTTGGCTCCCTGGACGTTGTTTGTGAGAGTGGCTTCTTTACAATTTCCCTTTAGCCTGTGGCTAAAAGTTTTCAGCCCCGCTGCGACTCCACTGGCATGGTGTGATGGACTGCGCGTTCTTAAGGGGGCCGTATGCCGCACGAGGATTGGCCCGAGCGCACATTTTTTAGCCACCGCTGAGACCCCTCAAAACAGTGCGATGAGGAAACTAATTTTACGCCTGGAAATTCCCACTCACATGCTCAGATGTTTCCTACGCCCAGGATTGTGAAACTTTTATCTTTTGACTTTCAGCGGACCCAAACAGAAGATGGTCACAACTTTAAACGGGGGCCACAATATTGTCACTTTTACAAGATATTTAAGAACTATTTAAAAAGCCCCCATCATTTCGCAAACATATAAAAGGTTTCTGTTAAAAAGCCTGGCTTTGCGTACGGTATCAACAGACAACGTTCTACATGCCATTTCAAAATAGCTTCTAAACGGTTGTTCTTCTTCACCTTTTCAAAGGGGTTGCACCAGTCATTTACATAAGCATAGTTATAATTTAGCACAAAGAACTCAATCCTGTCTAGCCATCTTACTGCTTTGATTTAGTTATGTCAACAAACAGCGTTAAGCCCATCATACCACCTTAGTAGAAGAAGACCTACCTGCCTGTTCAGAGCAGTCCCGCAGGTAGATAGTTTACTGTGATGATGTTGCACATTGATCTGTTTCTATGCATGGTGGTGCTGGGGGTAGTTGTGATGGACAAACAGCATCAGTGTCATCCTGGACTACAGAAACAATCTGCCTCCCATTCAGTATATATTTAATTTTTAAAACCTATGCCTTGTTTGAAAAAACCTCATAGTGTGTCCATATTCAGGTCATACCTTAAGCCACACCTTGACACTTTAAAGTGCATTTTTAAGACATTTTTGAGCTGTGTGTATCCTGGGTGATATATATATAACCTATATAAACAAGGTTGGTGTGGACTACTCTGTACCTAATCAAAGTTTTCAGATAGAATGCTTAGAACATGAAAATTATTATGTGCTAGTGCTTTGGCCTATGAATTTTGACCTTTGCTTTGCATTACATTTTGTTTTTTTTTAAAAATACTATAAAAAACTATAAAATACTATAACTTAATTTTTTAACCCTCACAACCTCAGGTGTTTTTAACAGCTGTCTTTTTAGTGTTTTCAATTACAGTGTGTATATAATATGCAGATGCAGATGTCCTTGGTAATTATGATCGCTCATGCATCACACTCATTTTAAACATGGTCAAGCCTGGCCTTAATCAATATCAGACACATGGTAAACACTCCTTTTGAGGTGTACATGGTGCGGTTTGTCTTTGAGGAACATTACAGGGGTGGTGTCGGAGACATGCAAAGGTGTACTTGTAACACTCTGGAACTGCACAGATAGTGGGCCCTCATTAAACACATTATTATTGTAATCACACAGGCTTAAGATAGTATTTTTCAGAAGGCCTAAAACTATAGGCTATTATATTCACAGATACTGCTAAGTTCAGATTTATAACTGAACATTACTTTATTGTTACTTAAATTAAGAAAATTATGGCATGCTCAGTCCACAAAATGTCTGGATTGCTTGGATTTTGTTTGACCTTGGGTCCAAGGTAAAAAAAAAAAAAAAGACAGAGAGAGCATGCTGTGCAGCGTGAGTGGCATGAGGCCTTCTTCAGAACACAGTGATTGGATGCTATGTGTCGCCTTTTTTACCCAGTCCATGTCATTTTGCATAAAGGCAACATTTTAATTAAGGAGTGCCTTGGCTTGAGAAACCTTTTTCTCTCTGATTACTTCGTTGTTGCTTGAGTTAATATGACATTGATTGTATTGTCCCTCTGCTACCGTGCATATAAACACAGAATGGTTAGGATTGATTTTGACAACTTTCATTGCACTTCTAGAATTCTCCAAACCCCACACAATATATCCAGTGCACCCTGCTGGCCTTAACTAGTTACTACACCTCCCTGTTCAGATGAAAGTTGAACTACTGTATTTTTGGCAGCCCCTTGACAGAGCAAAAGGCATTCCTTAAAGTAAATTTAAGAGGTACATTTCATTTAATAAAGCCATCTTTTTTAACACACACATCACAAGTAACACTTTATTTTATGGTGTCAGTGTTACAGTGTATCTCTACCTTATTGGGTACAGTGGTAAAATCTGTGCAACAACACATAATATCATGTACTAGTACAATATGTATTTGTGTGACACACATAAACACTAGTACACTAGGTTTTTTATCACCTCTGCCAAGGAGGCTATGTCTGTGTGTCAAAAACTCATGAACATATTGTTCTGAAATGTTGACAGTATGTCAGTATTGTCACTGCTTTGAGGTGATTCTTTTCTTTCTTTCACATATGTAACAATCACATGTTGAAAGGACAGATTTGACATTAGGATTAATACAATGGTATAACATCAATGTATCAGAATATGTATCTTCAAAAGATTACTCGTATGATTTATTTTCAAAAATAATTCATCTATGACTTGTTTTGAAATTCCTTTACAAAAGATTTCATTCAACCAGCACTAGCCCATGAATAGCATACTCCACCTTATTCCAGTTTAAATAATTGCCTGGTTTATATGCCACAAACCCGTCTTGCATGTAGTTCTGAATTTCTGGTGGTGCGAGTACATAGTCCCACATGTGTACGTCTTTAATATGTCCCACATAGGAGTCAGCATAACCATCCTGGTGTTGCCCCAGTATTATATTGGGGTTTGCACCAATGGACAGTCCAGCATATGTAAGCTTCCTGACACTGTGTTTTTTATTGATGATCATCTGGGACATCCCATTGACTCCATTCCAGGTTGCACATAGCGAGTTCCATGTATTCAAGGTGTAATCTAGGCCGTTGAAATAAACAGGCTTGTTTCCAACAAGCAATTCGTATTGCTGGGGGTACGAGCGGCTCGGCACATGCCTTAGTATGGTGAAAGCGGCCAGTTGCGTGGATGTGTTCAGAGAGAAAAGGGGAGACAGCTGTCCCTCGACCTGGTCAGTGTAAAAGCGTAAGCAGACACTGGCAGAGGACAGGTTCTTTGACATTAAAGGTGTGAGCTTTACATAGGATGTGCTATGCTCCTCTGGAAACGAAAACATCTTCCCCTGGAGTTTCACTTTCTCTGTGGGATAACACAAAAATGTTAGACATTACATAATTTGTTGTTCTTCCTTATTTCTTGCTGTCTTTTGAAATATACAGGCATGTTGTGTTTCCTGCTTGTGATTCTCTATTCTTAATTATGTCAGCAGAATGACAGGATGCAGATGCAATGATTTTAGTGACATGTTTTCTTTTTTTTTCCACATGGAACCTGGCTGCATGGGATTTACTTGCTGCCTGGTTTTTTGATCTTTGGATTTTGACCTTTGAACTCTGAATGAATATACCTGTCTGGGGACCTTTTTCCTAAATACTTCTTTTTATCATTACACTTTTACTGATGCATAACTTTGTCCTTCACGCACATGTACATAATATTTCCATTTATTTTAACATCCACAGGCTTTGTGCAAAAGAATGTTGTCGATGTTATTTGGCTAATTCAGTACACCTCTATGTATTTTGTAATATTATGCATATTTTAAAACACTGACCTTGTGATGTTATGATGCACAGCAATAGTAAAAGAAAAAATAGTATTGTATTCTTCATGGCTATTTTTTAATCCAAGATAGTAATTACCTGGAAAACAAAACAAATGAATAGATACCACATGTTAATGATATTAATGAATGAAATACTTTTTGAAATATATTTCATAAAATAGATCAATAGCTGTATCGATGAGCACAGATTTTCATGCATGGTAACAATTTCATCTTTTCATTTCTGATGATGACACAAAATGACAGAAAAGTTGTGCTTACCTCGCTAATTTTCACAGAGAGATGTTACAGCAAGCCCAGGTAAATGTGCACTGCTCAGTCTCAATACTGTATGTTCCCAAAAAAGACATTTGTTAATGGTTAATCCTAAAGCAAACGTTCAGCTGTCATGCAGTCCACATGTCTACAATTTAAACAGGCCAGAACTATTGATCAAAAATGGATTATCAAATTATTTCAAACTAAACTATTTCTGTGACACAGTTACATGATATGACCATGTACGTAGATCTATCTGTCATTCAGCAGTCATCTTAATTTTCACTGAGACTAGTGTCTGTGAACCTTTTTCATCAATGGGTTTGCTTAGCCAGTGTCGTGGTTAAACCAATCAGTGATGAGTGACGATGGCTAAGTATGATGTCATTGTTTTATAATTAACAGTAAATGTGTCAAAAATAGCTCATGGTGTACATCAGAGCTGTCTTTCCATCTGTTGAGGGTGTACTGACACTGAGGAGAATAAATCGCCTGACATGTAGCTACATCAATGGCTGCAGTGCTACACCACTAAGTACAATGGTACAGTACCAGTAGCACAGACTTGAAGTAGATAAGAGAAAGAAGAACAATAAGAAGAATGTGTAACTGTATTCATCAGTGGCAAATGCATTGTTTATTTAAGGCCAGTGGGATTGAAGAAAGGCTAAGATACTGTATCTGATATTGTGTCATACCATTATAATTTGTAAGAAATATAGTTATCCCATTGTCTGTAAAAAGGCTAACGGTTTCATGTTTACTAGTCTACGGCCATCACAATGCCTCAACTGGGATCAATGCCAGGAGAGTGGCCAAACGGCATCAGCTCACAGAGAGAATTTGGGTGTGGTCTGGTCAAGAATATTACGCTATCTGCAAAATTGTCAGAATCTTTTTTCTTCATTCCAAGTATTGCTATTAACCTGAGCTTCCATGACGTCCCTACCCTATTTTCACTGAATACTAAGATCGGGTGTTATGTGATGAGATCAGGCAGAGGAGATGTAAGTGGGTCTGGGCACACCTGCCATTGAGCTGTGTCTCCACACCCATTTTGAGTGGCCACTTGTGGATGGACTTTTCCCCCACTCTTCTTGCTAATAAAGAAAGACACATATAACATGCTTGCAAACATCCAGGAATGATTCCCAGTAAGCACTGCCACATGATGGATATTACACACACCTAGTAGGCTACGGAACAGGTGAAGGAGGGTTATTTAGTTGTGTGCAGTCTAAATTTGTGTTTATTCTGTACTGTATATGTTTGCTTTAATGTTTAACACAATATATTTAAGTAGTACCTCATGAAATGTATACAATAAATGTATATTTCATAACTTTATATAAGTTGCTTTTCAATAAAGAAAATATATTATATATATATTGCAGACTTGTGAGGTCTGTGTTGGTGAAAAAATAAAGGCTCATAAGCATTAGACGAGACCGCTGATAAAAACTAGCCAAAACCAGTTTCTCTTTTTTTTGTATGTCCCAGCTCACATGAGTTATGTGTGCAGCACATGTGCAGCACATGTGAGTTAGGTGCATCTCTATGCCTGTTAAAAAGGGAGGTCAGACTACAGTGTAGTTTCCATTGATCTGCCCTGAGGCTTTCCACATCAAGGATGAAGACCCTCAGTGCTGTGTTTGAGAGATACATTTTCTAACACTGCAACTCCCTATGGCACTACATCCTACATCTACCTTATAAGTTACAGGCTATTCACTTTTATGTTTACGGTTGTTTTAGCTGTCAACCAAATGTAAGCTACACCCTTTATTGCTTGGCTCAAACTAGTTCCAAGAGTCATGTGCTGACAGGGAGATCGCATAAAATATAATGACAATATTTGTTATTTAAAAATGTCTTTTGGTGTGTATTACTAGCAGTTTGCATGATGGAACCATGGTGTGATGTTGCGTGCCTACTTCAACTGATCAGTGAATAATAACTGTGTAACTATACACAATAGCAACTTTGTCGCCAGAAAAAAACAATGCATAACAGGACATCGTATACATTAATGACCTCCAATAACCCCAAAACGACCTTTTCCCTTATTTTGCCTGGTATCGCGCGCGTGGACGCGTCTGTACGGGTGCCTGCAAGTTGATCTGTAGTCTGCAAATATGGCTGCTTTTAGTAAGTGCATACCACACAATTGCTACGAGATCGGACATACATGGAATCCCTCATGTACGATTTCGACGCTGCAAGTAACGGCCGGGGCCCTGGAGGTGTCTTTCAAAATATATGCACCATTGTATCTTGTGAGTTATTGCACTTTTCTGTGACATTATGGAGTAGATATCGCACCCCATTCCGCAAGGACGCTTGCAGTTCCTATGCTATCTATGCTAGCTTCCTAGTTAGTTAGCTTCTGTTACTAGGTGGAGCAAGTTGAAAGCCGAGCGTTAGCTAGCTGGTATGCTGGGTCATTGTAATTAGCTGTGTGGACTGTGGTTCATTAGTGTCAGGATACATTAGAGTTTGTCAGAAAAGATGTATGTTTTGCTGTCCCGCGAAGCATTGATCTTTGAAGCAAGGATTAAAAACTGATGTGGACATTCGGCGTTATGATCATAGCATTTGCTAACGGGAGCTGTCATATTTAACAGCAAGCTAACATAGGTGTACAGTTCACCCCATGAACTTTGGTAAAAGTTCCGTGGCCGAAGG
Organism: Setipinna tenuifilis; assembly: GCA_030347295.1. Taxonomy (NCBI): domain Eukaryota; kingdom Metazoa; phylum Chordata; class Actinopteri; order Clupeiformes; family Engraulidae; genus Setipinna; species Setipinna tenuifilis. The sequence continues at coordinate 5,528,161 of CM059272.1, forward strand.
AGGCTCACCCATAATTACACTGAGCTAGATTGTTTGCTAAGTACAATCTGGGGTTAGTTACCTCAGTGACACAGCTGAAGAATTCTTTTAAGTTAGTTGTTTTTTAAACAAGTTGATCAAGTGTTTTCTCCTGTTAATTGTTGTTGTACCACACTTTCAGTATGAGTCCCAGATCATTCCCTACAGATGCACTTTCCGTCTCCATTAACAAACAGACAGAAGTGTAGCCGTCAGGTTACTTTCTCTTTGAACGACGTTCCACTAAAATATTTTGTTGCAGATTGCAGCCATACTAAGACGAAGGAAAAAAGACTATTACATGAAGAGACTATTACCTGAGATCCTGCAGTCTACCTCTTTCCTCACGGCGAATGGCGGCTTATACATTGCATTCTTCTGCATCCTCAGGTAAGGTCAGCTCAGACTTGCATCATAAACGCATCAGACTAGTACTATTAGCATTTTGTTTACCGCAGAATTACTATCACAGTTGTCTCCACAAAGTGGTAACAAAGCACCTTGTTCACGACATACACATTGTGTTCAACCTAAAGAAAGCTATTGAGCAGCTTACCTTATTACAACTGAATAAGCATGCATGTATGCATACAGCAGAAGGCTTCCTGCAGCATGGTCCTGTAGGCACAGACTTCATGGGAAATCACTGCATTCCTCTAATCGGTAGTGCAGTGCTAGTTTAATGCTTGTCAACATTGACATAGACACAGCTTTGCTGAACTGTGCAGCAGACGTGTCCACTTTGGGCAGCAGATGACTTAACATTGTCATTGCCTAACGTACATATTCAAAAAATGACCATCATAAACTGTGCTGGAATTAATTCTTAATCCTAAAAGTATTTCACCCTGTGGCTGATTTGAATCATGCGGTGTGCTGTTGTGCTGTGCAGGCGACTGCTCGGTGGATTCTACTCATGGTCTGCTGGGTTTGGGGCAGCGCTGCCTGCGTCATACATCTCCATCCTTATCGAGAGGAAGAGCAGGTGAGTCTCAGTGCGGGGCATTGCTGCATGCTTCACACATCCCCATCCTTATCGAGAGGAAGAGCAGGTGAGTCTCGGTGTGGGGCATTGCTGCCTGCTTCACACATCCCCATCCTTTGGGAATGGATCAGCAGCTGTCTGGTTTCAATACCTCCTATATAGTTGGCCATATAGCCAGGTTGCATCATTGGATGGCTGGCGAAAGTTAAAAGCAACTGTCTGGCGTGCCCTTGCTTATGATGCAATCCTAGCTCTAGGATGGTTCCAGAACTAGTAGGCATTGGGAGTATTCTGTGGGCAGAGTTTTAGTTTAGTATCACAGTCCACTTGGAGAGATGACATTTCTTGCAATATTTGTGTGTGGCGTTTGCATATACTTAATACACCTGCCTTTCACAGCCCAAAGTTCATTTCACTCATGCCTCAACCCTTTGCACAGATCTTTACACTGACTGTCTTTATTTTTCCCCCAGGAGAGGACTTCTAACAATATACATGGCAAACTTGGTACGAACCTAAGCCTTGAATCACTTGAGTTTGTTTTGGGGTTTAATATACCACAACGTGATTTGGTCATACTCTACTTAGACCCCATGAGTAGCCCTAAAATCATTAAAAATATTAATAAACCATCAATTGAACTCTGCATAAACTCTCAATACGCTCTGTGTCTTGTTAAGGTTAGCGTTAGGTGTTGGCTTTGATTTAAGGAGATAAGTTGGTAAACAGTAAACCAAATGACACTGAATTTCAACAAACCATCTTTATTGTCTCAGTGGGCGGACGATCCAAATCAAGTGTTTTAGTATAACTAGTTTGTTACAGTTTTTATTATTAAATATTATATCAAATGTTTTTTTATATATATACTTTCAGGCAACAGAGACGGTATTCCGTATGGCAGTTACCAGAGGAATTGTTAAACCAATCAGACATGGAGAGGTATTTCACAAACAACCAACACCACTGAAAAAAAAACATAATTCTAGGGAGTTACACAGTGCATGGAAATGCATGTGCTGCTGTTCTTTTCTTTAACTAAAGTAAATTACAAAGAATTAATTCAGTAGTCAATATCTCAAAAAGTCTCAAGAACACTTCGAAGAGCTGCTGCATTCTCAATTTTAAGAATACGTCGAAGAGCAGTATTAAACATGAAGTTTTCTAAATGTCTACTCATAGTTTTTAGTTTTGTACTCAGAAATGTATAAATTACCTATGTGTATTTTAACAGACTTGATTACTGCATTTGCCCTGCATTGTAGTGACAAGCCTACAAAATCTTGACCAGAAAGTATATTGAACTATAATCAATCGTGTGCGTACAGCAGTTTAAGCCGATGTTCTGTTGTCCCCCTCTCTCAAAGGTGCTTCTGTTCTGCCTCACTGCCTCCCTCTACATGTTCTTCTTCCGGTGAGTGGAAGTGTACCACCTGCAAGCCTTGAATTCTCCTCCTGTCAAATGCCTACATTCCAACAAATGACTGACACTACAGTGTGTGAAATAATCTCCAGATTTAACACACATCTGAACACATCTGTCTTTTTAGGTGCAAAGATGGTCTGAAAGGATTTGCTTTCTCAGCTTTGAAGTAAGTGCGTGTGTGTGTGTGGCCATTCTGCACCAAAGTCTCTCCGTCTTATTCTGTTGTAACTTCACTCTTAATATATCAATGTTCATCTGAGAGATTATACTGTAAATGTTCCTGCAGTAAAACACTGAAAGAACCCCTAATGCTCCAATAAAGCAACTGACTTAAACTTTAAAAAGCAACTGTTTGGTATATCCAGCAAAAGTGGATTCTTTAACACCACCAATAGAGAGATTTAATTTTTTTGAATTCGTGGTCTGTTTGTGCGTCTGTCCGTTCATCCGTCTGTCGTTGGTTTGCTGTCACAGGTTCATTGTGGGAAAGGAGGAGATCCCTACACATTCCTTCCTGGCCGAGCAAGCGTACGCCAAGGCTCCAGAGCGGCCTGCGTCCGAGTCCCAGCGAGCACCGAGCGAGGGAACGCCACCCTCCAGACGCTCGTCCATCGCCGCCTTCACCAGGAGGCTGCTCGAGTCCCTGTAAGTCACGCAAGAGGGCGCGTGACTCATGTAACTCATGTGAGCTGGGACATACAAAAAAAAGAGAAACTGGTTTTGGCTAGTTTTTATCAGCGGTCGCGTCTAATGCTTATGAGCCTTTAATTTTTCACTGACACAGACCTCGCAAGTCTGCAATGTTCTTAAATATATTTTCTTTGTTGAAAAGCAACTTATATTCAAGTTTTTTACCATGTAACCTCCGGTAACAGTTTTGTAATAACTTCTCCACATTCAATTCTTTAAGTGTGTTAATATGAAGATGCATCAGTGAAGAGGGTGTTTGGGAGATGACGTTTAGTGAAATAGGATTAGGATGCAATGAGATGTGTGAATATGCTACGGTACTGGTTGACCAACCTCCAGAGGCTTTGCATGGGAGAAATATTTCAACATAATAACAATCCAAAGCTGATTGCCAAAAAGTGAAAACTGTGGCCTGGATAAAAATGTCACTGGACTAAAATTAAATTAGAACACTTCTGAGGTGTATTAAATAGAGAGGTAGAGTGGCACAAGGTCTCCGGCAAACATATAATAAACATATAATAAACATATAATAATAAATTGCGCAATGCTTATTTTTCAGGCTGAGGAAGAGTATGTCTTCATTAATGAAGATGAAACTTAGTACTAAAAGAATGAAAGATTTGAAGCAGTTGTAAAAAAATGTACTGACTTCATTAACTTTTGGACTTCATATCAGAATAAAGTGATTTAGTGTTACAACTGAGACAAAATCGTATGCTGTAAGGGGATACCATTTCGAATCACTTGACATTTAAGTGGTCTTGTCGTATAGTCACTAGTGTCATGTTGTATAGTGCACGTTGGGTCGTAAATGTGCATGCATGTACTAGAGTATGAAGTATGTGTTTGTGCTGTCTGTGTGTGTGTGTCCTGTCAGGTGTAAATGTGGGCCAAGGCATCGCTGCTGCAAGCACTACCACGACAACTGCATCTCGTATTGCATCAAAGTAAGACTTCATTGTTATGTTTTTTGTCATTATGTTCTGTCGTCATGTTTTATAAGATGTTTAAGGTTCATTGTGGGCCTAGGGAGCGCTGCAATTTCAAATCCTGTGCGTACAACCGGTACATATGCCTTTTGACAATAAAGCTGACTTTGACTTTTGACTTCATCAAAACAGCATTTACACCCCACAAACCTCTAGATCTCCACACATGTCTGAGTGTACATGTTTTATGGCTCAGAGGTCCTTATGTATCTTTGTGTCTGTGTCAAAGTGTTGCTGTTTTTGTAGCAGACAGGGCTTTAAGGGTCCACTAGTCTGCATCTCTGTGCTTGTTTGAGTGTAGATGTCTCTCTGTCTGACAGTGCCTTTTGTGTCTACATGACATGTCTGCATTTCTCAGTGTGTCTGAGTGCAGCCATATATTTGTGTTTGACAGGGCTTCATCCGGATGTTCAGTGTTGGTTATCTCATCCAGTGTTTCCTGAAGGTACCCTCAGCGTTTCGACAGGTCTTCACCAAACCCTCCCGACTTGTCTCTCTCCTCTACAACAAGGAGAACTTTCAGCTGGGAGCTTTTCTCGGTTCTTTTGTTAGCATATACAAGGTAAACCTGGCCCCCACCACAAGCCATCTGCAAAGTAGTTCTTTTTTCAAAACTTTCACACCCATTTTAAGGTTCAAATCTTTTTTTTCCACTTGTAAGCTTTGGATAAAAGCATTTCATAATTGTGATGTAATATGTCAGACAACTCTAGTTTTTTTTTGTTTTTTGTTTTTTTTGTACTTAGCTGTGAGGAAATGTTCACTGCAGCCCAGGACAAGTTTAAGTTGTTGTGCAGACCTCTGTTTGGCTGTCAGTAGTCTCTATTGTAGATAGCTTTAACTTGCTAGCCATCATTACTTGTGAAATTAGTTGAATCTTTGTGGTAGAATTCAAAAAAAGTGAAATTTGTAGTTGTGATGCTAGGTAGTTTACACTTTGTAGTAATTTGTTGTTAGTACCTGAGATTAGTGTCTAAAAGAATATGGTTATAGTTTTTAGCCTTTAGTTATGTTTTTACTGGTGTTGGCTTGTTTGTTTCTTAGTTTGTTTGTTAGCAACTTTATGGAAAATGTTATGAATAGATAGGCATTAAAAGTTTGCAAAGTTTGGAAATGGGCCAATGAATAAATGATAATTTGATTGTGATCTGGATGCAGGAATTTTTTAAAGGGTTCTTTGTTATTGGGAGTTAGGGCATGCCTTGGCGGAGGTCTGCGCTCTCTAAGTGCTTTCTAGTCATTTAATTTATTTTGTATATGGATTTATTTTTTGTTTGTGCACTGTTCTTGTATTCTGATGGTTATCAATATATCACATCCATAATTCATGTCTCTCTGTCTCCTTCAGGGTACGAGTTGTATCTTACGCTGGCTAAGAAATCTTGACGATGAGCTCCATGCACTAATTGCTGGTAAGTAGCGTTTGGTGGCAACCTTTGCAGTCCTGAATGTACAGTTAAGCAATATAACTTGAGTATTTATTCTTTTCTTGCAAACATGCTTCTTATTTTCATCGACCTTCATGACTCTGTTCCCCTGCAGGATTTCTAGCTGGTATCTCTATGTTCTTCTACAGGAGCACTTCGATCTCAATGTATCTCTTTTCCAAACTGGTTGAGGTCAGTAGCTGCTATCCTATCATGCTCTATATAACGTATATTGCCATGAGGGTTGTGTAGGCTGTAGCAGATTGTGAGGGACAGGTGGTGGATATACAGTATATGCACTGGCTGTATGTTTAGTATGTCTTTCATTCCAATATGTGTTCTCTCATCAGGCAAACTTACTGTTAAAATACTTTTAATGAAATATTTTTATAAATTCTCTTGTGGAAAATCCTCTTAAAGGAGCAGGTAGGTGTGAATCAATCTGTTTGAGGTCATAGAGTGCTGTTGGTAGGAAACAAAACAAGAAAATTTGATGCAACATGGATCAAATAAAAAAAAAATGGTAGTCAACACTAACTGAATAGGGCATAGGGGAATGATTATCTATGCCCTTTTTTGGCCTGCTAACAGTACTGCAACAGTGACCTTGAACAACAGCGCTATGGATTGATTCACACCGAACGTCTCCTTTAAATTCTGACCCTGGAAATCTTCTGCTGGAAGGGTTGTATGAGTTAAAATAAGCGCCTCGTAAAAAAGGAGGGCAATGTTGAATAACAAAGTATCATTGCACACGGGAACTTTGGACTGCCATAAAAGGATTAGAGTTTGGATTAAGGGGTTGTTTTTGTCTTATGCAAGTGAAAAGACAGAATAGGGAGCTTTCAGTGATTCAGCAAATACCTTACGCCGCTCTTGCTTGCATGATGCTGACAAGTAGGTTCCGGTGTGTTCCCTTCTAGAATTGTTTATGAGCAGTCCATTATCACAGATTCCAGAATGCATAGTCCAGCATTCAGAGTTCATAGCAGCCTGACTGTAAGTGAGTTGCTTGTGCCCTGTGTTCTCAGACCATGTACTTCAAAGGCATCGAGGCTGGCAGGTTCCCCTACTTCTCGGAGGCTGACACCATCATCTATGCCGTCTCCACTGCCATCTGCTTCCAGGCTGTGAGTACAGGCCCCATACTGAGCACCCCATACTTCCTCTCTCCTCTCTCTCCCGTGCATATGCTGCTGCAAAATTAACTACATTTGGCTTTTGGGAGTTCAGTTTTATGGTTTTTTTTTTATGTTTCTTTCTTTACCTTTGGAGTGTTTTTGCCAATCCTAAGTCAGAAATGCATGCATTCAGAGCTGGCAGTGAACTTTACAACATGTGAACCATTTTCTATCCACTGACAAGTAAATGGCAGATTTCACCAGCCAGTCAACAGAAAATCTTTTTGATTTTTTGTCTGACATCTACCAGCCGCTGGTGGCAATTCCCATCCCTGTTATCTTTTGGTAGATGTATAGATTGATGGATTGATACTTTATTGCCCTTTAGGGATAATCACGTCACCCCATTCTCCAAGTAGCAGGTGGAAACCCAAGCGGCCCACAATACCATGACATCACAAGCATGACATCACACCACAGTTAACTTCTCGCTCTCCACATACACAGCCTCACATAAAACATGCCACATACCATACCATACCATATATATCTCTTATTACACAAACCATCGACATAAATGGGGGCGACAGTGGCTCAGACAAGCCCAGCAAACGAAGGACTGCTAGTTGAATTTCATCTGCTCCTGGCTAGGTCGAAGTGTCCTTGAGCCAGACACTTAACCCCATCCTGCTCCCATGGTGCTGATTGGTGCCTTGCCTGGCAGCCTTCGCAACCAGTGTGTGAATGTGCGTGTTAATGTGTGTGTGTGTGTGTGTGTGTGAATGTGTGTTTGACCGTGAAGCATTCAATGTAAAGCGCTTCGGGTACTCTGCCGAGTATAGAAATGTGCTATATAAAGGCAGTCCATTTACCATAAATCCCTGCACCCCAGTAGACTGAGTAAGACATCTGTGCAAAGTAATTTCATCATGCCATAGGTGAAAGCTAGGCGGCCCTTGTGGCTTTACCTGCAGCTTGTTGTGGAAACGGGGTGTTGTGTGTTGCTGGGAGAGGTCACATGACTGACTCCATTTTCCTTTTGGCACCAGGCTGTCATGGAGGTGCAGAACCTGCGACCGTCGTACTGGAAGTTTCTTCTCCGACTCACCAAGGGCAGGTGTGTGTTTTTTAGTTTTTGTTTATCAGCTGTGTGTGTGTCAAAGTCAAAGTGTACTTTATTCTCAATTCATTATGTAACAAGCATTACAGAGAAGATTAAAATTGCATTTCACCAGACACCAATGTGCAATTTAAACTAAAACATGCGCACGCATACACAACACACAGCCACACTCATGGGTGTGGGTGTCTGTGTGTGTGTGTGTGTGTGTGTGTGTGTGTGTGTGGATTTGAATATAGCCTGTTTTGTGTATCATCCATGTGAGTGTTGAAACATACACTGTACAACATGCAATAACTAACAGCTCAATGATACGCCATGGTGACCAGGTGACCAGAGGTGGGCAAACCAAACTGACAAAGTAAAAGTCCTGCTGTGTATTCCTCCTGCCTGCCTATGCTCTTAAAGGGGTCCTTCCATCATTATTTTTATTCATATTGCTGTATCGCCACTATGGTTGAATGCATTGTGCGTCATTTCTGTGAAATATTATGTCCTAGTTCTCTTGCTTGACTGTTTTCTGTAAGCTAGAACCGGTCTAGTGGTTGAACGACGCTTTTCCGGTGTCCCTCGTTAATATCCATCCGTTAATATCAATAAGGCACCTCTGATTGGGCAAATTCGCTGTCTTTCGCTCACCTAGCCTCGTTCCACTATTCTTCCTCTGGGATGTTGGCGTGCCATACATGGCTCTGGGCGGGGATTACCACCTAGTGACGTAGATAGGTTTAGCCTGCTCTGATCCGCTCGTTTTGGTTAGCTCGACGCTTCAATGACCAGTAAAACCATGAGGATCGAATTTCATGTCTTGGAATGCTGCGTGCATATACTGCTTGTTGTGACCCACCACATTGTAAATAGAGCTACTCAAAGTGGTTTTTAGCAGAAGGACCCCTTTAACACAGGTGACAGGTTTACTAATTACCCTCTGGAGGTGACAGACACGTGTTACTGTGCTGCCCTATCCAATCAATCAACCCTTTTTGCCCCCCCAGGTTTGCCCTCATGAACAGGAGAGTTCTGGATAGCTTCGGCACAGGAGCCTCCAGGGAGTACAAGGACTTCATGCCCAAACTGGACCCGCGCTACACCACTCAGCCACCGGGGGTGCCAGTGCAGCTGGGCTGATGGGTCGCCCCTGGGGAGCAGGGCTACGCACCTCACGCCACTCCGGGGGGCGCTAGACAGGCCTGGACTGGTTCGGTCGGGTAGAGTGGGGTAGGGTGGGGTGGGATGGGGTGGTTGCTGGTGTGAGGAGGATCCCATCCAACCCAACCCCACCCCACCTCACCACTACCAGTGTTATGACAGGAGTGGTTGTTTTGAGCTTACTTGAACTTGAAGCAGTGCTGACAGTTAAAGTGACTGTGTAATTACCTGGAGATTCTATTGAGCAAAAATCATGTGTAAATACATATATCTGTGTGTGTGTGTGTGTGTGTGTGTGTGAGAGAGAGAGAGAGAGAGAGAGAGTGTGTGAGAGTGCGTATGTGTGAGTGTGTGTGTGTGTGTGGGGGTATGTATGAGATGATGGATTTACTTAACAGCAAAAGAAATGCAAAATGTTTTTTTTTTTTTTTGCACTAGTTATTTCAGTTCAGGCTTCATACACACTAATTAGAAGACAGCATGACGTGCTAGGCAAGGTTCAGTGACCTGTGAAGAGGTCACTCTCTGCTCAATCGTGTTTGTGTTATCGGGCTACAGACACTAAAATATGGCACCACATCAGCAGATAGCTATGGAACCCATCTCGACACATGGTGGACACACACGAGAAAAACAAACTTCTGTCCTGTTGTTAGTGCCAGCAGGGGGCACTGTGGACTACTGGTTCCCAGTGGCGCGTATAGATGGCTCTGCTTGTCTCCAGCCACAGAGACCATTCTCACTTATTTGGCAAGTGAAATATTAAACATTTGAATCGACTGACTGATTGATTGATCTGACTTTTTGGTGGGTGACGGGTGAACCTTGTCCACTGGCCACAAAATTGTCCACATACAGCCTTAGTGAGTATTGTGTACCCACCCGATCCTGAGCAGCCCTGACAAAAATAGTCTCCCATGTTGCCGTGTCAGTATAATACCCAGTTGAATACACGTTTCTAGTCCTGGTGTCAGTCTCATTATGATGAGTGCGACTGTGTGACACTTCATTAGATCACATGTATTGTTTGTGCTTCTAGCTCAGTGGATTATAGCTCATGGTTCATAACGTCACTGGCAAGACAGCCGCCCATTATGAGTGCCTTTTATCCTTGTTTCTACGTATATCCAACAATTATTATAGTTGCTGTCTACGTGCACTTAAATAATTCATTCATCAAATCTGTTCTTCTTCCCCACATTTCTTGTGCTGTTAAGGGTGTGTGTCTGCGTGTTAGAGGCTGGCGTTTGTAAGGGGTGCATTATGTGTTTAGAAGAACTCTGATAGCGAGTATTGTTCTCTGTTGTAGGTCCGGGGTATTCTGTAATATAATTAATTTGGGTGAATGTTAAGCATTTGTGTCACAGAATGTAAACATTATCACCTAAGTACACTCAGGCGTGTAGCCAAAAGTCGGTAATTTACTTTTATGCCTTATGATCAGTAGGGGGAGCACGGGTCATTTAGTGTCCTTACAGTGAAGACCACACCACACCAGTGACACTGCAACCTTGCTTCTAAGAGCATCTTTATTTGTTGTTGTGAAGAGGTTAAAAAAAGGCATATAGAAGCCTTGGACAGCAGTGGTTATTCTACTATACAGACTAATGTGAATTATTTCTTTAATTTATTATTTCTTTCTTTTTTTTTTTTTAAGTGACCAGAGCTGGCGAGTAATTCAAGTGTATTATTAATGACAAACCTAGGTAAGTTCACTTCGAGTAAGTAGTAAACTTCCTAATAGAGATGCTCTGATTTTTTTTTATTCTAGAAAGACAAAGTTATAAGAGTCTTGTATTAGGATGTTTACCCCCACGCTTTGCATGAACTTACATGTGGTTTGTCACTAAACCGTGTACTTGAAGCGAGCCCCCTGGCAATACATGTGAGAAACACTCAAAGCTGCACAAACGTCACTGTCTCTCACGCACACTGTCACCTACTCTTGAGGTTTAAGGCACTTCGGGCCTGGACCCAGATACTAACCCAGCCTGCAGTCAGTGGATCTGGGCCTGGTTCAGTTTTGGGCTGAACCGGTCTCAGACTCATATGGGCCATATGGGTGTATGGGTCTTGGGCTCGAACATAGCCCAATAGCATTGCAAGTAGCCTAGTAGTGTGTAAAGTAACACCTGAACTGAACTAAACTGCACAGGTTAATCAGTTCACAAAGTTTCCTGGATGACAGTTTCTTTTTCTAACAACATTTCTGATGATGCACATCTCAGTGTTGTATAGAAGATACTTTTCTAAAAAAAAAAAGGAAGTTATGATCTGAAAATAGATGTATACTTGTTTAACATTGTTTGTAATTTATATACAATGGAAAATAAAGCTATTTGTCCCCTGTAGACATCTATGTAGCAGTGATGTTATTGTCTGTTGTGCTTTAATGACAAAGTCATTTCTGATATGATTGGTAATCCAGTTAATGTCAGCACCTTTTTGTAGTTGGTAGAACACCCAAGAATCATTGGACCAAAGCTCCCTTCAAAATGCATCAAGCTTTAACCTGATGAGAGATATTCTACAGACCCCAAATTTGATACTTCACTTCTTGTTCTATCCCGTGGTTTTAAGCCCTAAAGAAGACCAATATGGTTACAGAGTGTGGACCCTTTTGTTTCTAAACAATTTTTCCCAGCAGAGACCCTTCATTGTTTTTCCTTTTGAATATGATGCCACACCCCTTTGGTCTGGATTGCAGTACTGTTCTATCTAAACAGAGGTAATGTGTAATTATTTTGTATTTCTCTGTTCTGAGTGGTGTGAAGGAAGCAGTTAACGTAATATACAAATATAAAGCATTTGTAAAACTGCATCTCGTACATAACTTTAAGACTTAATAAAAGAATACAATACTTTTTAGCTTGTTGACTTAAATGCCTGGGGCTAAAATACCTTCAGAGAGAGAGATAGCAGTGTAAAATAGTAATATCCTTCTTCACTGCATGGTAAAGTGATTCAAACAGCGATCTGGGTGTCATGGTGAATGGAAAGAGGAATCGCTGATCAAAATAAACACAGAAAGAGGAATAGAAACATGTGCAATCATGTTCAGTCGGCATATCGGAGCGTGTTCTGGGTGTCTTCATGGGAGTTAGTCATCAGAGGATGTGAGGCAATGCCCCATGGGCCCATCATTCACATATCACGTTCTAATCTCTTCGGTAAGGGAGCTGAGGGTGCCGGCTGGTTAGACGGGTGTACAAATCAGGTGAAATGCCAGACTTCTTCATTTGTTCTTCAGCTTTGTTGTGGGCCAAGCTGTGAAGGTGTGTGTTGTGTAACCAGCACTGCTCTTTCTTCTACTGCGTACCTGTATTGTCAAAGAAAGCTTAGAAATCTGGCATACCTACTGGGAACAATCGGCAACACAATTCCATTCAGCGTTTCACACACGTTAGCAGAAACCCATGTTTACCACTGGAGTTTAGACTGCCCACCATGCAGCATAGGCACTTTTCTGAAGAAATAATGTTTACTGGCAGAATAGAGCTCTTGATGTGATTACACTATAATAAGTGGCTGTCCTATCTGGTCATATGCCAGGAGATCACAAAGACAGTACACGATTGCCATCATATCATCTTTATGCTTATGTTGTGGTTTTTGAACAAACTTTGTGGCTGGCGTGTTGGATTTGATCAATAACCTCACTGCGAGTGCTCAGTTTAAGTTATGCCTGTTGTGTTGATGAAGTCAAGTCCCCATACTCGGACGCTATTCATAAGACCATCTTTGTCTCTCCAGGAATGTGTGCGTTGCAAAGTGTTATGGGTGCTAAACCAGTGAGAAGAGAACAGTTTGCACATCCCAGGTGCAGAAGAAGCTTGGCACACATTCCCTTAAAGGGGAACTTCCATCGTTATTTTTATTCATATTTCTGTGTCGCCACTATGGTTGAATGCATTGTGCGTCATTTCTGTGAAAAATTATGTCCTAGATCTCTTGTTTGACGCTGTTTTCTGTAAGCTATAACAGGTCTAGTGGTTGAACGACTGGCTTTTCCGGTGTGCCTCGTGAATATCCATGACGTCTTTCGCTCACCTAGCTTCTGTCCACCAATCCTTTGGGATGTGGGCTTGCCATACATGGCTCTGGGCGGGGCTTACGACCTAGTGACGTAGATAGGTTTAGCATGCTCTGATCCACTCGTTTTGGTTAGCTTCAATGACCAGTAAAACCATGAGGGTCGAATTTCACGTCTTGGAATGCTGCGTGCATATACTTCTTGTTGTGACCTACCACATTGTAAATAGAGCTACTAAAAGTGTTTTTTGACGGAAAGACCCCTTTAACTGTTGTTCCACAGACTTTACATCATGGTAACCTTTGTAATAATATTATTAGCTAACACTGTTTTATGGGTCCTTTTTTTGGTGTGTCTAATAACATGTAATATTATGTACTCACACTGTACTTATACTGTACATACCTAACACTAACCCTAATCCGAACCTTTATCTTAATGCTGTGGTACAGTGTTGGTACAAAATGCTATATTCTTACTAACTTTGTTATACTGTACTTCATAATATCGATGCACTATAACAGGGGCCGTAAAATTATTACCGATTGTTATTTTGGGGCGAAGGATGATGTTTTAACCACTTCTGATGTTTCTTGTATTTGACTCTGAAGAAGACTAGAAATAGCTGAAACATCCTTTGCCTAAAAATAAAAAAGGCGATATGGATCTGAAGTGCGCGGACCTCTCTTCTCACACTTGCTGCACCACCCACACAGTGCAGTGGGTTGGAGATGGGGAAGATCCGCTCGGATTTGCCTCAGTACATCCTCTTAGATCACCAAAATAGCGTGCTCCCACCCCATCCTATTCCATCCCCCAAGCTTGTGGGCTTCATGTGTTGTCTAGTGAGTTACCCCATTTTCACGGTGGGATGTATGTTGAGCAGCTGAAGTGTTTGTGAAGACTGTGTGTGTGTTCATGTGCTTGTGTTTATAAATGTGTGTAAGAGTGAGTGTTTGTGAAGTGGTGGGTGGGGGTGGCAACCAGCTGAGCCTTTGAAGTTGTTAGTGTGTGTGTGCATGCGTGCATGTGTGATTCTCAAAGGCTTTGTTCAGAGGGCGGGTCGGATGATCATCCTTACGGAGATCATCTTCAGCATAATCAACCTCGGGTCCCCGGTGGAACACACGCACACAGACAGTGACACACACACACACACACAGTGACACACACACAGAGCTCCAGCGAGGAGAAGGAGACGCACGGCAGTGCAGCTCAACCCGTGTGACAGACAGGATGGAAAATCTGCCCGGCGTAGTCGCATGAGTCATCTGCTAGCGGCAGACGGGTGCTGGTCATGCTAGTTCAGGATTTCATGGCCGTAGCTTCCGGGCTTTGTTGACACAGTGACAACTGAGAGGCCGGTGGCACAGAAACAATGGGTCGCTAATGTAGGGCATGTTTTAGGATGGCACCATTGCCATAAGCCCAACAAAAATAAATTGGCCAAAGCAGGAACGTAAGCCTTGTCCGTTTGCTGTTAGTCAGTATGGTATGAGAGAAGGCACTGATGTTTAGTAAAAAATGTGACATGAAATAGGTTTCTAGTTTTGAAGCCAATTTTTATCTCATCTGAATAACAATCTCTCTCTCTCTCTCTCTCTCTCTCTCTCTCACACACACACACACACACACACACACACACACACCCACCCTACATCCACTCTTTTTTTGTTAGTCAGTATGGTATTTTTAGCTAAAATGTGACATGAAATAGGTATCTAGTTTTCAAGTCAATTTTCACCTCATTTGAATAACAATCTTGTCTCTCTCTTTCGCTCTCTGTCGCTCATCCTACATTCACTCTTTTTTTCACTATCTTTTTTTAACCCTCCTTTCCCCTCCTCTCTCCTTTCTCCTCTCTCTTCGTAGTCCCATGGGGTCTCTTGGGTTCAGTGCCTGTGCCTGATGGGTCTCACCTGAGTGTGAAGTCAGCAAGTCACGCTGGGGAACTCAGCAGCCCAGTGAGAGTAAGAGAGTGTCCAGGGTGCCTTCAGAAGCACACCTTGACACAGTAACACCAATGCCAGAGGGAATGGAATAGAAACTCATGCTTATACTATACTATAAGGCTAGTCTGCCCCTCTCTGGCCCTCAAACATGCCAGCCAATTGGGGGAATCTACACCGCTAATCTGCTCTTAATCTGCAGTGCGTTACATGTACAAATACTGACAATGTTAGAGAAATATTTCTTCAGTTAACAAAGAGATAGTATATCTGTGGAGTACAATGCTGAAATTCTCCTATTAGGCAGTCTCAGAAAAAAACGTTATAATAGTAGGTGTGTAGTATTATTTAATAATGCAGGAGGCCAAGTACAATAACACACACTTTGTCCAAATAGATATTTTAGCTGTCAACAAAGTTAACAAAGCAATGTTTATCATTTGATCCTACTACAGCAAACCTAAAGCATTAATACTATTGCACATATTATTTATTGATACACTGGCTGCAGTACCCATGGCTATAGGTAGGTGGTGCTACAGTGGATCAGAGAAATGTGCGCAGTACTTTCTCCTTTGGCTATGGCAGGCAGCCGAAGTGCTGGTTGATGTGATGTGTGTGTGCTGTTGTTTTGTGTGAGAGTGGGAGTCGGTGTGTGTGAAAGCTATCAGTCTTATGGGGGTGCACTAGCCCAAATATAAATGCCTTATGCAACGTCCACCGGGACTGGCATTTCTTGGAAGCACACGGTCAACATGCTCAGATATGATGGTGGTCTAATCTGTTGTAAGCTTAGATTAATCACATAAGCATATAAAGGGGTCTGGCAGTCCCAGTAGTAAAAACCAAGCCATGGCAATATTTTTGGCAATAATGATGACAACAAAAGCATGGCTTTCTCAGGCTACAGAAGTGTGTGTCTAAGGGTATGCATGAAAATGAGTGTGTATACATGTACATGCTTCTCCATACAAAGGTGTGTGCATCTGTGTTGTGTGTGTGTGTGTGTGTGCGCGCGTGCTATCTGTGGGATTCAGCTCCTCCTGATATGTTTAGCTGGTATGATTTGCATTTATCTGTTTCTCAGCATCTCTGTGTGTGTTACAGTATGTGTGTGTGTGAGTCTTCTCTGTGCAAGTCAAAACAGGCGTGGGTGTTCGGTGTGGGAGGTACTCTCTGGCATTTCTTTATGTATTTGCATTCCACTCAATGCAGTCTATGTATTCTTAACTGTCTGTGAGTAGGAGAGTGGTTAACCCGAAGCAGCTGTGATCTTGTTTGTCCTTCACTCTGAGTTAACATCTAGCTATGTGGCATTAACATGGGGAGATATGGAGAAGCCTATAACTATCAAATGGACCAATCAAAACACTGTGTGTTTTGCACATTCTGATCTTTGAGCAGTTCTGTTCATTATTTCATTTCTGTTTGTCTTTGCTCACTCTCAGCTGATCTGGGGTTTGGCCGTCTTGTTCCCTGCTGTCCTTGGGCCCACAGCAGGAGTCTAATGTGCACCGTATGACCAGAGGTAGCTCTGGTCCATGTTTGTTGTCAGTCTTGGGTGGGTGGTGGTGGTGGTGGTGGTTGTCTTTGGCAAGAATCTAATCTAATCTAATTTCTGGTGGCGGAGACATGAAATTATGCAGAGCCTGACTGGAGGTGCGTGCCCATGGCGACGGCCTGTGGGCCGGATGTGGCGTGTGTCCGCACCGGTCATGTGCTGACTCGGCCGCAGTCTGCTATTAGGAGTCATCACTTGGCTAGAGCCGCTGTAGCCATTAGCATCCCGAGGAAA
This sequence comes from Setipinna tenuifilis, assembly GCA_030347295.1. Classification (NCBI taxonomy): domain Eukaryota; kingdom Metazoa; phylum Chordata; class Actinopteri; order Clupeiformes; family Engraulidae; genus Setipinna; species Setipinna tenuifilis. The sequence goes on from CM059272.1 coordinate 5,544,866, forward strand.
CGGCACAAATGCCTCCAATACAGCCCACACACACACACCCACACTCACTGACACACACCCATTTACTCACGTACGTACACACATGCACACACGCACGTACACACACGTACACACACGCACACACACATACACACACACACACACACACACACACACCTCCCTCTCCCTCTCCCTCTCTTTCCAGGTGGCTGCGGTCCAGAGGAGAGCACTTACAAAACCCTCTGCATGCCAGTGCCTAACAGGTTGTTGAAGTGTGTGTGTGTAAGAGAGAGAGAGAGAGAGAGAGCGACAGAGTTCCTGAAGCTCCAGCCGTAGAGAGACATAATATTAACACCATTTTTATGGGTTTATGGGTTTGACTCCCTAAGCTCACACTCTTATTTTATATGTAGGCCATCTTATGTATGAGCTTGAGATATAAATGACTACTGCATGTGTGAGTTTGTGTAAAATGGGAACAGTGTATAGACGGCTCCCTCATGTGTTTTTGAAATAAAGTGCTTAAAAATCCTCAGTGTGCCATCATAACCTAACAGGCTGTTAAAGAGCACATACTCCCTAGACATTTATTACTCTCTTCAGCACCTTTAATCATCTTGATTAAAAGCCTTCATCAGATTTCTACTGCATACTGCATAAGTGTGAGGGGAGCAGGGTTTGTGTTGTGAGGAAGGAAAAAAAAAAAAAAAGAAAACAAAAAACTAAGAAAAAAAAATTGAAAAGTGGCCCACAAATGCTCCCCTTGCCAAACAGGCCCTATTAATGAGGGTCTGTTGTCATGGCGATAACAGCAGAGCAGGAGTGAGATGGAACCCCTTCTATCTGCGTTGGGGGAAAAAATAAAAATAGGCCACAACGCGCAGCAAAGGGGACTACCATGCTGTGACTGTTGGATACAATATTTAATTGCGCTTGTCATTAGTATGCTGAGAAAAGAAAGGTTACATTTCATGACATTTTTTTAAAAACAAGCAAATCTCTCACCCCCCTCTCTCTTTCTCTTTCTCTCTTTCTCTCTCTCAACCACAAGCTGACCGCACAGGACCTGTTTGTGCATCATTAATCTTACTTTTTCTGACCTTTCTCAAAGCTACCTGACAGCTGACATGATGCACAGGCTTTTGAATGTAAAATGGCTAAAGCCAACATCTCTACAGTGTCTCAAGAGGGGTTTAGATCTGTAAGTAACAGATGTTGCATGTTGTAAAACAACAGGCAACAACCTATCAAGTATGTTTATTCTGCAACACCACATTCAAGTATGCATTGGTAAATGTATCGTACAATGTCGAAGCGTCCTAGCTATTTGTATTAAAATTGCAAATATGCATGTTTGCATTTCTTTTTGAGCTGAATGTTAAGGGAGTACAGCAAATTGTTATTTTCAGAGAGACACACCAACACCAACCTCACTTCTGACTGTGAAGGAAGCAGAGAGGGAGAGAACGAGAAGAAAATACCTAATTCTATCAACCACACAGAAAGTACAGTCACACACGAGAGAGAGAGAACGAGAGTGAGAGTGAGAGAGAGAATGAGAAGTAAATATCTAATTCTATCAACCACACAGAAAGTACATTCACACACACACACACACACACACACACACACACACACACACACACACAGAGAGAGAGAGAGAGAGAGAGAGAGAGAGAGAGAGAGAGAGAGAGAGAGAGAGAGAGAGAGAGAGAGAGAGAGAGAGAGAGAGAGAGAGAGAGATAGAGATAGAGAGAGGTTCACTAACTCTCAAGCAGCTCTGCTGTGATATGGGGGTGCACGCGACGCGAGCTTTATGTAATGCCAGTGAGTCAGACGACCTGAATCACAGCACAGCCAATGGCACGTCGACAGGGGAGCAAGGAAGCAAAAGACCACTTTCAAAAGGATTCTGAATTCAATAAAAAATAGAAAACAGAAAGAAGAAAAGGCCTGCCGAGGCACCCGTGGGTGGGCTGTGTCCAAAGGCATCACCCCCCAGAGGCCCAGAGCTGAGTAGGAGTCAGTTACCTGTTTTATTGCACAGAACCTCACATGTAGACACACATTAGGAGCAATACAAACCACATCGTACAAATAGGAAAGGAGCAGAGTAACATGTCATATCAGCCAAGACTGGGTTAGAACGGCAGTAGTCATTGCACATCTGACATCTAAGCTAACAGTGTGTCTTTGTGCCATATACACAATATGCCTTTTAATTGAAAATTAAATATTGGATTTTTAAATACTGTGGTTGTGCGATGTGATGCTTGGAGCAAATAGGACTTAAATAAAAGGTTTACTGTACCATAATCATAATTTCTACATTCTAGTAGCACTACTGCGGCAGTTTACAGGTGCACTGGTAAAAGATGAGCAAAGAGTCTAACCCAAGGTAATACTGAATGTGCAGCAAAAAGATTACATTCCTTTATACCATGCTTTTTATGTGCATATGCGTTTTGTGGTATGCCTATATCTATGTTTCTAAGCAGTGGGACACACAAAAATATGGGACACATTTCTCTAATTTCTCTGAGCACCACTCTGGAAGCGAATGATATAGGTCTAAAATGTAAGGGTAGTTTTGAAAAACACTGTCAATAGAAAGATTTCCCAGTCAAAATATATAGGGAAACTGTCAATGATTGAAATTTGCATGCAGCTCTGTGCAAGGAATCTCAGCGGTGGCAGCAGAATGGAATTCTGGAATAAGCACAATCTCTGCCATGGACAAAATTCCATTCTGCTAGCACTACTTGCAGGGAGCTGCATGCAAATTTCAGTTTCCAGTTTCCAACAAATGTATTTGTTAGTCTCTATTATTTTTAGATTCCAAGATAGAAGCATTCAAAATGTGCCTTGTATTTTTGCCCCACCCTGTACATGAATTGACAGAAGATTAAAATGTTTTTTTTTTTGTCATTAAATTCTGCTATCATCATACTGCTATTGTCAAAACAAAACACAAAAGTCTTTTGCACGACATAGACTGTGAACGGCACCTTTCACCAGTATTGACCTACAGGATAATGATTGTGCAATTCCACATGCCACTTTCTTTTTCATTATACACATTATATATTATTCATCTTCATATCTACATACATAGTCACTACTTAATTTGTATGTGTGTCGGCCTGCTTCCTGTCATGTAACACAGAAAACAGCAAAACAGGAGCAGTGTGTGGAAGAAAAGGTTATATTCCAGTGGCTTGATATGCAAGATAAAATAGCCGAAGAGCTCTATTGCCCTATCGGCTGTTGTAGAGACTTGTGCCATAATACCTTTATGAGGAGTTTACACACACATATATATATATGAAATTAAAACTCTCCATTTCCATTTATGGTTGGGGAGCACAATAAATAAGCCATGTCTTCCTTTTTTTTTTGCACGACATGGTTCACACAAGCTTGACATTGGCACTTAAACATAGTTACAACAACAGAGTTGTTCAAAAATCGAAGAAAAAAAAACATGCTAGATAACACTGTCCATCTCACATTTGTTATTATGACGAGTTTGATTCAAATAACCACAGAATAAGACCTGTTTTTTTTTAACGGGATGTGACACAACACCTCCTGGAGAGAGAGTCTTTGAGTGGGCCTGGCCCTAGAGACGTTTAGTAGTGGAAGGAGTGCAACTGCGCTTTCAACTTTCTCCAAGCTCCCCCAAGATGAAGCGTCGACAGCCACTTTCCTCGGACAGGCCCCCTTCCACAAACACAGCGTCTCCTCTAGGACCTGAAGCAGGAGGAACAACTGACCTCTTTGGAGGAGCTGAGCTGTGGGGAGATGGTGTCGGGGACCACGGATTTCAGGATGTCATTCTCACTGGCGATTATGTGCTTCACCAGGAAGTTGGCAGCTTCATTAATATTGATGTTTTCCTGGCATAAAAAAGGAGAGACGGGAGAGACGGGTTATAACAGGTGGGGAAGAATGGACATCAAAAAAGATGCTGTCTTGCATGTTAACATTAGCTTTTGAAACGTGCACATTAAAGTACTGTTACAATTCATGAAATGATAAAAACAGATCAACAAACATCAACAGGTGTGGAAACAGAAAAAAATTCTATCTTTCTGGTATTGTTTAAAAAATCAATTGAGTCTGTGCAGAAATGTGTTGACAGCATGGAAAATATTGCCATTCGGAAGTCAGGAACAACATACAAAACATAGACAATTGAGGCATCATTACAGCTTTGAATACTATGCTGTCAGAAAGTCAATGACAATGTCAGAACAACCACATCCCACAGTATATGACTGCATTAGAATGTCTCCAACCAACTTTATGCCAGGTGTCCTTGACGCGAGATGCCCAGTTTGGGTGTGGAGGTTTGTAGCAGGACCTGGATTGTGTAGGCTATCTATTGCGGTTTATTTTGTGTAGGAGAAATAGTTGCTTTGTCTGAGTGTGTGAAAAAGCAGCCATTTCTTTCACTCTCTGAGCAGTTTTATCTTACTCACTGACACCCACCTAGATAATGCTACTGCCATAAGCCTAAGTTCACAGAGCAATGTAAAGTTATAGGATTAAAGCAGTGTTTTTGATTTTAGGGAAGTGTGATTGTTAGCTTGATTGTTTTAGCACAGAAAATGGAGTTCCTTACAACAAACACTCCCTCTCCATTGGTATTGGCAAGCCGTTGCTGATTACATTGCCAGGTATTGCAACTCACTTGAATGAGCTAGTTTGTTAGCTTGCTACCTCCCTGTTTGTTGTAAGGAGCTCCATTTTCTGTCAGGGACTGTTCAGGGTGAGCTAATGGATCAAAGTAGCATCACTGTGTGATGAAAACATACTTGTATATTTCATAGTTATCTACTACTGTACACCTATGCTATGGGAAGCCTTTACAGGAAAACACTATGATGCTCTGGTTATTTACAGATATTCCTTGTATCACAGCACAGGAGAACTCTGGTCACAACCATGTCATCGACCCAGAATACAATGCGACCTAAACAAGAATGGCGAACTACGAGTTGAACAGAATTTACTACATTTTGTCATACAAATGAACATATCGTTAGCTTCATAGCATAATTGCCTAAGTCATTTTTTGGTCAAATTGAGATTTTTGCATAACTTAACTCCCCTACCATTTCTGCATCATCCTGTCTGTCTGCCTATGTCATTGGCCAATCACAACACTCATAAAAGTAAAAAAAAAACATAGCTGCCTTTGACTTAGGCAGTTTTACCATCGGACTTAGGCAGTTTTTATACAATCAATTTGACTTAGGCAGTTTTGATGTATGCAAAATGGCTGAGAAGAAGAAGAGGTTATTTTATATTCTCAGAAAAACTGCCTAAGTCATAGGCATAATCTGCCTAGGTCACTTTTATTTGATAAAAAAAAAAATGTTCGGTTAAGTTCTTTTTCCAAACTTTTTCTCACATCTACTTGAATGTTCTGTGAAAATATAAATAAAAAATATGCATGTGATTTTTAGAAAATGTTTTTTTTCTTGTTTTCCAAAAACACAAAAAAATGACTTAGGCAATTATGCTATCAAGCTAACGATATTTGTATCTCTGTCTCCGGACTGGTAATCATTATGCCAAAACTATCGAACTTGAACATGAAATTTTGCTTTTAGAAAAGAGGAGAAATCCCTGACCTCTCATGAGTATTTTGTATTGTGGGAGCTGACCGACTACATATAAAAGCTCTATCATGCTAGATTCTATTCAGAGAAGAGCTGCACAGTTCTCTCTCTATTGACGGCATCCCATGTGACCTTGCCATTTAAGCTGTGCCTCGAGGTGCTGTTTACTCAGAAGACTCCAGACTACAGACTTTCAGCAGAATACAACTAGTCTGCCTTGGCAACGGAAAAAAAGGCACAGATAGTCATTTTAATAGTCATTTTACTTGCTCTGTGTCACCCCATATACTGTACCGCAGGTCACAGTTTTTCAGTGGTTCATATGCTTGCATGGTAAATGTGTGGATGTTGAACACACTACCACACACTTTGTAGACTTCATTTTGGTCTATCATATACTGTAAACCAAACTAAAGTTGACACTGTATGCTAGAGTGTTGAATTCACTTTAATTGTCTAATACATTCCTGTGACTTGCCAGCACCTGACCCTGAGGCTGTGCAAGGAGGAAATTGGATTTAAATTGATTTGAAATGTATGGAGATGCTGTGATATCTCCAGAGTCCTACCTTTGCTGATGTCTCAAACCAGCCAACAAAGCCATTCTCTTTGCAGAACTGCTCCATCTTGATGCCGTTATTGTTGAGGACGTCCCTGCCCTGGTCACACTTGTTGGCAAGCAGCACAGTGGCGATGCTTTGCCCGTTGGCCAGGGTTAGCTTCGAATCCAGGTCCTCCTTCCACTTGGTGACCGCCTCAAAGGTCGTCGGCCTGGTGACGTCGAAAACGATGAAGGCCCCCATTGCCTCCCGGTAGTACACCCGCGTCATGTTCCCAAAGCGCTCCTGGCCTTTCAGGGGACCAAAATAACACAGGAAGGGTGTAAAAACAGCAAGTTCTCACATATATCTAAAAAAAACTGCAGAATTGTGTGTATGTGTATGTGTGTGCATGTGCACGCGCATGTTTGTTGGTGCCTCTGTGTAGGTGGTCGGAAGGCAGGAGTGGGAGCAGAGCTGAAAAGAATCTGTAAACAAAGCCTCCTTGGACAATTTTGATAATTTAATACCAAGCATCAGCCATTTCTATTCTCTTCGGACCTCCAGAATATTCCAGCAGCTTTAAGCAATGCTGTCCATTCCCTCACACAGCAGCCACTCACAGTCTTCTCAACTGCAATATCACAAATACGCCTGTAAACACATAACCAATGTCCATTGCTGCAGATGTTTCCTCCAAAAAAGTATGAATGACTTGTGCTTATTGTCAATGCAGGCCAATCCCAAACAAAGCAAGGATAGCCATTCTTTAGCGCCAGGCCAGGCAAGAGATTACATTTAGCTTAAGCCTTGCCCTTACACCGCCCTCTGGGCGCAAGAGATTTGGAGACCGCAGGCTTTAATTACCCCAATTGTTTTCTAAACCTAACAAGGCTACCATTCTTTTCCAGTAACATTAAGCAATAGTGGGAAAATAAAGTACTCCAGGTACTTTAATAGACCTTGTCAATCTGTGTTGCTTTTCCCAGACAGGGATATATTTAACAAGGTATATATGAGATAACCATACATCCCACTAAAAACATGATAAATCAATCCTGTTTTTTTAATTGTAAAAGTGAAGTTCACTTGGACGTAGTGAAGTACGCTCGGACCTACGCAAAGTCAGCTGGACTGATCAGCAGAGCGGCATATTCGTCTCCAGGCAAGGTTTGTTTACTGCCATTCTCCCATAATGGCTCTCCTGTGACTTGTTTCTAAATCTTTCTCACATGAGACCAGTTCTCATATGATTACACGCATACCTTCCGAGAGGCGGTAGGAAACGAGTTATTCTTTAAAGACACACACCCACTCACACATGCACACATTCACGCGCACACACACATTCACGCACGTCTGACGTCTTGCCTAGCACGTGAGGAGAAACTTTTGAAGTGTTGAAGCTCATCGGTCAAAATAATTAATTAACGGAACCAATATGTAAAATGTGACTCTGTTTTCATTCGATTGACTGGCTTGTGTATGAAACAGAAATAAAATTGCCACAGCAAGTAGACGTTTTTCTGTAGACTATATGAGAATTAATTTATCTGTAAATTAAAGAGGTCTTCATAACGTTCAAATTCTTTCTTCTACATTGAAACATCATTTTTACAGTGTTGTGTAAGCCAAAGACCTTATCAAATGACTACTTTTTTGCGATTTTAAACTAGAATCAAATATAACTGACCTACCTGCTATATCCCAAAGCTGTAATCGAACCGTTTCCGAATCCCAATTGAGAACTTTAAGTGCAAAATCCACCCCAATTGTCGCTCTGTAATTAGTGGAATACGTCTGATGAACATATCTTTTTATGATGCTCGTTTTACCGACACCGAGGTCACCAATAACGAGTATTTTGTACAAATGTTCCTTAAAGTTATTCTGCATTGTGCCCAGCGCTGGTGAGCCACGATGGTTGGTCATGTCCCGCACAGCGATGAGAACTTATGGGAGAGACCGCTGCGCTCTTGACCCCATGATACAGGAACGCCCTGGAGTAAACTTGTGACCAGACTTTTCTGAGAAGCAAAGCTCGTGAGCGCCACGGTCTTCACATGCCTGTGAAAGGGAGGATAAGGTTGACGGGTTTGCCCAAGTAGAAAGGCAGACCACAAGCAGAGCGTTGTCTTTTACGATATTACAAAAAAGATAAACGTCAACACTGTTTTTACAGTCACAAACCACCGCACCACGCACCATTGAGAGACAGAGAACGTGCTGAATATTATAAATAGTAAGTATTTACATGAGTGTGTGCCTAATCAAACCCAGGCAATGTATTTGAGTTTTGACCCTTGATTTACACAAGGATTTATATAGGCCTAGATCTAACTGATGTTCAATTAGATAGGGTGTGTAACATTTAATAGCCTTTAATAACATTCAAGTATTCATCAGAGTAATAACACAATATGTCCTGAAAAACAACAATAAGCTTCACAGAAAAGTTATGAAATATTAACACAAATTTTGCACATTACAAATTTGTAAATGCACAGAGCTTTAAATAAAGTATTTTCATTGTAAACAGCCATTCAAGTCATAAAATATATGAAATTCACATAAAAGACATGAAGACATCAAGTATCAAGTTACTTTCAAAAATGACCGAGCGGCAAAATATCTGTACAAAGAGCTGTATAAAAAGGTCTTCTGGCATTAGTGTAAGCACTTTGATTCTGGAGGTTGGCACTGTGCAGCATGCAAATGTGATTATGTATGTACTACTATCAAAACCTCAGTGCTAATCTGGCCATCCCACTGCACACTGTAGACTACAGAAGGCTGTATGAGAGCGGACTATGAGGCAGAAGGCGGGCCTGCAGTCAGTGGCAACACTACAGTACACTTTGGGTGCTAATGTAAGTGGATTATAGTTTCATGCCCCTAATTGAGAAGTTTAACAAGTCTAGTAAACAATTTACCATTACATCACTCAAACAAATGTTGATCTACACTGCCAACACAGAAAGCCAAGAGCTGACCAAGAGCTTGCGTAACTCGTCTATTTCATGCAATATTCCAATGTGCAGTTTTGTATACAATATATATTTATGAAGTATTAAGTTTGGTCTTAGCAAGTTATGCAAATGAGTAGTAAATGTTTAATACATTCATATATATATTGTAGCTATTGCTCTATTTATCAGTCAAAATTGTTTAAAAATGACACACAAAAAATCTGATTATTTAATCCAGGAGACCTGGTTTTCTACCCAACAGCACTTCATGATTTTTAGTTAGGCCGGTAGGATTTTGGCACTTTATAATAAATGTAGACAGTCTGGAATTGACATATTAAGATTGCTAATGTGAAATCTACTCACTGCAATAAAAAGGCGCTGATCACTTTTTGCCATCCTCTGTTGCTTGACAGAACTGCTTTCAGCGGTGCTAAAAATTGACTGATTTGAGAGGGTGATTTTTCTGCCTAAGTTACAAGGCCGGCATCCTAAATGAGCAGGCAACCTTGTGGATGGACCCATTAAATTGGCCAGTAAACTGCTGTGCAAAAATTGATGTGAATTAAGGACACTGGTCCGGCCCTTCAGAAAGCACTAATTTGGTAACCGTGGTAACCGCTAAGCACTCAGACTTTCTCTAACTGCCTTCCCATCACAGCATGCCCGCCTTCCTAAGGCTGGCAAAAAGTAGCTTTCTCTAAATGACACACAGGAACAACAGTTTATGTTGTCGATCAGGATAAAAACGACATCCAGCTAGCACTGTGCAATTGTACAACTGCAAACATCTGAAAATATGCTCACATTTGATAATAATATGATTTAAGCAGAAAATATGGTAGGACTTTCAACAGACTCGAGATCACTTTCGATCATGCAAGTTATCTACCAGTTATTAAAGGTTTTCACAGATGTAAATAAACTAAAGTACTGGCTCTTGGCCTCTATGAAAATGTGGATTTGGTCCCACTGTTTAGTCAAATTCAGTGTAGAAAAATACATTCACCATCTGCGCTGTGTGTCGACACCTGATGCAGAGCAGTCATCGCTGACGTAATGAGCGCATCACATGACACGTGTGTGGTTGGGTTGGAATGTGAATGCGGACTTCCTCACAGCTCTCGGCGCTGAACATGGATCAAAGTCACACCGGAATTAACGACTACGTGGCCTCTTTTTTCCAGAGGTGGCTCACAGGGTTTTTTACATCTATAACAAAAGAAAACATTTTATAACTAACTGTTGTAATAAGTTTCTTGTTTGTTGCTTTTCAACAAAACCATATTGTCTGACTTGCTGTTATCCAACAAAACTATAAAGAAGAGCTTCATGGGTGCATCTGTGCCCGGCAGATTCGTGTGATGTTGTAGTTGGTCATTGTTCCGTATGGCTTTTTGCGGAGAAGTCTATGTGTGGAGTTCAAAGGCATTTTTGTGTATGACATGCCACTGGGGTGGACGCGTGGGTCCTAGTGACTGAGGCTCAGAGTCACTGGGTCTGGTCTGCACACAGAGCTGCCTCCTGACCAGGATCAACACATGCAGGCGAGGGAAGCCTGACCCACATAGCCTCCGGCTCTGGAGGAGCTCCAAAGCAGATCTGAGTCCACAGTTAGCTATTGCTAATTACAAACCCCTCTCTCTCTCTCTACACACACACACACACACACACACACACACACACACACACACACACACACACACACACACACACACACACACACACAAGCACACTATCTCATCACACATTTATTTCTTTGTGTGTGTGTGTGTGTGTGTGTGTTTCCAATTTTCAGCTACAGCACTGAGTCCGTGCTGATTGCTGGGAAATTCTGATAGGCTGTAGCTCCTGGGGCCAGGTGAGGGCCTGCTCTGTCCCACAGTGTGCGATCCCCTTACTCGCCCACCCCCATCCCATTTCACACCTAATCCGTTATCTCTTTGCCACAGTCTGCAGTCTGCTATCTCCCTGAGCCTGTCTCCTGGGTGGGTTCCTGTTTAAAGCGAGGAGGAGCTCTGGCTATAGTGCCGCAGCACCAGCCGGTCGTAGTTGGGGGGGGAGCGTTGTTCTGCCAGGCCCGCCTGTGAGGCGAGGGAGGCGGAGGACTCGCTGGCCGAGCCCAGGGACGAGTCTCGGAAGGGGGACGGGGGCTGCAGGGCCACCAGCTCCTCCAGCTCTGGGGGCTTGGCGGCAGCGGTGGGCGAGGCAGCCCTGAAGGTGCTGCTGTTGTTGTTGCCGCCCATCAGCCTGGCGGGAGACACCCTGCTGCCCGTGGCGATCAATCCGCCGCCACCGATGCTGACGGCTCCGCCCAGGGCGTGGGGGTTGACGTTACTAACGGCGACGACCTCGGCGTAGGTGGTGACAGTGGCGGGCAGCTGCAGATCGTGCTGAATGAGGAAGGAGGGGGAGGGCGAGGAGGGCAGGCCGCCCAGGATGCCGGCGGTAGCGGAGGGCACAGCGGGGGCAGAGGAGGGGCCGGGCACGGACGAGCTGCCGGGCAGCATCATGCTGTTGAGCTCGCTGATGTTGGCGGTGAAGCGGTGCACCACACAGCTGATCTGGTCCATGATGGAGCCCTGCGGCGCTGCGGGGCCGGCGTGCTGCGCATGCTGTGTGTGACGCAGGGAGTGCGGAGCAGGGTGGTGGTGCTGCTGCAGCTGGAGCTGGTGCTGATGCTGATGCTGCTGAGGCAAATGCAGCGTGGGAGGATGCTGCTGCTGATGCTGCTGCTGCGGGCGCTCGCTCAGGTACGACGGCAGCGGCACCACCAGGTCCTGTCGCTCTTCCTCCTCCACCGCTGCTGCTGCTGCTGCTGCCTCATTCTCCTCCTCCTTGCGAGCGCGCAGGGAGGCATGCTGGGAGATGGTGGGGAGGGGGGACGGGCTACGGGGGCGATAATTGCCTGTAGAGAGGCACGGCGCCCCCTGATGGCCTGGGTTTGTCATCTTGCCACCTGTGTCACCTGGCATGTCGCAGTCTTTGGAGAATGGTTTGATGATGGCGGTCTGGTTGACTTCCTCCTTCTTCTTGATGTGGACGGAGATGCGCTTCCAGAGGTTTGGCCGGTAGCCGCGCTCATTGGACGCCCATGTCACCGTCTTACCATTAGAGCTGAGACACAATGACATGACATTATATTGATCAGATTGAATTCTACAGAAAGTTCCGATATACAATGAGCAGAGGATAATCCAACACTAATTTAACATTGTTTTTTTTTAATACAATTTGATTTTGATTAAAACAAAATGATATTACACTGTACAAAGGCTTAAAACAGTGAGGTAACTTCATAACTGCTTGTGCATAACTTAGTGACATTAAAATTAAAAAAATAAAAAAAAAATCACAGCAGTTATTTTCAGCCAGCACCACCTCTCCAGAACCCACCTGATCTCAATCTGCGAACCCACCTGATCTCGTTCTCCGACCTGCGTCGGCGGAACAGGTTGGCCATGCTGCTGGAGCTGCGGGTGTTTGCGGTGGACTTCCCGTCCTTCACGTGCATGCGCACCACGGTGGAGGTGGTGAAAGCGCTGCGGACGTTGCGCTCTGGCTTGGCCAGCATGATGTAGACCTTGGCAGGGCAGGGCAGGGTAGGACAAGGCCAGTTTATTAATTTCAATGTGCTTACAATAAAAGCAAAGAACAGTGTAAATAGCCAAGTTCACATTTACAATAAGGGATTAAAGGATTAAAGGATTAAAAATTCCACAAAAAAATAAAACCAACACAGTGATGGAAAGTCAATGTATTGAAGGACAAAACTAATAAGATAGGTATAAGTTAAATACAAGACATATGGAATGTATACGTACAAAAGAGAAATAGAAAACATATAAATAATACAAAAAAAAAAGACTTAAAAAAAAACCTATTGTACCTTGGGTGCGAACATGCAGCCCAGTGCCACGGTGGCGCTGAGCGAGACAGAGAAGCACATGGTGATGATCTTGTAGTTGGAGCCGAAGTAGATGGGCACGAAGGCCAGCCAGATGATGCAGGTGGTGTACATGGTGAAGGCGATGTACTTGGCCTCGTTGAAGTTGGCCGGCACGTTGCGCGTCTTGAAGGCGTAGAAGGTGCAGCTGAGGATGAGCAGCCCGTTGTAGCCCAGCGGCGCCACCACGCCCAGGTTGGAGGTGTTGCAGATCAGGTGCACCTCGCGGATGCTGGGGTGGTCGTGGATCACCTGCGGGGGCTCCATGATGAAGAGCGCCACGATGATGGCCAGCTGGAGCAGGATGAGAATGAAGGCGATGACCAGCTGCGCACAGGCGCTCATGAAACGCGGCTTCTTGGTGCAGATCTTCTTCTTGCTGCCGGCCAGGATGCGGGCGATGCGGTTGGTCTTGGTGACGAGCGCCGAGTAGCTCATGGCGGGCGAGAGGCCGATGCCCAGCCGCTGCAGGTAGCAGTAGGCCACGTGGGGCTTGGCGATCAGGCAGAAGGTGCACAGGTAGCCCAGGCAGATGCCCGCCAGGATGATGAAGCACAGCTCGCGGCTCGACGACTTCACCACCGGCGTGTCGTGGAAGCGGATAAAGACGGAGGTGACGAAGGTGGTGGCCAGGAGGCCCAGGCAGGCGAACACCACGGCGGCTATGGGCTCAGGGTCGCCCCAGCGCAGGTAGTGCACAGGGATGGGCTCACAGCCTGGCAAAGAGGAGAGAGGAGAGGAGAGGAGAGGAGAGAAGAGAAGAGGAGAGGAGAGGAGAGGAGAGTGAAGGGGAGGGGAGGAGAGGACAGGAGAGGAGAGGAGAAGAGAGGAGAGGGGAGGAGAGGAGAGGACAGTGAAGGGGAGGAGAGGAAAGAGAGGAGAGGAGAGGAGAGGAGAGGGGAAGAGAGGAGAGGACAGTGAAGGGGAGGAGAGAAGAGGAGAGGAGAGAGGAAGAGAGGAGAGGAGAGGAGAGGGGAAGAGAGGAGAGGAGAGAAGAGGAGAGGAGAGGAGAGGGGAAAAGAGGAGAGGAGAGGAGAGGAGAGAAGAGGAGAGGAGAGGAGAGGAGAGGAGAGGAGAGTGAAGGGGAGGAGAGGAGAGAGAGGAGAGGAGAGGAGAGGGGAAGAGAGGAGAGGAGAGGACAGTGAAGGGGAGCAGAGGAGAGAGAGGAGAGGAGAGAAGAGAAGAGGAGAGGAGAGGACAGTGAAGGGGAGGAGAGGAGAGGAGAGGGGAAGAGAGGAGAGGAGAGGAGAGAGGAGAGGAGAGGAGAGAAGAGAAGAGGAGAGGAGAGGAGAGGAGGGGAAGAGAGGAGAGGAGAGGACAGTGAAGGGGAGGAGAGGAGAGAGAGGAGAGGAGAGGATCATCACCATGTGCTTCTCTGAATAAGGGAGGGGAATGAAATACACACTGATTCCACCTCTACTGCAGTAGTTACATTCCAGAACCCCCCATGATCAGTGATCTGAAGAATACTGTATGCATTATTAATTATTACTGCATTTTAATCAATATTTATTATGTTTATGTTTAGTCATAAAGTCATAGTCATAAACTATAATATTATTCTGATGAACCTTTTATTATCATGGTTGGTGACATAGCGTACATATATTAATGCAAAAAGCATCAATGTACCGGGACTGCAAAAGGTAAACCGTGATATAGTGGGGTTCACTGTAGACTGGTCAATAAGTCAATAACAGAGAGAAGATCTCGCTTCACTGTAAATGATTTTAGGTAACATGTAATAAACATAAAATGACTTAATTAGTATAACATGTTCTATCCACGTCTCCTCGAGTTTTTTGATAAGGGCTATGTATTTTGTTTACTAGCAGGTTATACTGTATGTACATAGTTTGGGACTTTAAGGATAAGTTGAGTTGCTACTTTTTTGCATCAGTAATGTAATAAAATTAACAACTTTATAAAGCATGGTCACCAGAAGGTCGATATCAACGAAACCATCAATCAATTTTTGGAGGCGGCTTCATAATACAGAATTACTAGCATTAGCTGAGATTAGCTGAGGAAAGTTGTAATGCTTTGACTTGTCCTTCCCATGTTGTTTGATGCCAGTATGACATACCTTTGAGGTCGTCTGTTGGCCAGTGGCCAAGCTGGCAGGCTCGGCACGTGTACTCGTCAAACACGTACTCGTTGTCCTTACACGCCGTACATGTCCAGCAGCAGCTCACCTCACCTTTGCGGATCACCTGCAGAGGAGGGAGGGACCGGACACACAGGTGTGCCAATGCAGCCAAAGGTATTGCATCGAGATTTCTCACAAAATTGCAACATAAGCTACAGCGTGAAGGTGCCTGACAGATTGTTTCTTGGATTATGTGTGTTTGTGCTTTGTGCTTTGTGCTTTGTGACAAAATATGGCAGTTCTAGGCTTGCTTTTTGCAAAATTGCCTTGCCTTTAGAACCATATCACTATCATATTTTAATTCTTTCTAGTTGCTATTGTGTCTGTGTGTGTTATCGGTGTCCATATTTTATGTCAATAATTGTCTATTGTTTGAAACTATTTGTTTGCTGACATTTTGACCAGCACCCTTTGGCAGAAAAGATGCTTAGTCTCAATGGGACCTTTCCTGGCTAAATAAAGGTTAAATGGAAAAACACATACATATCATTGTCCTTTATTTCAATCACCTTAAGAAGACAATCGCCTATCAAACATTACATTACATTACATTGCATTTGGCAGACGGTTTTATCCAAAGCGACTTACAAAAAGGAGTGTAAATGTAAACAGTGCCATGAAGATGCATGGTTAATAGCACATATCCATTGCTGTACACATGTAAATTGTCTGACTGTGTGTGATGTGGTGGAGTATTTCACCTTGATCTGGGCTTTCTCACAGGGCTCACTGCAGACGGATCTGATGATGGAGCTCTGGTTGATCCAGATCTCCTCGTCGTCCATCCTCAGGCCCTGGCTATCCCAGCTGCCCACGTGGATGTAGTCGTACATGTCATCACTCATCTGTTTGAAGTTCATGATCTCATACCTGACTTAGACGCCATTTACACGGACAAACACAAATGCATATGTGCGCCAGAGAGTGAACGAGAGAGAGAGAGAAAGACACACACACAGAGGCAGATAAACACACAGACAAATCCCACAAGGGAATCCATCAAAAGCCAAACGAAGAGAGTGTTTGAGGCTTAGGTGAGAGTTTCCTCAAGAACTGCCTGAAGAGGAATTCATCTTAAGAACTCTTTTCTCAAGTCCACTCCAGTACAGCACTTTAACAGCAAATTTACTGGACGGGCTAATAACACTACACTCACTGTGCTGCACAAGAGGCAAGCCCTTGTAAGAGCCACATTGCTACTCTACAGCATTCTAGGTCGTTAACACCTGTTCAAAGCAAAGTCTGTGCCAAAGGGATTAGTATATGTGTCTATCCGCACAGATTTACACTTCTTCATTTCTTCTATGCTACACAGAGTAACTAACTAAATGGACTATCCTTGATTGAGAAAGATACAGTATTTGCTCAGTGTAGCCATCCAGCAGACATGCTTATACAGAGCAACATACAAGGATTTACCTGCAGAGAGAGCCCCCATAGACCAGGAATAGTATATAGAGAATAGCAGCAACCACAGGGATTGAACTTCCAACCATGTGGTGATCCTTTTAGAAGCAAAGACTGCTTCGCTACTTGGCCACCACTATCTTCAAGTTAGAGTTACATGTTACACCTAACACACATCTCTCTCATGTTCTGACACACACACATCTGAATGGACCAGCAGTCTACTAACTACCCACTGAAAGAGAGCCACCACTTCCCACCTTCCGGGGGAGTCTCCGTTCTCGTCAAACAGCACTAGCTCCCCAGACACCCCGGTGAAGTTGGTCTTCATGAGGAAGTCCAGAAGCTTCCGTCCGTCGATGGGCCTCATGGCGCTGCAGAGGCCGATGGAGCCCGGGCACAGGGTGCTCTGCATGGCGTGCAGCCCGTAGGCCATGGCGTAGATGGCGTTGATCACAAACCCCATCTTGGTGTCCTGGGTGTACTGGTGCCGAAGGGACTCCTTTTCTGATGAATAAAGTAGTTTGATGGTAAATATTAATTAGACAGTACATACTGT
>CM059272.1:5564543-5802043 GCA_030347295.1 Setipinna tenuifilis
GGAGCCGCTTGTTTAGCCGTTACTGTTCTCTGCTTTGCAGTAGCTGGGGCCACTGGAGTTGGAGAGCTCTGGATGAAGTGAAGCCTACACACTGACCCCACCAGGGCATCCTGCATCCATGCCCCCCCCCCCAGCAGGACTCCCTCTGCCAGAGTTAATGACTACACAGAGGGTGACTGTACCGAGTGCAGCTCCACGCAGCACAACACCACGTTATATTTAGAGGCTAGCAGTCTGCAAAGTTTCACAATGCATACTTTTTACCCACCCCCCCCCCACCCCCCTGCTGGAAACAACGCTGCATGTGTTAAACTCAGTACTGAAGAACTGAGTCGGACTGACTGTGCTTTACGTGTGCAGGCCCCCATGTAGACTCCATTGGCCATCCTCACCTGATATTTTTAGCTGTAATGGATAAGTCTGTGATACTCTGGGGGATAAATGTGAATCTGTTCATCGGGACTAATCAGTCAGAATAAAAATAGACACCACAAGTCATTCTTCTGCTGGTGCCGTGCATGTGCCGTGAATCTGACCTGACAATTAATATTAATGAAATTAATTATCCTTTGAGATTAAATACGCTTCATGATCAGCATTATAACCCAGGAACATTTGGCTGAGGGGGTAGTTTGCAGGCTATCGCGACAGACACAAGTGCATGATATGAAGTGTACCGATAATTAGTTTGTAACTGTGAGAGCAAAACACTGTTTTTGAAAGCAAGGCTTGATGATGCTTGTCCAAACACAAGTGGGAATGGAGAGGATGGGTGGTGAGCGATGAGAGAGCCTGATGCTCAGACATGGCTGGCATAACCATTCAGTCCTCTCAGGTACAAAATAAAAACACAATTCAGGTATAAAATAAAAACACAGTTCAGCCACGTACAACATGAATCTGCTCCTCATGAAGGAGGCCCACAGTCTCTCGCCAGTTACATTTCTCTACCTCCCCCACCTTGGCTACTTGTCTGTTTTTTTCTCTCAGCATTGAGAAGATACACACATGCACAAACACAATTTCATGCAGACACACACACATGCATGCACACACACACACACACACACACACACACACACACACACACACACACCATTTCTCTCTTTCTCCGTCTTACACATTGTCCCTGTCTCTGTTTCTTTGTCTCTTTTTCTCTCCCTCCTTCTTTGTCTGTCTCTCTGTCTGTCTGTCTATGTGTCTCTCGCTTTCTTTCTCTCTCTCACACACACACACACACAGACACACACACACAAACATTTCTCTCTGTCTCTCTCCTCCTCACACACAGAGACGATGCTCACACAGACAGATTTGCTCCTCTAAGGTTTCCAGCAGCCCAATGTAACAAGTACTGAGAGCCTGTCACTTTCTTTACACAGAATATGTTTGAGCTTAGTGAGCTACAAGTCAGGACCAGCAGCAGCAGCAGGAGACGCAGATGCCGTAATAGGCTTTTATCTTCACTCCAGATTTGCCACCCCCAACCACACACACACACACACACAAACACACACACACACACACGAAGATTCATCTTCACTCCAGATACACCACCACAGCCACACACACCCACACACCCCAGCCACAGTCACACTGCCTGCTAGAAATCAGGCACAGCATTCCCACAGAGCCTGCGAATCTCCCAGGAGTACTCGGCTGCCCGGATAGAGGGGCTGGTTCTGTAACGCACATGGGTCCAAACCTGGCACCAATTCACAGCACAGGTCGTGCGGATCCGGGCCGAATCCGTCCCGCACCTTGGCAATGCCTGCTGCAGGCTGGCAGCTGTGATTTGGCTTAGTGCCCCTCAGGAACAACCCCTCTGGCAGCACATCAAAAGTGTGTGTGTGTGTGTGTGTGTGTGTGTGTGTGTGTGTGTGTGTGTGTGTGTGAGGGGGGGGGGGGGTGCCTCAGGGAGGCGAGCGGTTTCTCGTGAGCTGATCGCCACCACTACTCCAAGGCCCAGTGGAGACGGTGACACCGATTTTAGAAATAGACATCGCCTTTAATATTCAGCCCCTATAGTTCACACACACAGACACACACACACACACACACCCACACACACACACATGCACAGGAACACATACTTTGGCTTCTGTTCTATTACTAAAAGTTAATAAGTTTAATACTTTTATCTTTAAATGTAGTTTTTTACAAATTTATTCCATTGAATGTGATTACATAAACAGGTCTGTATTTGCTAGTGCCTTTTACTTCATATGCCATACATGTATTTCCCCACCTTGCTAATTGGTTTTATTACTGGTTTAGGTGGTTGTTTTTTTCGGTTGATTACAGGTAAGGGGCATCTGTTACATAAACTCCAATACAGCCACTATGGCCGTGGGCTGCCCTAATGGGCACTAGTCCAGTTACAAATGCCCACATAAGCCCGCTATATTTCGATGACTTTACTTTCACTAGATTATCATAAAGACAGATCACAATAGATAATAATTATAATTATAATAATAATCTGCAATAACCTAAGCAGCAATTTACACTACAGGTTCCTAAGTAATCCCTTAACTCTTGTATCACATTTTAGCACCCAGGAGATTTGGGGGATTAAAAATATATCACAGTTACTTTCCATTTTTATCCAAAAAAAGAAAGCAAAATTGTGCTCTCAAAGACACTATGAATAGCTTTTAGAAACGTGTAAAGCCTAGCGCCGAAGGGCAAATTCTTGAAATACTTTTAATAGAAGATTTGTCATAATCACATTAAGAAGGTTTTTAAAACTAGGTTAATGATCTTACATAAAGCCCTCCACCCTTCTCTCTAAGACTGGATTAAAGAAACTGGTGTATTTTTAAGTACCTGTTGAGCAAGGGCAGATCATGTCAGGATCATCAGGAGGGAAGTTGATGTGATGATTTATGTCTATGATGGAGATGAAAGTGATGATGGTGATGTTGACAACGATGATGATGTTTTTCCTGAAGGGATGGATGTTGATTCTGCTTTAAAAAATCACTTGTACTGTTACATCCGTTTCTGGTTGAGATTATACATCCTTGCAATCCTATTAAAAAAGAAAACAACAAAAGCTTCAATTCCAGAGTCATGCTCTCTCCCATAGAATGCTTCAACCTGTAGAAGCCATGCATACTCAGTGAAAATTAGAGCATGGCTAATCAAGCAAGTGAAAACAAATGATCTGGGTGGTGAACAGAAGTGACCAAACTAAAGCAAATGTAATGTGCATAATGTCTCTTGGCACATTTGTTGGGTGTTGAGAAATAGAGCATTTAGAACGGCGAACCATAAAAGGCATAGCAGTTTGTGCTGCATGTCTACGCAAGTGAATCAGGATAACACAGCCCTCCAGTGAGCGCAAATGCAATGTCACATAAAGAGAAACTGAGACTATATTCTGGGGCTCCCAGCGATTTTGTTCTGGGCTAATAGTTTTTGTATGATCCTGCATACAGACAGACGGACAAACAAACAAAGAAACTCTACTGAAAACAGCCAACTCGGTGGAGGAAACAAACAAACATGCACATTTAAAAATTGGGAGGTTCACAAAAGAAAAAAGTGTCAGTGGAATTGATGCTTCTATTAGAGTGAGCTGGAGCCTCTGTGTCTGTACATAGACAGCTATCAGGAGACCAGTGATAAATGACTTATCATAGCAGATGAGCAAGAACAAAACAAGATGGCTGCAAAACACCTTAATATTGCAACAGTGTGTCAGAAGAAAATTGGGATTTAGTAAACTCTGCAAAGTCTATTTCAGTTTTGGTATTTTGAGGCTTGGAGGGCTGAGAGGTACATGTAAACAAAACACCAAAAGTAACATAATGTTTCGACGTTTTAAGCACCCCTGAATCCATCAAAGACATTTCTGCCTATCATTTTTGTCTGCACACAATACAACAGAAATGTTATATTTCAACCAAGGAACAAACAAAACATGGAAGAGAGATAGCTCATCCCCAAACTCCTGTGATCTCTGAGAAACTCTACAACGTATCAAGGCCACATTAGTGTTTACTAGTAAACACTAGTTGTTTACTTCCCCACCCCCATTCTTGCTACTAGAACCGGATTCAAACCAAAGACCAACTCTCTAACTCCTAGGCCACAGCTCCCCCACATCGCCACATCATGCAACCTGTTCTTCATGAAAAATCTACTGTTTCACATGGTCAGTACGACCTGTTTTTAACTGCCCTATAATGAGTCTTACACAAAACATTTACTCTTGTGCACATTCCTTACAACCTGTGCCCGGGCTCTTCTTCTTCTTCGAATGTGAGATTGTTTGTTTCTGGCTCACAGGGTCTGGACTGGGCATAGGAAGAAGTTTTTAACAGCATGCTATGAACATGGAGAGCTAGTGGATCCTGGGGAGATGTTAGCTGAATGCTGTTAAAAGTATGACAGGTTCACAAACACCTAAAGTTGCTAATATCACCTTTTACAATGAGTTTATTACAGCTTTTTTATAAAAAAAAAAAAAAAAACATGTACCTGCCCACCAACAGGAACTCTCCCACCAGGTGGCGCCGTCTCATCGCCATGAGTATGCCGCGTACGGTCATGCCCTCGCAGAAGCAGGCCACCACGCGGGCCTTGGGCAGGTGGCTGCGCAGTTTCTCCAGGAGCCGGTCGAAACCCTGCTCGCCCGCGTTGCTGTAGATCTTGTCCGAGTGGGCGATGCAGATGCCATCCTTGGCCGCCATGTCTTTGAAGGCCTCCATCCCACTCTCACCATAGTTGCCTGCAACACACACTCTGTTTCACCGCTTTATGACAATTCACAATGTCTTTGGGAGGAAAGCATTTAGCAAAATTTGTAACATTTTCAAAGAAAGTTGTCTTATTTTTTTATATTTTACATGATATTAGTTGCATCTACATGTGCCTGTGCACAGTGGCTTGACAGTGGGAGTTATATAAACAAGTATGCTTTGAACCGAGTGGAGCTGTGCAGTGTGCAAAACAAACCAACAGACAGAGAGCCACACATAATTTATGGTATCCCCGTTTTCTCAGTGACAGGGGTAGCCCTCCCCGATTTCCATAAAAAACAGGTCACCCACTTCCTACAGCCAACCAGATCTCTCCATCTGCTCCACTACCAATCTTTCGCAGGAAATGTCCCCTTAGACACCCTCACCACGACCTGTTTACGACTGGCCGTGCAACCAGTCTGTTTTTATGTAAAATCTACAGTATTTTTCACCCTCATCATTATTACATTACATTTAGCTGACGCTCTTATCCAGATTGACTTATAGTTATTTAGATACAGGGTTACTGTTTTTGGATCAGTCTGAGGTTAGATGCCTTTGCTCAAGGACACTTCAGCTATGGAGGAGGGTGCAAGAGAGCACTAGCTGTTCACTCCCCCACCCCCATTCTTCCTACTAGAATGGGATTCGTACCTGCAACAGTCTGATCCCAAGACCAACTCTCTAACCACTAACCACTAATCTACTGTTTTACATAGTCATTACAACCTGTTTTAATTGCCCTATAATGAGTCTTACGCAAAACATTTACTCTATTCATTACAACCTGTGCTCGGGCTCTTCTTCTTTGAATGTGAATATGAGAGACATGGAACCTGTGTACCTGTGGGTGTTCGAGTACAGAAGTGAGAGACCAAGACAAATTGTGTGTGTGTGTGCGTGTGTGTGCGCGTGCACGAGCATGCGCCCTGTGTGTGTTAATGTTAATGTCATGACTGGCATTAGTGAGCGAGTATGAATGTGTGTGCATGTGTGTCATGCTTGTGTGTGGGTGTGGGTGTCGGTGTGTGTGTCTATTAGTTGTTATTGTATATGTGCATATGAGACTTCATCTTTACTAGAGATAACTGCGGCGAAGCCTCCCTCTATCAGTTTGGTGTGCTCTATTTAAAGAGGCATTTTCATGTTGCACAGAGAGGCCCTAGCTACTGGGCTCCATCTGTGGCTGAGAACACGTGGGCGTGGAGGAAGACGCATCATAATGGAGCCGCGATGCCTATTTTCAGCTATCAAGTGGGCTTATGTGTTGTCATGTTAATTTAAAACACTAAATGGAGCTCGGGAGACTATTCTCCATAGCCTCTGATGAAGCGTTTTTGCATTTATTGATTCATGCTGGACTCAAAAGCCTTTGCCAGTGTGTTGCTTTAACATTAGCTTATTTGGCTCCAGACAAAGAATTTTATTTTGCATCTCTGTGTGACTGTGAGCTAAGGACTGAGCCATTGTTTAAAAGCATTTACATGCTTTATTTCAGTTTTTTATTTATTCAGTGTAATTTTTTTCAGCAAAGTGCAGCCATGATCTATCTATCTATCTATCTGTCTATCTATCTATTTATCTATCTATCGATCTATCTATCATACATGCATACATACATACATACAAAGAGAAAGACAGAGAGAAAGACAGAGAGAAACTGCCCGGTCTTACAGCCCAGTCCAAGCCCTGTGTTAACAACCACAGCCCCTGTTCACTAAGAAATAAGTTAACAAGCTCTCGAGCATCTTGGTCAGGAGCACATGACAAAAGCTGAGGAGTGCTGAGAGCGCTACTGTTCTTTGAGTCCTGATCCACACCTACAAGTCACTGAGTCCCCATTAGCTCTCATTGAAAACCTGTGGCCCCTCTGTGTCTCTGTGTCTCTGTGTGTCTCTGTGTCTCTGTGTGTCTCCATTGTGCATGGTGCTATTCCCAGCCCTTCACACGCACGGGGGCAAGGCAGGGGCCACATACTTAGAGTGGTAATTAACAATTATCAGATAATTAATCTGCTGAGCAAACAGCACAGGGCTGCAGTTCAGCACAAGTGACCCTTTAAATTAATTGCTCAGACTCATTAGCTTCAGGGGGTCAGCCACAGAGTAATGTGTGCGTGTACATGCGTGCATGAGGGTATGTGTGCATGTGTGCGCGCATGTGTGTGTGTGCTTGTGTCTGTGTGTATGAAAAGAGGTGGTTTCAACACAAGTAGCTAGCAGAAAACATGATTGTTTTCATTAAGCAGAAAGTTCATTTTGTTCCTTTTGGACTCTTATCATTAGTCATAATATTTTGGAGGTTTTCAGCTGAAGCTTGGTAAAGATGTGCCTACTCAGGTTTTGCACTTTAATTTGATGGGAAGTCAAAAGAGGGTTTGGCAGGAACAACTACTCCACAGGGTGCCGGTCTACTGAAGGTGACATACACACACACACACACACACACACACACACACACACACACACACACACACACACACACACACACACACACACACAAGTGACTAACTCAGCAGCACCACACTGGTTTTACCAATCTGCATTTGTCTTTGCATCATGGACGGACACAAGAGGCCTAGAAGAATCCCATGAAACCCCAAAATATCCACACAGATTTCAGGAAAACTCCAACTTGAGTTTTACACGACATCACATCAGTGATAAATATTTGCAGCGTATACAGTTTTGCTGAAGGCTAAACAAGCACTGTGGGGATTTGCATGCAAGCTGTCTTTTTTATTCGTACATAGGCAAGGTCATTTAGATTTCTGTTTAACCCAGCAAGCCAGGCAGGAATCAACTGGAACAATATTCCCTGGTAGCAATTCATTGAATTTTTACATCTCATCTCAGCATCAAACATCTCAGCAAGCTGATACACCCTCCGGCAGATACATAATGTAGAAACCGGTCTCTTCCCAAGCACTCTGTACCCAGTTCAAAAAAGATATGAACTTCTCAGTGAAAGGGCTATAAGTAAAACAATGTAATATAATATAAGCTGACCAAGGTCTTGGAGCAACTTTTTTGCCAGTACCATTATACTCAGAGGACTATAAAATAGTCCAAATATATAGTAATGTTTCAACAGAAGTGGCAGACAATAATTAGAGGTGTGAATTACAGCTTCAGAAAGTACACAGTTGATTTCACTTATTAGCTGATTGACCTGTCTGATGAATTGTGTGCCCATTCGTATCAGCTGGTTTAGAAAATGGTTGAATCAAATAATAAGTAACAGGGGTTTTGCTTTCTGAAGCTCAAATAGTCACCTGTGACAGATGGCAATAGAGACGAATTTAGATCTGAAGTTTGCACCAGAACCAACAACTACAGTCATCCATCGCTGTGGGACAGAGGGCCATCCTGGCTTACCTTCGGTGTGAATGGCAGACACGTAGGTCCAATTGTAGCGCTTGACGATGTCCACCATGGCCCTGGCCTGCTGGGCGTCCGAGGGCACCACTCGCATGAAATATTTGTACAGGCTCTTGTCACTCAGGTCCATGCTGGTGGCACTGTAGGCGATCTGGGGAATGTTGAAGAGCTGCAGGAGGTTCTGCACCTGGATTGGATACACATATAAGTGTGTGAGTGTGTGTCTGTGTGTTAGTGTGTGTGTACAGTACGTGTGTGCATATGTGTCTGTGTGTGTGTGTGTGTGTGTGTGTGTGTGTTGACGAGCTGGAGTAGTTTCTGCACCTGGATGGGATACACGTATGAGTGTGAGTGTATGTTTGTGTGCGTATGTGTCTGCATGTGTGAGTGTCTGCGTGTGTGTGTGTGTGTGTATGTGTCTGCGTGTCTGTGTGTGTGTGTGTGTGTTGACGAAGCTGGAGTACTTTCTGCACCTGGATGGCCACCGAGCTGGAGCCCGGGCCAATGAGCCCCACGATGGGCTTCTTCCCGCTGATGGGCACCACGTTCTCGTCGCCCACGCAACGCGACATGCTCTCCTCCTCGTCAGCGGAGACCAGGGTGTCGCGGATGAACTCGATGCTCTGCTCCAGCGCCACAGCCGAGTGCCAGCAGGAGTCGCGGATCTCGCAGCCCAGCGAGACGTTGGGCAGGATGTGGGGGTTGGCATTGATGAGGTCCAGCGTGGCCATCATGGCTTCCACACGCTGAATGCCGTACTGCTCACGCACGGCGCCGCACTTGCGCTCGTGGACCTTGTCCGCCGGTGGCTGGTGGTGCACGGAGAACAGCGCGCCGATGATGATGTCCCCGGGGATATAGGCCACCACGCGGCGCTCGTTGGCTTGACCGCTCACCACCTGGACGTGCAAGGAACCACCCACCATCAAGACCACCAGCGAGATCCACGACAGGCCTTGCATTCCTGCCATCACAGTACACACACACACAGATCAGTGTGGGGTGCCTGTCACCGGAGGGGTTCTCCACAGAGCACCGTAAAGCACTGGGTGTTTCAAGCTATCAACTGATTGTGTGTCTTTCCTGTTGAAGCAGGCATTCTCTGGAGTTCCATTAAGTGTAACTTTTTTCATGGAGCCAGACTGACTTTTAAAACAACTGGGTAGGAAAAAAATGTTTGACATAAGGGAAAAATAAGGAAAGAGGTGTCAGATAACTACACAGCTGTTTGACAGATCGCTTATTAGATGATGCAGTAGGTCGGTCTAACCCAAGTAAATTAAACATTTTAATTTTGAATTTCAATGGATTGTGCTTGGAAGCTGCCAATAGCATTAACAGTATGAAAGAATCATGCCTTACATTTACACCACAATGTTTATATTTTCATCATAAAGAAATACCTAATAATTAGTCACATCATGTGTATGTAATGACAAATAGGCTTACTGAAAAGTATTAAAACATGTACAGGCTTTAAACGAGTGATTTCATTGAAGCCGTGCTACCGTCACCTTTTAACCTCAGCAATTCATTACCCACAGACGCTGTCCATTGTGCTGAAAACCTAACCACGATTTTTAAAAAATCGCCCGCCATTAACGACTCAAAGCGATATGTCCACATGAACATTTCCGGGTAGCAACACTACATGTTGCAAAAACATGGTTGACCATTAAACACACACAAAGAGAACTACCTAATTATACAACATGGTTAAAAATGTTAGGCTTCTTGTATAGACAAGCGCCTGGAGAGTCCAAACAAGTTGTTTAATGCCATAACTTTTTCTTTGACATGATTTTTTTTGCCGTAGGAGACAAGAACAATTTTACTTACCTATTAAGCTTTTCACAGGCTGCCAGCAAGAAGAAGTAAGGCTATGTAATAGGCTAATTGTGCGTGCGCCGACAACGCCAATTCAATTGACGCGTGAGACTGCAATCGTCACCATTTTTATAATCTTCTGTATCCGAAAGAAATCACATCCGAAAGAAATCAAATCGTAAAAACGCAGGCTACTTGATTTACGCTTTATGATTGTGTGCATGGCGCACCCATGTCTCTGAGTTTTTCCAACTCCTTGTTACCAGAATCCTAAGGTATTCTCTTCAATAGTCTTATGCCCATCTGTGACAAACGTCCCACGCAATGCCATTACTAGATCAAATGCGAAACGTGCTTCAGGAGCCTAACATTGTAAATCAGGATCGAACCTCACGAAACTCGTTTCCTGATGACTACCCAATGCGTGTGTTTCCTAGCAAGATGGGACGTGAATCAGAATAAATGAAACCCGATATGAAGTAACCAAATTGCCAATCCATTTATGACCATATTTATCACAGAAATACTAGCGGAAGAAACCCGGTGCCATCCAGTGGCCACCCTGAGTATCCTGTCGACTAATGTAAGTATTTTTAATGTGTTTTCACAATATTTTTAAGCGAGACAGAAGATACATAACAAAAACATAAAAGCTTTTCATAAACTGAATGCCTTATGTGGAAACTTGTATTTAGGCTTGGGTGTCTTTATAAAAGTTGCTCTAAAACAAAACAAGGGTAGGCCTTTTCAATAATTTCATTGCCTCTTGCCGTTAGGACTGTTCAACTGAAATGGTACAAATAGGCAACTTCATTTTATTAAGCAATGTCCCGTGAGCAAGGATAGGTAAATTAGGTTAGTTAACTTCCAGTCAAGCTTTGTCAAAATAACAAGGCCATTGATGCAACTGTAAAAATGAAGTGGAATACAACTGAAAAAGGAAAAAGGAAAGGAGTATTTAAAGTTATCGATTTAAAATAACACATTAAATAATTTTAATGGTGAAACCCATTGTTATATTGGCAGACAGTCACAAAAATGAGAACAGTGACATCACTCTACAATTCTTAACTTGGACTGTGCATCAACAAAAGAGGGGTGGAATATGTTCAACACCCCTGAAACATTCAGGAAAATTGGCTAATTACTTATTACATAATTCGTGTCACTGCATATGCCACATTAATTTAAAACCAACGTGAATTGCACTGGATTCCAGTCCAAAAAGTGCAAAAATATCAGCAATGCTGAATCCACAGCAGGTATTTTTTGAATAAGACACATTTGATCAGTTTTTCCACAATAAAAACACAGACAGCAAATGTTAAAGTTGAGTCAGCTGGGAGAACTATGCAAACCCACATTTCATTTTTTTTTCACAGGAAGACAAGGCAAGTTTATTTGTATAGTGCATTTCATACAAGAGCATGATTTTGTTGTAGAAGAGTTTGGGTGGTGAACTAGCCTGTCTACAGTCCAGGACTTTCACTGGGCACAAAATTAAACAAAAAATGACTGCAAACTCTTCAGCAGCTTGAAAGCTGTATCAGAATGGCACCCAATTCTAACATCAAAACTCCAGCAACTCCTCTCCTAAATACTTAGACATCTGCAAACTGTTTTGAAAAGCAGAGAAGACGCTGAACCATGGTAAACAATATCCTGGTAAACCAGCCCCTTGAACTTTGTTTTGTACAGAGGGTCTGGAAGTGCTGTATCAAAAGGCTCTTTCTCTGGTAGAATTCTTGTCGAGCCAATCAGCGAACAGAGGGAGTGTTCGTGAGCGATATATTTCACTTGTTCACTTGTAGTCTATTTGTGGATGTAGCTCGGTAATAGTAGTGGAGAGTGAAGTAAGCAAGGCCATTCAGTCTGTTGTGGCAACACTTTGGAATATTGAGGAATTAAAGTCGGAGCAAGAAGAATGTTTAAGGAGTTTAATTTGTAGAAGAGACATCGTGGCCTTACTCCCCACGGGGTTTGGGAAAGGTTTAATCTTCCAGCTTACTCCGTTAGTTGTCAGTTCGTTAGTTTCCCAAAGGCTTCTGTAAAATTCTATATGATTTTCTATAAATTATTTTAGACTGTCAAATAAATAACCTTCATCTGTGTACTGTTTTAACTGTCTGTTCAGCAAGGGTTCATAGAAGACTGTTTATTGAGAAAATATGCGAGACTACACCAAGCTGGCGCCTTGCCAAGTAACTGATAGCATGCACGAGCGCAGGTGTAAGGCCTTGCAGATGCACATATTTGGGTTATCGGAATGGATGCTCTATCCTAAACTGAGAACTAAGGGTGTCAACCATGTTCTTATATGTAATGTCCTTCCTGGATTAGCAACTGTTTGCTTAGCAACTAGTCGCTTTGGATAAAAGCGTCTGTGTAATGTACTGTAGTGTAGTGTTCAGGGTATTTTCCACTATTTAGACAGACTTACAATTTACATTTTGGGTATATCTATCTACTGGTGTGCCGTCCTGAGCGAGACGGATCGAACCAGCAGAAAGACACTGATCTAAAAATTTGTGCCACTGTCGTAATTTCTGTAAAGGGAACACCACTCTAACTCACCTGGAGGAGGGAAAGGGGAATTATGTGAGAATGCTATTCACTGACCTTAGTTCAGCCTTCAACACCATAGTACCCCACTGGATGTCCCTGGATACTCGACTTTCTCCTCAACCGTTCACAAGTCAGAGTGGGTGGTCTGACATCTGACACATTAACCATCAGCACTGGAGCTCCCCAAGGCTGCGTCATGAGTCCCCTGCTGTACAACATCTACACTAATGACTGCAGGGCCAGCAGTAGTCACACCTCCATCATCAAGTTTGCAGCTGACACTGTGGTCATGGGCTTGATCAGCAACAACAATGAGCAGGCCTACATGGATCAGGTTGAAGAGGTGGCACAATGGTGTCAGTCTACGAAGAGGCAACGAACCATCACTCCACTAATGATCAGTGGGCAACCTATAGAGAGAGTGACAAGTTTTAAATACCTTGGTGTCCACATCACTGAAGATCTCACATGGACTGTTAACACACAAAGACTCTTCTTCCTTTGTCAACTAAGGAAATACAAGGTTTCTTCACCTGTTCGGAAAGCCTTTTACTCTTCAGCTGTAGAGAGTGTATTAACCGGCAGCATCATCACCTGGTTGCAGATTGCAGTACTCTGCAGAGTGCAAAGAGTAGTACATCCAGCTGAGCGCACCATCAGAACTCCGCTTCCTGCTCTAGAACACATCTATTCTAGAAGAGTTCTTGTAAGGGCCCAAACGATTTTGAAGGACTCCTCTCATTCTGGAAATGCTGTTTAAACCTGAGGCCTAGAAGATGCCTATGCAACCACCTGGCTAAGACTGAAAGACGAAACAGTTTCTTTCCTCAGGCCATCCTAACATTGAATACACATTATACTGACTTTGCACATATCCACCCCACAGCACGCACACTCTAACAGGCACGCACGCACACTTTTCTTGGAAAACAACACCACAATATGTGTCTTTGTATTTATATATTGGGATATCTGTGACATGGTCCTCTAATTCCAGTGCAATTCACCTATGTGTTGTTCGCATAACTGCTAACAAACATTAGCTAAGCTAACTATGTAACACTGTTACCACAGTTTACTTACAACTCACACCCCATGTACTGTAACGCACATTGCTTTGTTTTGCTCAGCCCATATGTAGGTAACCAATCATAATTAGAAGTTGAAATTGTTTGTCTTGTGTATGTTCCGAGTTTACCCCGTGCCTTGCTAACATTCACGATCTAGAATGTGACTAGCTTGGAATCCGACTACTGCATTCTAGTGGTAATACCAGTAGTGGCCACATGAGGGGAGTAGTTAGCTTTGCATAAGCGCTGCTGGGTGCAGTCTTTACACTGAAAATGGAAGAAGCAATAGTTTTCTTGTATGATGCAAGTTAGAATTGTTTTCTAATTGGTATTAACATTCATGGTTAATAATACACTTTTCCCTTTTTTTTTAACACACCCCATACTAGTAGTAACTATAGTAATGTTAAAATATTTAGTATAGTAGCCTCCCTGCTGCAGGTGGACCCCATGTGTTGCAACCCACATGCAGAATAAAACTTGCTTCGTCCCACTAGGAGTGTCTTCGTCACACAACACAGAGACCAGTAACATTAGCAAAGTCAGGTAATTAGCTAACTTGGCGTGACCCAAGGATTCCAGAAATACCAAGTTTTTGAACATTGGATGTATGGTTCAAAAGTAACATGCATAAATGTACCTCTAAGTTCGACCACTTGGTGGCGCTGCCGACATGAAAGAATCATGGGACTGCCATGAATCAAGTGCACCAAATATCAAACATTTGTGCTCCTATGGCCAATTATGCAGGCCATGGCAGATGCATTATGACATCAGAGTTCTAAAATTCAAAATGTTAAAAATGGCAGTTGATCTAGGTGTAACTACCACACTATTTGCTGCCCCAGTATTCCCTGCCTCTTTCTCTTGCTCTCACTTTGTGTCCTGGCAAGTATTTTTCTTTTAAGACTAACATGACTCTGCCCTCAAATCTTTCATTTCATTATTTACATGGTTTTTAACTTAATTCAGTGAATTTATCTAAACCTTTGATGGCCCTGCAATCTCTCCTCATTATTTTACATGGTTGACTACTTAATTTAGAAATTATGAAAAATGGCCTTTCTTACCACTCTCACTGTAAACATCATTGACTGTCTAGAGTGGAGCAAAGTATTTGGTGACAGTATTCTTAGCTTTCCTTTCTCTTTTGTGCGCTCACTCACAGTGGAGCGGAGCATTATGACATCATCAGCCTGAATGTTCTAGCATTCATTTCAATGGGAGAAAATATCGCAGAAACGAATGACTGACCAGCTGCACCGCATAGCAGTACATGGTCTGCAGGTGATGTACACCAAATTTCCTGACAATCGGATAAATGCCCCTGAAGGACTTAGTTTACTTTCGCTTTCAGTTTTTTTGTGAAATTGCATAAAATGTGGACAACAGAAAGGGACGTGGCATTCTGTGGGGAAACAGGAATTGTGTTTCTATACCTTATCATTTTGCAGTTATTAACCCAAATGTAATTTTTGGTAATTATAGTGCCCCCTATGAAACAAAGTTTATGCAACATAATGTGCTTCAAGAGGTTTGAGAAGTGATCCTATATGGTAAATTTAATGCAATAGTGACTTTTCTCACGCAACATGGCAAATGACCATGTATGGACTAAGTGTATATGCCTTGTCAAGCCCAAGGTTCAAATACGTTTTGGTGTTAATTGCAATGGTTGGTGATTCTGCAACAAATGATTTTGGTCTCCCCACCTTTTTGGGGGGCCGGTGTGAGGGAGTGGCACCTGGGCACCAAAACACCGTATTCCATATCAACTTATAAAATATGATGACTACAAGAGAATTATGGGGTGCAATTATCAATGTCAAAAAGCTGTGGCTCCAGCCAAATAATGAACAAACCACACTTCAGAAACATTCAAAAATGGTTGGTAATTAAGAACCATTAAGAACTGTGTGCAAAACACTAGTGGTACAACAATCCAGTAGAGAGGTGTAACAAACCGATTTCCGGTAATAACAAATAATTTGTTAATGTTAAGTTGATGGTACCAGTAATTTTGGCCAGGCTTTTTGTTTTTGTAAAATTTCACCTGCTATGGCCTTCATCAGATTTTTTCCCCCTGTTCTTCCATACCACCACCGCCTTCTTGGAATGATGACCAATGAAACTAATGTTAATGCATGGTGGGTTGGCATTAATCTGGTTCTAATTTGGCCCAACAAGGTTTTTCATATTTTGTTAGTGTTGTCTGGTTAATACCACTCACTTTACCTTTAATTATGACATATTTTCACATGCTCTTTTCTCATAGTGACAACTTTGAGACTAGTAAAGACAAGTGGAGAAAAACACATTTATTTTCTTTAACATTTTACACAAAGGTTAATAAGGTTAGCTTTCATAAGCTTTCATATTAATATGTAACTTTTTACATTTTAAATAACTGACACTTTAAGCTGACAGTTACTTTTACAAAGGCACACTTGCAAAATTTTGTATTCTCTTAGAAAGCCTTTTTCTAACATTTGGGTAATATGAACATATTTCATCAAAATCCTTTTTGGTCAGATGCAGTACATCAACATAGTTTAAAGCAGTAGCAGTAAGCCCACAGAGATGACGACCAAACAATAGATGCAGTCCCAATATTTGTCCAGTGGATACATGGTGGACAATACTTCTTTCTCCAGGACCGAAAACCTTTACTCTGCCATATAGGATCAACCACATTCTGTCACCAACATCTCCTCTTTTCTTAACATTCTCTCCTGGAATGGAAAACAAGTATGACAATCTCAAATGACTTTGTAGACGATATCCAAGAGCCAAGTGGTGCATTCAAACACAGTGGAAAATAAATTGTTGCTACGGCAAATAAAATAAATAGGTAATGCTTACCAGCGGTGTAGCTTGTCAGTTTCATTTTAGTTGAGAGATGCCGCAGAAAGGTTTCTGAGAGATGGGCAAACAACTGTTGCTTCTTGAGAAGAGGAATACATACTCTGCAATGAAACAATTTTTCACTCAGCTATACCCTTAAAATGTATGCTAAAAGAACGCTAGCTCCTAGTCTGGTGATGATACATTTTGTGCGTGTATACACTGTTAGCCATGATGTTTTTAAAGATAACATTTACAATTATTTTACATTAACAAAATTATACAACCAAATAACACTGACATGGTCCCATGGTTGAAAATGACAAAATGTGTTTAAAGGCTGACCCTTCCGCCAAACGAAGATTGGTAAACTAGTCTACCTGATTTCACACTGCTGTTTGAATAGTATTTCAACTGACAGCATACTGCAAGAGTGTTGTTTCTAAAACCCACAACTAAACAAATGCTACCTTGTCAGATGCTGTTACACCACAAATTTACCCCACAAACCTTGAGAGAATATCGGTTTTTATAGAATAAGGAATATCGTCAAACAAAACTTCTGTTCGTATTCCTTTTGTACGGGTCCAAATGTAGTTGTAGAAATGGGTCACCCGATGTTCTAAAGCTGAGGGTAGGTTTAAATCTTCCATAAAACCCTCAACAGCCTGAAAGGTACAAAAAGTTGCTTTCATTTATTTATTCATTTTAAACCAGCCCAAAACAGTGAATTAGACAAAAACAGGAAATGAGGATGTAAACAGTGTAAATAGTGGACATAATGTTGTAAAGAAATCATTATTTAGTTACAAGATAGAGACCAAGAAACCAGCTAGAAGAAGTAAGATCAAGTGGCCAAAGTCAAGCGAAGCAGAGGTGTGGCCTGCACTGGACGCAGACCTGATCAAGACCCTGAAGGAATCACTGCATGGAGGGGTGGAATCTAAACTCAATCTGATTGGGGACATCATATACCAGACCTGCAAGGACAGGTTTGGCGACATTGCCCCCAGACAGAAGACCACCCAAAGAGAGAAGGGAAGAAGAGAAAAAGAAATCCTCCAGCTGGTGCAATGGCGTCGGCGTCTTACTCCGTAAGAACTGGAGGAAGAAGACACAGAGAAAGAAGGGCTGAAAGCCCTGTGGGAGGAGGTCAGGAAAAGACTAGCTGGACTTCGTAGAGCTGAACGCATTCGAAAACGCAACAGGCGGAAGCATGCCAGACAGCTGCTGGAGGAAAAGAAGACTGGCAAGCTCGAAACCACCAGGGACCAGTTGGAACAGCATGTCAGAGAGCAGTACAGTTACCCGCAAAGGAGTGTCCCCTTAGGAACACCAGGATATGTACCCCAGCCCGCACAGCCGACAGCTGAGTTCAATATCTTCCAAGCTCAGCGAGGTCAGGCAAGTCGTGGAGAAGGCAAGGTCCTCCTCTGCACCAGGTCCCAATGGAGTCCCCTACAAGCTCTACAAGAACTGCCCCAAGGTACTAGAGCTGCTATGGTACCTAATGAGAACTGCCTGGAAGAAGTAACTCATTCCATCCGAGTGGCAAAAAGCGGTAGCAGTTTTCATTCCCAAGGAAGCAAACTCCAGAGACATTGGCCAGTTTCGTAACATCACCCTTCTGAATGTAGAAGTAAAGATCTTCTTCTCAGTACTAGCCAGAAGGATGACTAACTTCCTGCTTGAGAATGGCTATATCGACACCAATTGCCAGGAAGCAGGAGTGCCAGGATTCCCCGGATCCGTGGAGCAATCCACAATGATCTGGGACCAGATCCAGAAGGCCAAGCGGGAGAAGACCGACCTGCACGTCATATGGCTCGACCTCGCCAATGCGTATGGATCAGTCCCGCACCAGCTGATCAACTACGCCATGGACTTCTTCCACATGCCCATCTGCGTCAAGAACATGGTAGCACAGTATTTTAACAACCTGCAGATGTGCTTCTCAGTGCAGGACTTCATTACTGGGTGGCAGCGGCTTGAAGTAGGAATTGCGATGGGATGTGCCATTTCTCCTATACTGTTTGTAGCAGCGTTTGAGATCATTCTCATGGGTGCAAGGCAAATGGTAGGAGGGATCAAACTACCAACTGGTCAGAGGCTTCCC
Organism: Setipinna tenuifilis; assembly: GCA_030347295.1. NCBI lineage: Eukaryota > Metazoa > Chordata > Actinopteri > Clupeiformes > Engraulidae > Setipinna > Setipinna tenuifilis. Next base: position 5,583,097 of record CM059272.1, read on the forward strand.
CCTCTAAGGAGCTATATGGACGACGTCACCACCCTCCTTCAGACAGCAGCATGTACATCAAGACTGCTGAAGATGGGCAAGAATGAAGATCAAGCCCTCCAAGTCTCGCAGCCTGTCACTCAAGAGAGGAGTCAGGAATGACAGCACCACCTTTGTTGTTGAGGGGGAGAAGATACCGTTCTTTGCAGAGCAATCCATCAGAAGCCTGAGGAGGCAGTACACTGCAGAGCTGTCTGATAAGCGGAAAAACCGTCATGAAACAGCTCTGCGATGGCCTGGCAAGGATTGATCAAAGCCAACTCCCTGGGAAGTACAAGGTCTGGTGCTACCAAATTACACTCTACCAGAGGGTAATGTGGCCCCTGAAAATGAGTGAGATCCCTTCATCAACCATAAGATTGATGGGAAAGCCAACTCATTCATCCGAAAGTGGTTGGGGTTGCCACGGTGCCTATCTGAAGCCGGCCTTTTTGAAAAAAACACGCTGCAGCTACCACTGAAATTGCTACAACTGGGCTACATGCAAGAAAAGGCCAGACTGGTCCTTGAGCTTAGGGAGTCCACAGACAAAGCTATAAGGAACGCTAATGCCAAGGTTCTGACTGGCCGCAAGTGGAATGCCCAGGCTGAGGTCGACCAAGCCATTATTAGGCTTCAACATCATGAGATAATGGGCAGAATCCAGACAGGAAGAGCAGGCCTAGGATGAGGAGATGCGCCACGCTTCTGGTCCAAGGCCAACCGAGAGGGAAAGGAAGGAGATGGTGGTGGCGGAAGTGACGAGGATGGAGGAAGACCACTACAAAATCAAAGCCGTGTCGCAGGGTTGGCAAGGAAGCTGGACAACCTGGGAGGGAATTACAAGCAGGAACATCAGCTGGTCAGACATGTGGAAGATCCCACAGGCGAGACTCAGCTTCCTCATCCGCTCAACCTACGACATGCTTCCCTGCCCTCGGAACCTCCACCAGTGGTTCAGGAGGGAGGAATGCTGTGCGCTCTGTAATGCTCCCAACATAAGCCTGCAGCACATCTTATCAGACTGTAAGACCGCGCTCTCACAGGGCCGCTACAGGTGGCGCCATAACCAAGTCCTGAGGAAGCTAGCCGAAGTGCTGGAGGAGTGTCGGCAGGGAAGCAGAATACCACCACCTGCAGAGGACCCGACCATCTTTGTTGCGGAAAGGGGGGTACAGAGAAGCATCAGGTCAAGGAAAACACCAAGGCCGCTCTCCCCTAACCCCCAGACAACAGCCGCAGGGGACAACACCCATCAGCTGCAGGGGGTGACGTTCCTGTCACTGCTCCGCCACCAGGAGACGTTCCAGAATTAAAGGAGCGAAACGTTGGTGAATGGTGGTTTCTGGCTGATGACCCTGCAGCTGACCAATGGGCACTGGAGGAGGTGCGAAAGGCAGCAATGCCCGGCAGGAGTCAACATCTTCCTGTATAATCCTGAAGTTCTGGTAATCCCAGTGACTACTGTGAATAGGGCAGTTGGAGTCCAGGGAAGACTGGAGGATGTCCAGGAGAGACTGGGTGACAGCAGGGAAAGACCGCACGGGACGTGGGCGGCTAGTTACCCAACCCACTGGTCTCTCATTAGAGAGACACCCAACCTCAACTACGAAGAATCACAAAAAGCAACAACCCGCGGGCCCTCCGAGAGGTGGGATGAAAGATGGGCCCAACAGGACGGATTACACGGTGACGACGGCAACAGAAATGGACTAAAGAAGACTAAAGACTAAAGAAGACTAAAGAAGGCAACTAAGGAGCTGGCAGAGGAGGCCGAAAAAGGGAGCTTTTGGCTCTGTCTCAGGAGGAAGGACAAAACTTGGGGGAAAAACACCTAACCCCCAGACAAGATCCGCAGGGGACAACACCCATCAGCTGCAGGGGGTGACAGGAAGACGTTCCAGAATTAAAGGAGCGAAACGTTGGTGAATGGTGGTTTCTGGCTGATAACCCTGCAGCTGACCAATGGGCACCGGAGGAGGTGCGACAGGCAGCAATGCCCAGCAGGAGTCAACATCTTCCTGTATAATCCTGACAAAACACACAATTTTAAATCTTAAAATTTCAAAAGTACATGTATGAAAATTTCAGAAAAATGTTTACCTGCAACTTCTCCTCAAAGGCAACCTGAGATGACTGCTTATTTGTCTGAGAAGATGAAAGGATCCCCATGTTGTAGATTACATGTATCTTTGCTCCAATCATCACCACAATGGTGAATAGCATTTCTATGAATCTTCTAGGACGGAAATCACCATAACCAGTCGTTGTGTATGTTGCCACTGTCCAGTATAATCCAAACATATACCACATGGCTGTACTGTACCCGTCTAAAATGAAAGAAAAAGACATACAATAGAAATATGCAAGGGGGTCTGTCTGTTGTGTGTATTGGTGGTTATTTTTGCAGTAGGTTTAATCAGAAATGTTGGCCGTGTCTTGTAAAGACAGCAGGGAGACTGTGTCTTGCAAGAACATGCCAACTGTATAAATAAAACTATGCACTGTCATCCAAAATACTCACTGAACAACTTTATAACAATATTAGAACAATTAGCTCAAATATATCAATGCAAGTATTTGATGAGCCCACTTCAGGATAGCCATATTTTCTTAAAATACTTTAGTTTAGACCACTTCACATTTACACATACGTTCATTTTGAACAAAACTATTTTTTAAAGGAACATGTGTACTTTCTGGAAACAGACCTAATCAGCCATAGCAGCCTATTCTGGTTTCTGGTTGTACCAGATAGGGAGGACATATTGTCTAGCTTCAGCTTGGTTGTGTGTGAGGACTTTTTTGTCATTGCTTCCATACATGATTTTGTCATACATCACACAAAATCAAACCCCATAAAGTTTCATTTTCTCGCACAAATAACTGACTTTGCATTCTTCTCTAATTTACACAGCCAAACCCATCGGTATTTATTTTTTACAGCTGCCTCTCTGTCAGACGCATAGCACGTCCATGTTGGCTAATCTAAAACCAAAAAATAACTGCAGGACCACAAGAGAAAACTGGTTCTGGGTTTTGTGCGCAAACAGTCTTTAAAAAAAAACTATTTGTACACCTGCAAAATTCTCAATACTTTCATTCTGAATGTGAGGGTCGTTGTTTAAATACCAAGAAATGAGGCGATAATTAGAGCTTTTTTAATGGTTTAAAAATACGCTTCCAAAACTGCCCCGTTTAGTAGCGTTGTGAGCGTTGTGAGTAAAAATAGTAAAGTTTGAAATGCAACAGGCTAACGTAGTTTATCATATCATACCCAAAGTTCATTTTACACCTAAGTTCTCCTTTAACATTTTTTTACATACAATACCTCATGGACTACACGTCTACAAAGTTTTAAAAATGTAAGTGGTTGGCAACCAAGATTGCATGACAACAACAATGGGACATGTCCACCAGCTCTCTTGAAGTTGAAATTTCGAAGGTTATTGGTAAACTGGGAAGAGATTCTTCACAAAAGGCACACTTACCTTTAAAATCACCAAGAAACGTTTCCTCCCCCAATTCAACAGCACGAGAAATTAGCACAAATAAACTGCTAATGACATAAACAAGCAGAAAGCCTTGCACCGAAAACTTGATGATTCTAATTGCGAGCAAACTGCAAAACAGAAATATTGAGTTTGGTAAACAAATATGGTAGTCATTACTTTACAGGAGAAGAAAATTATATAATAATGGTAGCATTTGCACACATAGTATTTAAGGACTTCACAGGAAAATTGGGCATGGTCACAAAATGCATAAACTAACAAAATGTAATTTATATCAATGTGATTTGATTTTATAAGTAAATGCTATTTTTAAATACTTCTAATTTGAGACTCTATTCATAGGATTGCTTTTGAAAAAGCTGGGGTTTCAATGCAACTATCGATAAGGAGAGTAAGTTAAAAAAATGTAATTTCGTGACTATGCCCGTTTTTCATGTGTGCTCCTCTTTTTTGACCTGGATTGTGGATCCGTGATCATACATCACAGTACTGAAAACAATCTTTAAGATCAGTAAGATCAGTGATTTGAATGATCCAACAACATTTTGTAACAGCTCTTTGTGTGTTGTGGGTGTACTTCTATCCACTGTTCACATGATATGCCAGGATGAAAATAAAGTAAATTAAAGTAAGATCATCCATGCAATTGGAAGCAGTAACACATCGAATTGTGCCTAATCTGACCCAGGATGTCAGGTTAACAGTGGTTTAGACATTAATGGTTTTGTGTTGAGTTATTTTGAGGGAGCAGCAAATTTGCACTTTTATATAATTATAAGATGTACACTGCCTACTTTACGTTGTAGAAAAGTATTATATCTTTACACTTCTCCCATGGAAAGATATAATAACAAAAGTACAAAAATGTTAGGGGTGTACTCACTTTTGTGACATACTGTATATGGAGTGTTTTACTTTTTTGCCTTTTTATGGATTTTTATATGACAGGATAGTGAATATTTGACAGGAAATGAATGAGAGACAGATGGGGTGGGGTGGGTTTGGGAAATTACCCATACTTGCCCATACAGGGTCAGGTGCTTCAACCACTGCACCACAGCACCCCCTAGGCTGTAAAGTGTAAGTGTTAAATGCACCTTAATTATCATGAATTTCTTTGAATTTCATGAAATTTCTGCTTCTTCCCGCAATTGGAATTCCAATTTCGCTTTCTGATTGCAACCCCAATTCAAATTCAAGAATAGAACTGGAATTTAGGGGTCATTCACAATAGAGTTCTGAATTTTGTACAACCCTACTGCACAAAGCAGGTAACACTGGAGGCGTTTTCATAGTAGAGGCTCAAACTCTGACAGATAGATTAATGTTCCATGAATTGTGTCGATGATGCTACATCACTGCGTTGCCTATTTAGAAGGCCAGAGCTAGGTGCCGATTTATTACATTGGCAAAGCCTAGAAGGTTTTGTCTTGGTTCTTTTCAGAATAAAAAAGAATAGAATTTTTCCATCTGACAACTAGGAGCAGTATGTGGAGGGCTCCATCATATAATAAGAAATAATGTAAGGCGTTTTAAATTTTGCTGCCTATATCCTCACTCATTTAAGAAACAGAGCCGATTAATATACATCCATAAATACATCCCCTATGTAAACCTACTCACTTAAAGATAAGTATGTCAGACCAGTCTCGAACTATGAACTCTATCAGTAACATAATATTAACATGTTGTCACTCTGCTTGAACCACTGACTGTGAATGTCCATTTATATTTGGCCTGTAACAAAAGGTCACAGCTGAATGTACATGGAAGTTGCTAGTGAGGAATAGGGTTGCAAAATTCTGTTGCATAAAATGCATACAAGGCTTAGAACCTGGACTGCTTTTTAAATGACTATATCTGCTCTAGTTGAAGCTTTCACAATTATAAACAATGCAATTAAGGCTCATTTAGTGCTCTTACAAGTGTTATGACCAGGGTTCTAAACAATCTTTCAAATAACCATGCAAGCAATTTTATGTCCACCATGGCCATTAAAAAAAATCCATGAAAATTAAAATGTAAATCTAAGAACTGAAAGTGCTTTAATTGGAATGGTTATTAATGTGGTAGCTTTAATGATTGAGAAGATACAGTCATTTAAATATTGATCCAGTTTTTTGGAGTAATGATGACAACTGTATTACTGAATATATAATTATAAAGATCTTAAAAATTAGTGAGAAAATAAGGTGTTTTATACATACTTTGTACCAATGGATTTCTCTTCATTTCTTATGACATAAAACAGATTCAAGATTCTGATTGTATGTCCCAGACGGACTGCTGAAAAAATCTTTATAAAGGCTACTGAAGGCATAGTAGTAACCAAATTAACTACTGTCATGCCATATGGGAAGCTGCACACGATGTCATAGAAGAAGCCAATTTTTTTGAACAAATAGTTCCGAGATACAGATTTATAGTCATGGATGTAGTTTCCATTTTCATCATAATAAGAAATATGGAACTTAAACATCATCTGTAAACAGACAAAAATAATGTTTAATTAACACTGGGCAAAAACACTCACTCTATGTAACATATTTTGTAAAGATGCATGCAACTAGAAAATATATACAATCTACACAGTTTTTATTTTATCATATTTTTGGAGCTATGACAGAAGCCTCCTTCCATTACTTGACTATTTGTAAGGATACTGTGTTGACATTTGCCATGATTACAGTTGCCCGTACCTCAATTAGCTGAAGGTATTCAAGAACCATGGCAGTGTGGTACATCTGCATCGAAAACAAAAAAGTGGTGTGCTACAAGAGAACACAACACACATATTGGCGTATTAAATACACAATTATGTAGAACTTTGACAAATCTTTATACTACCATTAAAGATGAAAATGATCACCAAAAATCAAAAGCCTATCTGTTTGTCTTTTTTAAGCCTAAGCAAGTCATCTTATTAAACACAGTTTTTTTTGGCTGTGGTCTAATGTGCTTTTGTGTGTGTGTGTGTGTGTGTGTGTGTGTGTGTGTGTGTGTGAGACAGCACCAAGCATTCTTGACACTGTTTTACCTCTCTTAAGAAATTCTACTTTGCCAGGGAACTACATTCTTACTGCACCTGACTTTTGGATCAGTTCTGATAACTTGACAGAAACCTATTTTAAAGATGTGGGAATATTTAGGACTTGCACACTAGTGGTGCAAGCCCTATTGCTTTTTAAAAGATTATTAGGGCCCGAGTACCAGAGGTGCAAAACCCCTCATGACAGAGTCACATTGTCTTATGACTGCAGAACTGGGTAATGTTACAGTAGGCTCTAGCCCACCGAGTTTTAAGAAGGTATTTTGCTTATAGCCTTCATGGATACACCTAAAGTAGAAATGTTTAATGATCATATTGACCAAGGTAAGATAGGTCACTGAAAGTAAGGATTGAGTATTGTAGTTGTTTGTAAATTATATTATAGATGACAAAGTCATCTTCATGTCATCTTTGCATATTATGAGCTACAATTTTTTTTTCATAAATTTTAGCATACATTACATTTCTTAGCCGGCAGTTAGAAAGGACAAAGTTAGACTAGCCTACTTCAGGCCACCACTTCATTTAGCCTACTAGTGATTTTTGTAAAATTACATCTTTGCATGTTAATAGAATGGGGAATTATACTGTAACACTGGTACTTCATGGATAGTAAACTGAATCAGTGGAACAGAAAAGCCTTTCCCTCATTGTACACATACAAACACTTAGTAGTACTACAACAGAGTAATCTTAAAATAAATAAAGCAAATGCTGTAGGCATATGCATTTTTTTTTGATAAATATCATTGAAATAATTTCTTAAAAAAGGAACGTATGTCCATGTATGGAAAAGTAGACATGTCTACACTTAGGCCCTGATTTACTAAAGGTTTGTGTGTGTAAAAACAAGTGAAAACGTAATTGCATGTGTAAACACATGTTAAAGCTAATCTACTGATCATCCGCAAGGAGGATTCCATCCCTCAAATGGGGAAAATACCATGTGTAATCCATTTAGCGTGTCTGCCTTAATGAGTATGCAATGGTGGGCATCTCTGCCAGAACGCTCAAAAGAGTACACAGAAATACATTAAGGGTTAGGGTTTAGTGCACCCAGTGCAACCTTGACACCAATTGCGTGTACTAAGTTGGCTTCTTTATTTAGCACATTTGAAGGCATGTATTAACTGGCACAGCTTTGGCACAAGTGGGTGCGGTTATCGTAGAAAGGAGGAGACAGAAGAGTAGGCCAACCCATTTACATTCAACATATACTCTGTAATTAATGTTCTTAGGCTAGTTGAAATGTGTTATATTACAATTATAGCATGCTTTAAGATAAGTTTTTCTTACAACTGAGTTAACAGTGACTTGGGATTTTTTTCTTGAACTTTTCTTGGATAATGATTAATGTAATATTAATGAACACTTGTTGTTGGTGAACATGTGTTATCATTTACAAAGTAGTGCAGAGCCTGTTGATGCAGCCGTTTTGTGTGTAAGGGGGAGTGGCTACAGTGCCCAGAGTGACACACAGACTGAAGGCAATTGAAGGTTGCATTGTTGATATATTTGTCTTTTTTTTTTTATTTGAAAAACTTGACAATTAACAGTAAGTAGACAATTAACACATTCCACAATTCTGTCATTTTATGCCATTTCAATGCTTGTGATGGTAACGCGCAAAGTAGTAATTAGAATTTCAGCAGAACAGAGTAAAAGGAGGGTGATGCTTTATCATACCTACCGTTACTGCTACTGACGTAAAAATTACACCAATGCACAGACATGATGCGTACTGGAGGATGACTCGGACTGGGTTGTCGGGATCCACAGTAAAGTTGTGATATTTAAGCAGAGGATCCAAAATGTTGCACATGAATTTTGTTTTGCATTCACTTTTCTGCTGTTTCTTTTTCTGGTCCTCTTCCATGAAATTCTTGTAAAGCTTAAAATCTGTGAAGAAAACACACACACATACACACACCTATTTGTTTTTGTCTTGAAGTCCATTGAAAACACTGCCCACTCCCAACAAAAACATTTTTCATCAAATTTTAAAATGATAAAGTAAAGGGAAATAAATTTGTCACAGGCCGTTCATGTGAACCTCATCAAATTTGGTATATATCATTTGCAGACAATACTGACCAAAAGTTATCAAAGGATTTATCTTGAGATTAACCGTTTCAAAGTTAAATGTCAATCAAAATTGAAGACGTAGCCTGAAATTGTTTGACAGTCCATAATAACTTACCAAAATTTGCTAAATAACTTACCAAAATTTTAGCAGAACATTTTTTTGTCTTAGTATGCCATTGTTACAGAGGCGTACCAACCTAGACCATAAACACTTGTTTGCACGTGGCAAATTTTGTGCAGTTCAAACCTTACTAGTTTCATTTTTACTGCTACGCTACAATCAGCATAATAACCTCTAAGGGTTGGCTTTCAGCGTTTAAAACAAACTCAGATCGCTAACTGAGCATTATAGGCCTATATGTGAACTCTTCAGGCGCACGCAGACCCCTTTAAAACAAACCGAACAGACACCATCTCTGGAGGTTGGTCTCAGTACGGTTCACTATCAAGTCCACAGTACAGTTTGCCTAACCTGCGCAGTGTGTACACATAGCGCTCTGGGTTCACCTCGCCTTTGGTGCACAGTTTTCTGACTTTCTAAGCTGCATTCAAAAAGCAGCACGGACACTACCCAGATTGTCAAGGAGTGACGGTCTCAGAGCTCTGAAAGAGAAGCTACAGTGTGAACAGAAAGAGAACTGAGGCTGCATCAGAGTTTAAGTGGACCAGAAAGAGAACTCAGTCCTCTTTCATAATTTGAACACATCATCATCATCATCAACTTTTATTACAGACACTAGGTCCAGATTCAAGAAGACATACAGACACACACAGGATAAAAAAAGGGTTAAATAAATAACATTACAAACAAATATACACTTATAAAAGACACTTGTACCAGTGCCTCCACATCACAGACTGATATCTCACTGCACTAAGAGCAGGGTTCGTCAGCAGCATAATAATTTCATTGCATGAACCATCTAATCTACAGATAAATTTGTACATTAAGTTTCTCAGTAAGGCATGGAATGTGTTTACCCCTACACAGCAAAACAGCTCACTAGCACTGCTCCACCTGGGTTTCTTAAGCAAGATGCGCAACCCATCATTATAGGCAACCTTTAGTTTCTGTAAGCTACCCTTTTTATACTTTACCCATAAGGGGGCAGTATAGAGAGGGGTGCAATATGCCTTGAACAGGCTAATTTTGACACTATCAGTGCACCAATGGAACTTCCTTGTCAGCATATTAACTTGTGCATATAGCATGCGGCGCTGTCTATAGAGATCATCATCATCACTCATTAGGTCATTGATTATATGTCCCAAGTACTTTGCTTTGTTACTTATAGGTAAAGCTTGCCCTGCTAGATAAAAAGAAGGAAAAGTGAGATCCTTATCCCCTTTGCTCTTACATATGAGGACAACACTTTTCTTGCAGTTGTACTTAACATCAAACATTATTCCATATTTAGAACAAATGTTCAGCATTTCTTGAAACCCAGAACTGCTGGGAGAGAAGATGGCCAGGTCATCAGCATACATAAGATGGTTTACAAGCGTGTTACCAACCATGCATCCTGTCCTGCAGGATCTCAGTTGCACAGACAAATCATTCATATAAATATTAAATAGAACAGGTGAAAGCAACCCACCCTGCCGAACCCCATTACCCACGCCAAAGGGTGTAGAGAGAACCTCCCCCCATTTGACCTGCATGGTCTGGTTAGCATACCAGTATGATAATATCCTGATTATATAGGTGGGGACACCTCTCTGTCTCAGCTTTAAAAATAATTTAAAATGATTGACCCTGTCAAATGCCTTAGAAGCATCAATAAAACAAATTAAAATGGAGGAATTATGTGTTCTGTACATCTCCACCATCTCCTTGAGTGCATAAATGCATTGATCAGTGCCATGCTTCGGCTTGAAGCCAAACTGATTATCTGTAGTGTAAATGTAGCTACTAAGTCTGTCAAGCAGGATTCTTTCCAGCACCTTGGATACCACACTAGCTAGTGCAATTGGTCTATAATTATCCAAGCTGCCCACCTTGCCTGCCTTATCCTTTATAACAGGCACCAGCGTAACAGACAACATAGAAGGTGGTAAGACACCATGAGTCAAGAGCCCTGTGAAGCATATTGCAAGAAGAGTTGCCGCCCTAGGGGAAGCAAGCTTGAGGTGCTCAGCAGTGATCAGATCCTGCCCGCTGGCTTTGTTATCAGCTAGCTGTCTGATTGCATGCTGGACCTCCCAGCATGTAACCCCTACTGTTTCACTGTTAGCAATATGGTCAGTCATATATACAGCACCTTTAACACAATTAAATAGTTCAGAGTAGTGTTGTTTCCACAGCTCTGCTATGTTGCTGGCCCCAGACACCCCTTCTATAGAACAAGGTAGTGGAGTATTGACCCGGTTAAAATTTTTCACCTCCTTCCAGAATCCAGTGACATCTTTACCAAGAAGTTTCTCGGCCATAGCGTCTGCCCTCATGGCTTGCTCATGCTTACTGATAAAACGAATAGCATATTTATACCTTGCATTTGTGTACTTTTTATGGTTCAGGGCCGGCCCATCTCTAGGCTTACCTGCCAGGACCCAGGCCTTGTATGCATTCTTGGCCTCTGCATGTAAGACACTGACATGTTTGTTCCACCCTGGCTTACTATTCTTTCTTTTATTGTGAGAAAAGAAGGGTGTACTGGCTTCATACAATGCTCTTATAATGGAATTATACATACTACACAGATCTTCACAATGAGAGTTATTATTACAATTTACATTAAAACACAGAGTTGCATCTCTGGGTAGAAATACATGTTTTAAAAAATTATCGGTTCTCTCAGAGTATGAGAACACGTCTTCTCCTGTGAGCTTAGCCCAGTTCAGCCTAGCATGAGAGTCAATATTTACTTCTTCTGACAATTCCGGGAGATTATCATAGTCCAGTACCATAACAAAAGGGATATGATCAGTCAAGGTAGCCTCATAAACAATCTCCATTGATGTTATACCAGTATGTGCATCAGCAGTGCTAATGCAGTGGTCAAGCCATGAGGTTGAATGCCAGGCCTCACTAATGTAGGAGTAGCTTCCTGCAGGGAGGAGTTTATGGCTTGATATTACAAGGTTATTGTCATCACAAAATTGTAACATATGCTTGGCAAATAAGGAGCCCTGATCTGATAAGTCAGCGTTCATGTCTCCAACTATAAAAACACTAGTGGATGAACTGGCTGAGATAAAAGAATTAATAAATGCGAGTCTATTCAGGTATTCTTCCTCATTTTGATGTGACTCATAAGGTGTGTATATGTTAAGGATGACAAAGTCTTTGTTATTCACACTAATTTGGACAGCAATGCACCACTCGGCTTCCAGTCGCAGCACCTTAATGATGTTGTCCATTTTTTTATGCCACAAGATGGCCACACCCCCTGCTATTCTACCTCTTACTATTCCCATGGATAGGTCCGTGGTAGACTCTCCCGCCCCATGGAAATTGTCATTAAAAGAGTTTAATTGTCCCAGGTCTTGTTTAGATAAAAACGTTTCTTGTAGACATAGAATGTCACAACTCAGCAGCAGATCGTCAACTACAGCACGTCGGGCTTTGTCACCTGCGCTGTTGCCCAAGCGTAGCCCACGACAGTTATATGATCCAACTCTCATGTTCATTTGTCCTGTGTAGCAGCAGCCCCACTCAAAACACCAGCGTCAGAAGGAGGCCTGGCTGAGTTTGCCCCCACTCCATCCACCTTGCGTGGCTCGTAATATCTCCTCACAACAGAGCCTTCCGGCCACAGCTCAGGATTGTACATTTCCTCAACTTCATTGCATTCTGCAGACACTTTGAAAGAGCTGTATCTGTTGCCCGCAGTAACAATGCGTTGACAGTTCACGCTCCGGCCAAGTTGACCACTCAAGTATTTAGCCAGTGTCTCTGCATTAAGGTCCGGTGCGAATTTAGTAGCAAAAACACTTACTAGTTTAGTGCGAATCACTCTGATATTCCCTTGCGCCCCAGTTCCAACAATAGGCTTGGTCGTCTTCCGTTCCGGTTTACCAGAGCCAGCAGCGATCGTTCTCCCAACATGATTTTTCCGGTGTCGGCCCCTTTTCACCACACTGCTCCAGGCTGGTGAAGTCGGGCATGCACGGGCAGTGTTCACACTCCTAGCCCCTTCCTTGTTACAAACGCCCCCATTGCCTGAGGTCAAGACGGTGCGAGGAGAACCAGGCGCGCGAGCACCGGTGGGTTTCGCTGGAGATCCCACCGCCATCACCGTCACCCCTGACGAGACGTCTCCGTTGCTGCTTGCTCCCAATCGGCGCTCCACAGCATTAACTCGATGGCCTATGGACTCAGCCATAGCCCGCAGGTTCTCACCAGCATCAGCCTGGAGTGAGACTGCATGTGTCAGCGTGGATATCTCACTGTGCAGCCGCTCCAGCTTAGCGAGTAAACTTGAAACATCCAAGCTATTAAATGTCACTGGTGGCAGCTCATCAAGGTAGTGGGAGACAAATCTTGGAATTTTATCTCCACACTCGTTTAGTAGTTTTAAGCAGCTTTTGATGTTGTTAGCGTCCTTTTGGTTGCCTTTGTGTTGCACACACCGCTGCTTGGTATCAGGGCAGAGTTCAAACAAAGTCCTTTTAGACGACTCAATCCACTCGGAGTCGAATGTGCTTGACGCTAAAAGGACAAGTTCGTCCTGAGTCATCGTTTGGAGTTTAACAGCAAGAAAATTAAGGAACTCATCCTCAACGATAACTTTCCCATCAATGGTCGTATAAATTGTGGGTTTTACTCGTGGCCGGTGCTTAAGCCCAGGAGCTACCAGGCCATGTTCACAATCGTCCGCCATCATGAATTTGTTGCTCTCTTTGTTTCTCATTTTCCTCTTGACAGTACTTTTTTGAAAAGTGCGCTCAACTCCAAAAGTTTTTTTATCAGCGTCTTCGGGTGCGGGCAACTGGAAATAGTATATTTGTAGATAGGAAGCCGCAGTCTCGGTTATAGTTCTTGTTCTTGTTTAATGGGTCAGCATGAAGACAGACGTTTCGGCCCAGCGGCCTTCCTCAGTGTCTTCCTCAGTGACTGAGGAAGGCCGCTGGGCCGAAACGTCTGTCTTCATGCTGACCCATTAAACAAGAACAAGAACTATAACCGAGAGTGCGGCTTCCTATCCTCTTGACAGTACCTCATAGATTCTCTATTGGGTTGGGGTCTGGTGAGTTTGCTAGCCAGTCAGGCACACCAACACCATGGCCATTTAACCAACTTTTGTTGCTTTTGACAGTAAGGGCGTGTGCCAAATCCTGCTGGAAAATAAATAATCTTTAAAAAGCTGATCAGTAGAAAGAAGCATGAAATGCATCAACATTTCTTGATAAACCGGTGCAGTGACTGTTTTTTTTTTTTTTTTTTTTTAAAACACAGTAAACCAACACTATCAGATGGCGTTGCATGTCATCACAGACTATGGAACGTTCACTGGATTTCAAGCAACTTTGCCTATGAGCTTTCCCACCCTTCTTCCGGACCTCTAGGAAATCGTTTTTCAAATGAAGTAGAAAACTTGCCCTCATCTGAAAAGAGGACTTTGGACCACTGGGCAACAGTCCAGTTCATCTTCTCCTTAGCCCAGGCAAGATGCACCTGATGCTTTCTGTGGTTCGGGAGTGGCTTTATGAGGAAAACGACAGCTGTAGCCAAAATTCCCAAAATTCCCTCTTAATGCCTTGACCCCAGTCTCAGTCCATTCCTTGTGAACTTCGCCCAAATGTTTTAATTCATTTTGCCTGATCAAGGCTATGATCGTCTCAGTTGGTTGTGCATCTTTTTCTTCGATGCCTTTTCCGTCCACTGAAGTTTCTATTAAAATGCTTGTATACAGCATTCTGTGAAAAGCCAGTTTCTCCAGCAATTAATGTTTGTGGCTTACCCTCCTTGTCAGGGGGTCAATGATTCTCTTCTGGACAACTGTCAGATCAGCAGTCTTCCCCATAATTGTGTAGCCTAGTGAATCAAACTGAGAGACCATTTGGCTCCTTTGCAGGTGTTTTGAGTTGATTAGCTGATTGGCATCTCACCACTTTCCAATTTGTTAAGATTGTAAATTTGTGGGTTTTGTTAAATGTGAGCCAAAATAATCAGAATTATCCACAATTCACAATCCAGAACAATCCACAAGAAATATCCTAAGACCTAAACTACTTCTGTGCACATTGAACTTATATAATTAAGAATTTTTACTATTTGAGTTAAACTACTGAAATAAGTGCACTTTTTCACAGCATTCTAACTTATTGATCTCCACAGCCAAACCTCTGTCCCTAAGAGATGTCCATATGTGTAGGAAAAATTCCATGTTTTCATGCACGGGAAGTGCTTCAGAAAAGGACAAGTCTGTAAGAAGAAGAAAAAGATTTCTTCGAAAAGCAATAGGGCTTTGCGCCTTCACCTCCTGTGCCTGGGCCCTAATAATAATAAGAAAACCATGCTTTTGTACAATGCATCACCCACACCCAGCAAGAAGTGAGGTAATTAGGGTTATGTGTGTTTGGACACCATCGATTTTAAATACTTCAGACGGTTCATCAGAATCATCTCAGATTTGGCCTATAATGCCAATAACTTCCTGATGTTAAATTGCGAAGGGATTTCTGGTGTGTTCTGCTATGGCGAGATAATACATTTTAATATAAAATGAATAAATAAATAAAGGCCTGCTTCTAACACATGCCTCAATACAGTTGAGGCCTGGGCTTACTGCAGCCTGAGTAAATAAAGGCCCTGGTCACTATTTAAGGAATGGTATGATTTTTATGACAGCCAGACACCAAATATGCCAAAGATTTCCTTGTAAACAATCACCTGATATTATCACTGATACATGAAATCCATGCATGTGCACACAATTAATCTTCTCCTATTCAACCCACTGGTTTGTGTTTGTCAATCAACTTGTAGGGACTTACTGTTAACATGGCGATGACTGCAAACTACCGTAACGTAAAGCCTGCATAAATAGTGTTTTTCAATAAACAATTGCAACATTTACAAACTTCTCAATGCCTCGTGTAAATGTCAGGGGGCTTGTAATACTACCAAGTAAGTGTGGAGCTACTTTAAACTACTTTTTTATTGGGTTAAAAATAGCACGTGCTCCAATAACTAGCATGGTGAGCCTTTTTGATAAATCCGATAAAAATGATAAAGGTTGAAATGCAACAGGCTTGAAATTTAAATTTTACTTGAAAATGTGTAATTGTATAATCAGAAGATAAACAGAGGTGGCTGAAATCATTAAGCAGCCTTCTAAGGTAGGCAATAATCAGTCACATTGTTGGCTTTTTGATTTTTGAAATTAATATTCTCAATGTAACTTGGGCATGTGGATACCGGATAGGACCCATATCATTCAACCTCCGACATTTCCGATTTCTGAGGTTAACTTAGAACCCAGTGGTGCGAGTATATAAATGACGTCCTTGACATTATGTCACTGAATATATTATGCACCTGAAACCATACACGATAGTCAAGGTTAGGCTGGGCCTCTATAAAAGTAGATTGTCATAACCTTGCTCTGGCTCACCAGCTACTGGAGGGGGTGGGGTGGGAAGTGCAGCCAAACCTAGTTATCGATGCCTGAGCTAGAGTAGTAGAGCAGTAGAACAGTATTAAAGTTCATTAGTTCCTAACAGAAGCCACTGCAGGACATTTTCTCACTATAGGTTTAACATATACAAAAGGGGCAAGTCCTATTTTGATAGTTTAGTTTAGTTAACCATCTGATTAATAAAAGAATAAATACATAAAGTCAATAAATACATAACTTACATCCTGTCTGTTTTGTTAATGTATCTGCTGGTGAATCTTTCGTTTCCTTTCTGACAGAAATACTGGTTTTAATTAGTTCTGCCCTTTTTCTTAAAGCAGCTTTTTTAAGTTCCGTACAGATATTTGGATAGTATTTAATAGCTTCATCCAGGTTGTCCTTTGAAAGTATAAACAGATCGCAGTTGGTTGCTGCCCTGCAAAAACACAAGCACATGGCCAAACATTAGTAATCACATTACAGATTTACTTTAAATGTTAATAGTCAATAAGTATTCAAGTCATATTGCAGTGTGCAAGTTTCATTACTAGCCGAGCTGAACATATTGAAGAAACCTGTATGCTTGTGGACGCTGTCGGTGAACCACAGAGCAAGGGGGTAGTGTGATTAAAATAATAACGTTTTTGATTAATTGCGGGTGGGTGGTGGTTGAATCAAATAAATGGGCTATATAAAAGATACATCATCATTGTTTTTAGAAATGACAAAACTAGAAAAAAAAAGAAAAGAAAATCAGACTAGAAAAGCACTTGGAAAGCGCAGACCTCTGCCAAGGCAGCTTAATGTCCAAATTGCCCCTATCTTGCAATGGTGAAGAATCATTAAAAAAATTCCTGGATCCAGATGGTTATCCAGATCACCACCAAAACAAACAGACAGACGGACAAACAAAGCAACGCTGGCGAAAACAGAAAGCTCCTTGGCAGGAGGTAATTAGTGCTGTCCAGGAAAGATTTAGTAAGGTTGTTAATATGCTCTAGTTCAGGAAATCAGGATGAAACGAGTTCTGTAACACCTGCGAAGCCCAATATGTCTATGATAGTCATATACGTGCTAAACCAAAATGCCAGGCCAACACATTTAGTAGTTTTGTCTGTCACTGTAGCACCAGTATGCCATGGCATGAGGGTTTTCTAATGCTTCTTTAACACTTAGAATTTCTTAATTCAAAAATGGAAAACAAAAACAAGTTGAATATTTTAAACTAGACAGTAAAACATTAAAAAATGTTGTAAGCTATATTGACTGTGTGATGTCCACAAATGTTACAATAAATGTTATGGTAATAGGCTACAGTTAATGTCGCCTATAATTAGTGGACAATGAGACAGTCTCCTGAAAATCAGTCTCCTTTTAATTATTAGCCGTAGGAGTAAATTCTTCAATGATCAGGTGAGTGCGGGTATCAAAATTGTTTAAAAAACTAGATATGCACCACATAGCAGTACATGGTATGAAACTAGATGAAACAAATATCTGTTCTGCAGTTATAACACATTTTCCCATTGCCGTGCTCCCTATTGTGGGAACTGAACAAAATTTCGATACTTTTTTTTTAACACCACATGGTGCAGTTTAGGTTATTGCCGTGCCCTCTTGTGTGGAATTTAATTAATAAATTGGTCATTACGTCTGTCTGGACATGTTGAGGGCTTTTTGGAGTCATGTGCCAAAATCCACAACTATTTGTGATTATTTCAAGCCAATACTCTAAGTTGTTACTGTTTGGATTTTTAGAAAATGAACTTTATTTCAGGTAGCAGCAACTTACTATGTAGTTGTTAGCATGCTAATGCTGGCAAACAAACAATGCTGTCACTTTAATCACTAACACCCACATAGATACTATTACTGATATTAGCTTAAGTGGACAAAGTAATATAAAGTTATAAGGTTACAACATTGTATTAAATTCAAGGTGAGTCCAATCACTGCTTGCGTTTAGCACATAGGTGTTGTCAAAGTTACTACCATTCCCTTGAATAAGCTAGTTTACTAGCTTGCTAGCTTGCTTTACAGACACACTCAATTATTTTTTAGAGTCCGAAATAGACATTTGTTGGCATTATACACTACACAGAATTATTTTATAGCTTATTAAAATAAAAGTTTATGTTGTGATGTGGAATGACACGCCCGTTTATGCAGACTGAAACGGTTCACTTCTGCTCCCATAGTAAGGTAATATGTTGCCCTATCTTTGTAGAATGTAAGATCTTTGGTGCAACTTTATTTGTTTCAGATAAGAAGCTATTGCTGCATTAAAAAACAACTCCCTCAAACAATTACCCAAGACTTGAAATTAAAATATACTCTCTATATTCTGTTGTCACTAGCACATTTTTATCAACAACACTACTCTGCCTAAATAAACAAACAAACAAATAAATAAATAAGGGTGCTCCTTGGGATGTGATTGTCAGTTGCCTGCATCCCAAGCAGTAAAACAACGCTTTGCTGCATTGTGTGTGCTGTTTGCGATTTAAAAATCACTTACATTAATACACATTTCTTTTTCTGTAATACTGGATATATAGCAGTTCCTTTAAAACTAAAGAATATGATAGAATATAAAAGTATGATTAAAATTTCCCAACATCAACTTTATTTCTGTACAAGAATGACCATGCGTAAGAAATGTGTAAGGAACTGGAACCATCTGTTCGTGACTCTGTTTACTACAGGCGTTTTTTCTTTGTAACACCAATTTATTAAGCTGGAAAGTTAACCTGGTACAGTTTCACAAAGCCTTCTTAACGTTACGCCATTCTTAAGTTGGACCTTAACGTCTATCTCAAGGTCACAATTCCTGAAACTATCGTAGGTTAAGTATATGTTCTCTACGTCATATGTTTGTTGTTACATTGATGTCAATATGTGTGCACCTACTGCCAAGGAAGATCTCCATGGTTACATTTGTTTTGTGTTTTTTTTTTCTAAAAATAAAAAATGTCAGGTATAATTTGCTTTTTTGTTTATTTCGTTTAAACGGCAAACATATGAGTAACAGTTGTCAACCCACTTATGCTCAAAGATACATACTGTACATTTCAACCATCGATGTCAGGAACATCGATTATGCCAGTAAAAAACAGCATAGCTAACAGAACTGCCAAAAATTCTTTTGAGAACAACACTTAGAAAAGTAAACAACTTTGGTAAGGTATATCTTAAAAGTTGCTATCGGGAAAATGGGCCAGGTTAGTTCAGTGGCATTTGTTATCCCAAAAATTCAGCTGGGATTCCCATAAACCAGAGTAATCGAACTGAACTGTCCAAAATTAGTCAGGTTTTTTTTAAATTAGGCTTTGTGGTTAGATTGCTTGATGGAATTGCCTACTCCCCAGTGTATTGTGTCCCTAATGGTTTCACATTTCAACCATATAGAGTATGTCAGAGTATTAAATCAATGCTATACCTTATTGTAGTTGCTCTTTTCTCTGCAAACAATAAGCTTCCTTCTCCAAAGTACTGCCCTTCCTTTAGAGTGATGACAACATTTGCCTCGTCCATAGATAACACATCAACTTTTCCCTTTTCAATAAAGTACATCTGAAAGATATTGATTGAGATATATTGTACACACACACACACACACACACACACACACACACACACTTCAGACAATTATAACGGCACGGTGCTTCCTATGGCAGAATGTTGAAAAAATGTATATGAGAATAAAGCATGTCCTGACATGGACAATGTGGGGTTAAGAGAAAACACAAGATACTTGTGCACCTAGGAAGAGTACCTTTGGGAGAATACATTTAAACATTCCTGATTACAAACCTTAGTTCAACATAATATTGTTTAATCTAACACTTCAGGTTTAATATTACACTATTATTTCCTGAGTCCTGAGTCAAATGTCCTATTGTTGTGTTTGTTTGCTAAGTTGCAGGGCCTAGTTGGTCTGTAAAAATGTCCAGGACACCACATCAGTAGTAGCCTGGTAAACCAGCCTAGTACACTTAATTTCAAAAGGTCTGACTGTGCTGTATTGAGAAACTTTTTCTCTGAAGGTGTAGACCCTGCTGAAGTTTAAAACAATTTGATCGGCTCTAGCCAGTCGCTAACGTCTGGTCATGATGTATGCAATTGCCTGGCTATAAGCCTGCCTACGCACTACAATTCAAATGTAGCACACTTAGGCAGCATGTTGCCTGACCAGTCAGTGAACAGAGGGAGTGTTGCTACACTGAGATAACCATGTCAATGGAAGCACAGCCAGACCCTCTGTACGAAATGAAGCGTAGTATGAGGGGCTGGTTTACCAGGCTACATCAGTAGTGCACCTCAGGATCTACAGGTGTTTCAGGCCTTCAGTCACTATACACCCTCTTCTGTAGCCCCACTTAAGGTGATCAGTCCTTAGCATGTGTCCAGTGTCCAATTAGTTGTTTTCGTCCTCTAAGAAGTCCTAATTTGCTGAATGTAAATTAAGTAACAACAACTCTCCACTTTCCCGTGTTCCATACACCGCACAACTCTAGGGAGTGGACCTAGTGAACTAGTTGCCTCTCTGTATCAGCCGATCAGGAACAAGTATTTTCTGTTATAATAACATTCAGATAGATACATACGAAGTTTGTTAAGTTGTATTAGGTGGACCACTCCTATAATAGCTTTTTAGGTAAAATATGTGAAACAGACTTGACATTTATACCATACCTCACTTCCATACTCATTCCTCCGGAAAATTACATCACCAGCTCGAAAAAGACACAGCCTGATCTTTCCAGCCAGTAATCGAATAAATCCAGGATCAGAACTTAATTTTTCTATGCTCTCCTTTTTTAGAGTTTCCTGAAAAAATGGTTTCTGACAAAAGGCGGTTTAATTACTTCTCTAAAATAACATTTGTCATTTCCCATTATACTTAACAGTGTTTATGACAATAATGTAATAATTAAAAGATCCAGACATTGTATAAAACACAAGATATGTGGCAGCTGTGGCCTAACGGTTAGGGAGTTGTTCTTGGGATTGGAGTGTCGCATGTTTGAATCCCATACCAGTAGGAAGTTAGCTACTACTGTGGCTTTTAACACACATTGCTTTATGTTGTGAGTCTAGCTAGCTAACTAGCTAGCGCCCTCGACACGGTAATTAACAAGACTAGCTGGAACAAAAGTTAGTAGAATACCCAAGTACAGTATTAGCCTTCCCCTCCAGTAAATGTGATTGCAACCATAACAGTATAAAAACACTAATTACGAAAATGATCGTATGCTGTCTGATTTGTGTTTGAGCATCTACTCGTTAATTTATCATATTTGGGTTCGTTGGCCAACGTTACTCGACGTCAGCAAGACTTTGCGCAGTAGACCGAAGTGGACACGTGACCAAGCGAAATGTTGAAAAATTGGCTTCAGCCGGTCCCATTGAAAACAACGCTATCCCTCAGTCCATTTCTTCTACTGTCTATGGGTATGACTGATATTGGCAATTGAAAATCCCAATTTTTGCATTTACCCATATCACTAGGTGCCGCTATGTCTCAAATCAGTGTTTATAGGCTGGACTGACACACCTCTGCAATACTAAGAGGTGCATACTAATAAAAAAGTGTTGTCTTGGGCAAACCTTTTGACTTTTTATTTAACAAAACCTGTTTTTGGACATCTAGTTTCAACAAGAAATATTGCCTCCTGTGACGAAATGTCACACAATTTGGTGCACATTAAAACAAAGCTATTTATAGTTTGCATGTCAAGTTTGACCGAATTTGAGCTACGTTTTCAATTTTGATTGATGTGCCACTTTCAACTGGTTCATCTCAAGATAAATCCTTGGATAACTTTTTTGTCAGCCTTGTCTAAATGAGATTTATGTGAATGGCCTATGACGACTTTGTTTACTTTTACTTTCACTTTCACAATTGTAAAATTTCACGGAAAATGTTTTTCGTTGAAAGTGGGCGTTGACCAGTGTTTTCAATGCTTGTGGGTGAGTAAATTTTACGACAAAACAAAAATGGTTCTAAAAATTAGTGTTGTGTATAATAGGCAAAATGACATTTTGTACAATTACAGCGCCTCATATGGGCCACATTATATGGCATGTGCGTTGGTTTTAGAAGTCTTAGTGCTGATCGTGCATGACATATTTTGTGCAGTTTCTCTTTCTCAGTCCAAGATATTGGCAATGCAAAAGCCAAATCACTAGGTGGTGCTATGCTTCAAGTGAGTGTTTATGGGCTGGGTCAATATGCCTCTGTAATATCAGCATACTAGCAAAAAAAGTTTTTTTTTTTTTTTGTTTTTGGACACCTAGCTTTGCCGAGAAAAATCTCCCCCTGTGACAAAATGTCAAAATTTGCACATGAAATTGTTGGAAAAGTTGGACCAGTGTTTTCAATGCGTGAGGGTCAATAGATTTAGAGACAAAAAACATTGGTTGTACACTTAAGCGTTCTCTAGATAATAGAAAAAATGTTATTTCGTATAATTACATGGCTAATGTATTTGTATTTGCATTTACCCATATCACTGGGTAGTGCTATGCTTCAAGTGAGTGTTTATGTGCTCGTTTGATACGCCTCTGTAACACTGACATATCACAAACATGTTGGGTGAAACCTTCATTGAGTTATTCAGCAAAATCTTTTGTCAGTCTCCCCCTCTTTGCTCTGGCACAGCAGGGGGGTGGCCCTTGGGAGCCAACAGTTTCTATTCGTTAATACCCTACTAGGGCTACATGCCTACAAAGATTCATGTCCTCCAGAATTCCAGTGTCCCGGCAATCGTTGACAGAAAAATCGGTTAAACAAAAAAGTGCCGGCAACACCAATATGACCTCTTTTGCTAGCTTCGCTAGCGGCGGTCATAATGATTCTCTTCACAGTCCATAGCCTTACCAGGCCACATTAAACGTGAAGTTTCTGAGGACCTTTTCTCTGATATTGTGGCCTTCACTGCATGTCTGATTCAGTAAATTACTAGTACTAGTACTGATACTTTAGAGATTTCTTTAATTCTGTATGAGATGTGCGTTATGTAATATACTATAAAAAAAAGCTAGCGACAGCATTACCATAAATTACGTAAATGAGAAATATTTTTGTTCATTAAGTTGTTCGATTATTTTTACCTCCACCAAGGAGTGTTAACGGATTTGACGTATCTTCAATAGTTACAGATCTGTATCCAGAAGAAGTCCGCCATTAGCGAAAAAGTATTTTTGCTCTATACCTTTTGAACTAATTATGATATAAACTAGATTCCAAGTTCTAGGGGTATGTTTTCTGGGTCAAAGAATCAGATTCGACAGGTTAAAATATCATAGAATCAATATCCAATTTAAGTATGAAAGGATGACATCAGCAATATAATTACTGGAATTTACCCAGACCGTTTGCACAAGTTTATTCACACTTCATTTCTTGCACTCAAGCTAAAGTTGTTCTTTGAGGTGTATATAATAACAATATTTAATGTCTTTTAATGTCTTAAGGTGAGAATGATAAGGTGGAGACTTAAGCTGCCTTGGTGGAGGTCTGCGCTCTCTGAGTGCTTTTCTAGTTTCTCATGCATTCATGTAGCCTTTTTTCCCATATTTTGGAGTTTGCTGTATGTCTGATTTAGACAATTGCTAAGACTACTGTTGACACCTTGGAAATTTTGTCTCTTGATCAGCTTTTATCCTATGCTTTATGGCACCTTTTTTCATATTTTAGGGGTTACTGCATGTCAGGGGTGCGTTTCTCAAACTTCTTAGCCACTACCGTTGTTGGTACTTCCGAAATACCGCCCTGAGGCTAACTTGTGTTTCTCGAAGCCTACTATGGTTGTACTCTACTTCGGTAGTGAGGAACTTCGGAAGTACCTACTTCGGTAGTGGGAACTTCGGTAGAAGAGAACCTCCTATGCGTTGCTCAAAACCTTTGTAGCAGAGATATTTCCAAAACTCCGAAGTAAAGTTGTGTAGTACCTAGAACGGCTTGCAAGCCGAAGTACAAGCGTTGTTTTGAAGGAGATTCCACCCACTCAAAAATTGCAGTAGACCTTCGACTGTAAAGTTCAAGTATCTCGTAATCCTGCAGTACAAATGCAGTGTAATTCAATCGGTATGTAGAGGTTATATAATACAGCTCATACAACTTTTAAATGGCCAATTCATGGTATCTCATTTTTCTCGTTAAAACCCTATGACAAGACTTGAGGATTTCATGTGTTGAACAGCACTATTATAGAGACCTCTACAAACCGACTGAGTTTTGCTGAGTTTGGACCGTAGGATTACAAGATATTTGCATTAGAAGTTGACCCTCAATTGGAACTTCTGCCGTTGTCGACAGCATATACATTTGATAGAAAACTGACAGACAGATGTCATTGTCAGTGGTGCAACTGGTAGCTCGGCTGCAGGCAAAGGATGTTTTTAAACATAAGACGTAGGTTCAAGACTGAGTAAAGACAAATTATATGACTCATCTGTTGGTGTGGCCTAGGGTTTCACAATCATATGAGTGTGGATTTATGCTGTGCTCTGCTCTGTCGTTTGTCTGGGTTATTGATTGAAAGAGTACATGTATTGAGAAATGCTAATTCTATTACTTTACCGAGATGCGAATCTGAAAGCAACAACATTCCCACTCAGCTGAAAGCGTTTTATGAGTAGTGACTGTAGTAAAGAATGAAGGCTACATGCTACCACGTGTACATTGGGATTTGAACCCAGGACCTAAGAGTACAACTTAATCTCCCCACTATCTCGTTGAGCTACTAGTAAGCGACAGCCTCGAGCTGTGGCAAAGTATCAATAGCACTGACAAATGACGTCAAGACGTTGTTGAAACCTACGGATTACTAAGAATAGAATTTCCTTCACTACATGCGTCGCTGTAGATCTTGGGCCAAGTTTTAGCACTTGAGTTAGTTTTGCCAGATGTTTACCATGCTGTAATCATTTACTATTGTCACTATCGTATGACTTGAAACAAGGACAAATACATGTCTTAAAAGGACACAGACCGTATATAGGAATGCCATGCTAACCTAGTAGGCTGTTCGAGAAACGCACCCCAGATGTGGACAATTACTAGGACTACTGTCCTAGTCTAGTCAGAATAAAAAGGTTATCTGCTCTATGTCGCATTGGCTTATAGCTGTGCCATACACAACAAAAAGACTTAACAGGACCTTTGAGGGGACTTGTTCAATGGCAATCATGACATCAGGGAATGGATCCCAAATTGGTTAAATGCCTAATGTTCTCCTTTAAGGAACTGTGATTATGTTCATAACCTGACCATGGACAATTAAATGCTGCCATGTTTCCAAATAAAGTTTGTTTTCAAAGGTAGACAGTTACCTCCAGCTTTCCTGACAACTTCCTCTGCAATTGAGTCAAATTCTCTACTACTACATCTTTCCTGTGTTTTCTGCTGACCTTGATACCAAACGCCTGCAAGACAAGAACAAAGGTACATTATAATTACCTTTATATTACCATTATAAGGTACATTACTCAGTACATTATAAATTAATAGCATTAAAAAAAACAACAATAATAAGAAGAAATCACGTAACATACACCATACACAGACACACAGGCCAAGTATCTGTTGGTCTAAATTGCTATATTATTTAATCTACTTTCAGTGCACGCCTATTAGGGTGATTCAAGCAGTGGGCGAAAAAAAACCTTTAGTGCTGCTACTTTGCTAGCTTATTTTTTTTAAAGAAAGAAACATTACCTGTGCAATAACTCCAGCATAAATAACAGTTGATAAATCCCCCAATAGTGATGAAGGAAGATATTCAAAGACAATGTCTTGGCTTATTCCTTTTGTCCTTATCCATTTGAATGCATAAAATTTCATGATGCTGTCATATAGAGGCCCAGATATTTTCTGACTCTATATTAAAAAATAATTACAAAAGATTTTGTTAACAAGAGAAAGGCAGAGCAGGATATAGAGTTCACAGAATATTCCTGGTGCAGATTTTATTCACGGTGCCCTCCACAAGGTTGCATGTCATTGGTACGACATCCCATTGCTCTGAACATTACTAACTGGTCCGACATCCCATTAGTCTGAAAAAAAAGTCCCATTGGTCTGACCATACACAATAAATATGCATGGATGGCAGTTGTAACTGTTAATTGCAGATAGGCCGTGGGTAATGAACACGGTTTATAAGTCATTAATGACCAAAGTATTGGGGCTGTTCTTCTTTCCCCCCTGTGTTCCCTGTGTGTGAACGAGTACGTCTGTGTGCATTTTACCATTTTTCCTATGTCATTTGGAATGTGGAACAGAAACAGAAAGATCGATAGAGAAGTGTGTTGCAGTGAAGTTGTTAGCCAGGATGAATGTTAAAATGTGAGAATAGCTCTGACAGCATCATAGGCGTGAAACTGTGTGCTCATTTGGTGAAAAGCATGTTACCCATACTGCAAATGAGTGCTCCAATGATACAGTAGCTGGCCTAACACTAATTACCTACTTTTGGCTGTTATTAATTTTGACAGTTAAATGTGTAAAGAGCACTGTGCACTACTTTTTGTAAAATTTCATTCTATGATCATCATTAATAACTACATAGAAAGACTATGAGCAGTTAAGAATACAAGAAAAAAGCAAAAAAATATTAGAAAAAGTTCAAGAAATGTTGGACTCAAACACACAAAGTCTCATCTTTGCAATCAGGATTTGAAACAGGGTTGTTCCTTTGCTAGTCATTGGTATTACTGCTGCTCCATTACGTCTTGCCTGTTTGCTGGAAACCCAAGTGGCTTGGTTGCGCATCTCATCCCATAAACGTTGCCAACCAAGGCAAGACGTAGTGGAGCAGTGGTAAAAACCGTGATTGGCAAAGGGACGGCCTGGTTTCAAATCCTGATTGCAAAGATCAGACTTTGCGTGTCTAAGTTCAGCGTTTCTTGAATTTTTTCTGTCATTTTGTTTTTTTTCCTGTAACAACAAAAAACACTTTTCTGACCTTCCCTTTTATTTTTGATTCTCCTTTTTCATCAATGTCTGGGCAACAAATTGTTACACTTTCTACTACACTACTATAGTACTTCTTTCCGAAGTTTCTCACCACCAAAAATCTTCACTTTGGCCAGAGTTTTTCTGAATATTCGTTTTTGACGCGTCTTCGTGTGGATGACTGATAAAACGAAGATGTTTCTCTGCGTTTAGACCTGATACCCGGGTACGTGTGGACGAGGCCGCAGAGAAACATCTTCGTTTTATCAGATACCCGGGTACGTGTGGACGAGGCCTAAGACAACCTACATTATCACCAGACATGAGAATTCCAAGCAGAGAGATATAAGCTAAAATCTGTTTTTATTGTACAATCCCCCTAGAGTCCAAACAACACCAGATTTTTTAGCTTACTTTTTTGGGGTCCTGAGAATGTTTAACAAATATGAATTTGATATGTTGAAGCATTACCAAGACATTACCATATATCCGGTTTGGCAGCCAATTATGATGGTAGTGCTTTTAATATTACAATACTAAAGGATTTCAACAATGAAAAATTGGTCTGAAGACCATATGAGCCATATTTTGGAAAATCAGACAAAACTGTGACTGTGTTTGGAGTTCACAGCATTATAATGCTATCAGTCATAAATCTAAACTAGACGTACCGCATAGCGGTACATGCTATGACCGCCGCAGTGTATTGAAGTGTGGGAACCGCAGGTATGATGAGTTTGTGGTAGGTCAGTGCTGTGAGGTGAGAGTTTGTGTGGAAATGATTTGCTGGAAATGGGCATGGATGTTGGGTCGATACGCCTCTTTAACACCGGCATACCAACATAAAATCATTGTCTTGGGCAAAATTTTTGATGAGCTATTTAAAGGGGAACTTCTATCGTTATTTTTATTCATATTTCTGTGTTGGCACTATGGTTGAATGCATTGTGCGTCATTTCTGTGAAAAATTATGTCCTAGATCTCTTGTTTGACGCTGTTTTCTGTAAGCTATAACAGGTCTAGTGGTTGAACGACTGGTATTTCCGGTGTCCCTCGTGAATATCCATGACGTGTCAATAAGGCACCTCTGATTGGGCAAATTCGCTGTCTTTCGCTCACCTAGCTTCTGTCCACTGTTCTTCCTTTGGGATGTGGGCTTGCCATACATGGCTCTGGGCGGGGCTTACGACCTAGTGACGTAGATAGGTTTAGCATGCTCTGATCCGCTCGTTTTGGTTAGCTCGACCCTTCAATGACCAGTAAAACCACAAGGGTCGAATTTCACGTCTTGGAATGCTGCGTGCATATACTGCTTGTTGTGACTCACCACATTGTAAACAGAGCTACTAAAAGTGTTTTTTGATGGAAGGACCCCTTTAAAAAAAACTGTTTTTGTACACCTAGCTTTGATGGGAAACATTGCACCCTGTGACGAAATGTCACAAAATTTGGTGCACATGAAAAGAAAGCTGTTCAAAGATGTCAACTTTGACCAAATATGAGCAATTAGAAGCCGAGATATGGACTTTTGTCACCATTGTGTGTAGATGACATGTACCAAATTTGGTGAGATTCACATGAATGGCCTATGACGAGTTTGTTTGGTTTTGTTTTCGCGATGTTAAAATTTCACGGAAATTGTTTTTGTTGGAAGTGGGCGTCGACCAGTGTTTTCAATGCGGGAGGGTCAATAGATTTCACGACAAAAAAGAACTGCTTGTAAACATTAATGTTCTCTAGATAATAGGCAAAATGTCATTTTGTACAATTACAGCACCCCCTATGGGCTAAATTTTATGGCATGTGTCTTTGTGCTGATCTTGCTTGACATATTTTGTGCAGTTCCCACCTTCTCGGTCCAAGATATTGCCAATATAAAATCCCATTTTTTGCATTTACCCATATCACTGGGTGGCGCTATACTTTAAGTAAGTGTTTATGGGCTGGGTCGATATGCCCCTGTAACACCGACATATCACAAAAAAATTCATGTTGTTCGGTGAAGCGTTCATTGAGTTATTCAGCAAAAACTTTTCCGCGTCTCCCTCTCTTTGATGGACAGTGGCACAGCGGAGGGGGGTGGCCCTTGGGGACCAAAAGCTTCTATTCGCTCAAAAACATGCCTACAAAGATTCATGTCCCCCAGAGTTCCAGTGTCCTGGCAATCGTGGAAAATCGGTGGAAAAAAAGGGAAAAAAGTCTCGACAACATTATAATGACCGCTTTCGACAGCTTCACTAGCGGCGGTCATAAATATTTAAACTATTGGACTAAAATTTTACAGTCCATCATTACTCTGCCTGTGTAGACCCATTAAAGTATGCTTGAGTCTTCAAACTCTGATACCACTGCTTTTCTCTCCTTTACAAAATAAATAGTCATGCTTGCAGCAGTTTCGCTTTACTATACCTTAAGAAATAACCTGATGCTGTCCTTTCTATCAGTGAAAGCAGCTCTTGTTGCATCCGCATTTGCAAGTATTGCAGAAACAGTACCTGACACAAGACCACAATATAGGGCTCCAGCCACCATAATGAAGATCATTGCAATCCTCTGAAAAGCAATAAGTGTAGTACAATTAGGACTTTTAAACTGCTGGTAGCTGCCAAGCGTATTAAAAAAATAATAAATAAATAAATAAATACAATTTAAAATAATAAAAAAATAAAACAATGGGTATAAATATAATCCAGAGTGTATATCTGACTACAGAGTTTTCATGCTAATATTAGTATGCAGTATTTGGTTATCCTTTTATTATTTTACTGTTATAGACTATCTTATGGTGCAGCATTCTCAGAATATGACAAAAAGTGAAGCTTCCCCTAACAAGCCTCAGAAAATTATGATCTTCATTATAGCTGTTACAGCATTACTGTCATTATTCCATAGCTAGATGCAGTGTACTATAGAGTTTTCATTACTTACCACTGAAGGCATATAAGGATGAATATCCCCATATCCAACTCCACAAAGGGTTGTGGTAGCATAATAGAAGCTATAGCAATACAGTCGCATAAAGCTAATCGTTTCTGTCGAAATGGTATGAACACAGAAATTAGTAGACACACAGTTAAGAAAAGATTACTCCATTTAAATACAAATTCAAATCATACAATCGTTCAGACCTCTAGTTCTGGATACCTGACAAGACAAAATCAGATTCTTAAAATAAGTTGACAAAGTACTTACTTAAATTAACATTAAAGGTTGAATCCAGGTGATTTATCCATGAAGATTCTGAACAGTTGTGTTTTGTTACAGGCAAAGTATACACTGAGGGGTCACCATTAAGCCCTACTACGGGACATACAATTCCAAATACAAAACAAGTGCTGAAGTGAAGAAAAAATGCAGTATAGAGAAAAAATTGGAAAAATGTTACAGATGTTTTTTCAGTTGCAATCCCAGACTGGTAATAAGAAAATGCCAAAGGAAGCCGGTACAACTGTAAAATATGTGGCACTTTAAGGTATGCAAGCATGTGTAGTACTTCAAGGTTGGTCCAACTGTTACTTATGTGCACAAATGGAAAGACAATAAACTCCCATGGAAAACAGCTGATCAAGTCCAAAAAAAAACTACTCTTTAAATAATGCTTTGCTGTTTCTAATGTGTCAACTTGAAGATGGTTGTCTTTATAGAATGCCACATGCAGACGAATATAGATATCAATCAGACAAAATCCTCCAAGAATATACAATGTGATCCAGACTGATTTCACGGAATGCAAAAAGGCAAAAAGTAATGCAGACAGAATGCTTATCGCAATAGCCACCAATACACGAAAAATTTCCCATCGGATGTATGCTGTATTGCTAGGCAAAATGGCATTCCTGTAGAAAGATGGAGAAATAACTTTGTTTGGAAAGAGGAATGAACAACACAACAATGCTGACTGCTTGATCTTGCTGCTTTGAAATTGCTAATCAAAGCAGATGAGATATTAACAAGATTAATAATTAAGTATTAAGCCAGTTCCACAACTGGCTAAAATATACTTCTTTTGTAAGTGATTCTAAATAGTGAAAATAATGCTGTGACAACAATCTTAATTTGTCCTTCATAAAACCATGATAAAAACAATCGCTGCAATTTCCAAAACTGTTCATCCTGGCTAGAAAACAAAAAATGGTGTCCTGCAAACATTATAATAATTTGATTTTATTTGGGTTAAACAATGTGCAATAAATACCTCATTAAAATAGTAGATGGGCAGGTTCTGCAAAAAAACTGTTCCATGTGCTCTACAAATGTCCTGAAAATAAATAAATAAATAAATAAATAAAGGAATATGATACAGAGAAAGTAATTTGACAAGTAGGCCTATTACCCCACAAAAAATATGCTATATTGTAATCAGTAAGGTGCTAAACAAAATAAGTTATCCTTATTGTCCAGTGTTATTCTATGAAACCAGGTACTGTTCCATATTATAGACTGTTTTAACGGTAACAAAAAAAAAAAAAAAACATGGTCTATGGCCCAAACAATTTGTACACTTACAAAGTTCTCAATGCCTTGGTTTCAATGCTAGGGCCCTTGTTATACAACCAAGGAAGTGTGGAGCCACTTCAAGTTTTTGTAATGGTTTAAAAATAATTTTCATCAAAAGCATAGGCTAGCATAGTTTTCTCTCCATCATGTTTTCCCATACCCAAAATTCTTTTTACACTGATTTTTCACTGTAAGGGGCAAAAGCCAATTTAAAAATCTGGAGGTCATTGTTACAAGACGACGCAAAAGTTGGCTCATTATTGTCTGGGGGAGGGGATGCTATGCTCTGCAGTATTTCGAACCTGATTGCAGTACCAGTTTTGGCCACAAACTTACATGCTGATTCTTTAATCCTTAATAAAAAAATATTACAGTTTTTATGTTTGCTTACACACTAAAATCTAAAGTTTCACACAATAAATGAAACACAACACTCAAATAAGAAAACGTCGGCTCAGGTTGGCACCCCTCTAAGCACATTTTCAGCTTCACCCTTTTTGCAAAACACTACAGATAGTGATTTGCAAAACATTAGACACATATGCATTACACATATGATTATATTGTAACACTAGCTATCAATTCACCACACCTTTGCAACCAACTGGTTAAACACAATTGTCAGGGTCCAAAACACTAAAGGCCAAAATGCAAAACTCAGCAATCAGGCTTAAACACAGTAAAATAGAAAACAGGGGAGTTACCCTGACTTGAATATAAATGTAAGGCTGTGTTGTAGCAAGAGGAAGAGAAAGAGGGACAGTAAACATGAGTGAGACTGAGGGGTAACAAGAGGAAGAGGTAAATACTGTCACTGCAAGGTACAATGGGGAGGAGAGCAGACAGAGAAGACAAGGACTAAATTGATCACATACGAATGTGATTGGCTGACTACCTTGAAAACCCTAGGTTGAGACATGCCACCAAATTGGGCAGAGATGATACTTACAGTAGCTTTTTGTCTCCAACAATACTTTACCGTGTTTTATTGTGTTTTCTGTGAACATGGTAATTTGTAGAAATAGTCTTCAATATGCAACCATGCAACAAGCAAACACTTCAGCATATTGACCGATTTTGCATTAAAATAATCAATTAAAAGATATTTAGTGTACAGTATTAGTCATGTTTCGTGTTTCGTGAATGCATTCATGTAATTTATCAACATGTCGACAAGGGAACCCAGATTATGTCATAAGTGTGTAGGGTTGGTTACCACAGTATGTAACTCACTCAAACACAAATAAATCATATCAATCGTGTGGGTGATTTGGAAACAAAATTTGACTTTTATAAAAAAGTGTATAGTTTTGCAAGAAAAATATCATTTCGCAATAGACCTGGGGTGTTCTGTTAATTGAGTGTATGATTGCATTAACTGTGTGTAGTGTTTTGACAAAACGAGCTTAAACAATTGTAAAAAACTGTCATTGGATTTAAAGTGTCACACTTTGAGATATATTGTGTCTTTTCACTCCTTCAAGTAGCTGCTTAAATACCTGATCACTTGCACAATGGACTCTCTCTTTAGTAGGCCTGTGCCTCTTACAGAAAAGAATAATGATTATTAGGGGTTTGATATATCTCTTCCTCCTTAGAAATTTGGACTATTTTTTTATTTAACTTGATGGTTAAAATTATTTTTTATCAGCTCCTAGCCATTCACGTGCTGACATATCTGTATATGTTTGCATATTCAGACAATTACCCACATGTAAGGAGTATAATGAAATCTAAATGTGAGTATTCTCAAGTAATGAAAACATTCTTTCATTTTAATTTAAACTTTTTAGTTGAACCACACACTTTTGTAAAACAGAGAACAGTTCCAGTATTCGTAATACTCTACTGTACATCAAAACTGAGGCAGTTATTTCATTTTAAAACTTTAAAAATTAAATCATAATGTAATGTAATAACTAGGTAATAATGTAATAACTTACGTCATTATTTGTAACAGATTATTACATTATTGGTTTAGAAATTTTCTTACATTACTGGCAAGTTATTATATTATTGGCTTTATTACATTAAAAAACAGCCACAATTATTACGTTATAGGCAGTTATTACATTATTGGCCATTATTACATTATCGGCTGCTACAAACACTTTTCATAAAGTGACTTACACAAATGAAATAACTTAAGTCAACTTTACTACTATAACTACTAATACAAATAGTCACACATACGCAAAAGGGAAATCATGCATGTATAAAAATACCACATATGCCTCTTCTTTCACGGATGTCTCCCCACAATACAGTGTATCCATAATTTTACACACAGAATCTGAGGTTTGTTTACTGCATCATTTTCTAAAACTTATCCAGCATGGTCCGTTTTTTCTTTTTTTCCTTGTCTCCTCAGACATACCTACTGTTTTTGTCACAGGCTCAGTCATTATAACAATTTAACAGCTGGCTGTAGTACACTGTCTTTCATTTATATGTACCTATTTATATCAACCCGGGGCCTTGCTTTACTTATCAGCTATTAGAACGCGAACTACAGAAAGACAGCCTGGTCTTCCAAACTTGCTTGATGCGATTATAACCCGTGGGCGGCAAAGGGATTATTAAAAGTGCCTTTCACCCTGTTTTGAGTTGATGAACCACTGAAACGATTTTGAAAACATTATCTTAAGGTTGAAAAAACTACTTAGTGTTGCTTTAATATATCTAGTCACTTAAATGACAATTAGAATTTGTATCCTTAAAAAACTTCTGTTTCTTAGTTATAGATGAATGGAAAGGCAAAATGAATGTTTGTTTTTAATAGACATAATACATAAGACATAATTACATAATAACGCACATAAACAGTAATATAACAGTAATATAATAACATAATAACTCACGTGTAAACAGTACTTCTATTGCAATAGTAGATTTTTTAAAAATAAATTGTACATTTTAATTGATTTAAATGTATGTACCAAATTTAATTAAGCATATAACACTTTCAAGAGATTGATCAGGCTTGACGATGATGTTCCAATAACTCTTTCAAGTTCTTTCCCTCCTAAAGTCCTCAGTCACCTTACCAAAAATGGCTTTTTACTCAGTCAGACTGTGTTTTACCTTGTTTCTTTACATTTTTTGGAGCAAACATGGAGAGGTTTAATTCTTTGGGCATTTTAAGGTGATTTTACGTTTTATGTTTTCAGAGATTATAACTGCATTTATTAGCCAATGAGTGGTGTTAATAAACATTTAGCCTGATGCCCCATAAAATTACATTATGTGCAGTCTGATCATGGCTTAAAACATGGCGGGCATGATTTGGTTTGCCTTTCCTGACCCAATACTGCCGTCCTGTGTCTTTGTTTTAAACTGCAGCTTGATTTTCTAATCAATCCCAACAATGGACTGATGTAAAGTCAAAGAAATGCTGGTGGATCAGTGGGAAACAACCAGAGCTGTTAATGTCGACTATGTCGGTAGTGGCTTGGGAAAGGGCCACATGTGCCCTCGTAGTCATTACAATGACAACGACTAGATCCGCTCCACTTACACCCTGGTTACACCATTGTTTACAGCACTGAAAAAAGGATCCCTGTGTACTGTGTGTATGTGTGTGTGCAGGTATGCTACTCTCTACAAAACTGAAAACATGATCCCTGCGTACTGTGTCAAGTCTTCCACAAGTGTGTGTTTGACAAACACTGACTGTTAGACCAAAATCTAACAACTAAAATAGGCAGCAAAGTGTGGTCTGCAAGAAATCCCAAGTGGTCTACAAGCAGCTGTGTTTTCATGTTTGTTAAACTACCTATACTATGCACAATGTGTTTAATCGTCATGCAAAGTTTATGCAACATAATGTGCTTCAAGAGCCTAAGTGTGTAAGGTACTAACAACTTGAGAAAATCAAGCTGACCTAACCTAACACATGTAAGCTAGTAAGGATTGTTTACACAGATTGATTAAGCTGAATTAAATAACTATTATTAAGTTCATTAAACTTATTTTTCCTAAGCATTGAACTTAATTTGATTATGTCTTATAGACTGAAAATAATGTAGGAAATTGAGGTTAAAAGTTACATGTAAATGTATTATTTGTTATGATTTAAGAGAACTTAAACATTTTAAAAATGACAACACAATAAATGAGTTTTGCCAAAATACAAAGTCAAAGTTCAGTTTACTTAAAAAAAAAAAAGCATGTGTACTTGTTTGATGTTTGATGTAACTGATTACCTAAGAAAATGTGAGTACTAACTTATCCGGGTTTACAGTGTGCTCTGAAAAACTTTGGTTTTCGAATCTCCCTGTTGATTGTCTTGGTTATTTTGTGGCTCGGGTTTTTGTTGTGCTTGAGTTCCATGTGCTTTTGTTTTTCGTCCTGTGACCCTGCCTTGTAATCATTGAATCTCGTTTTGTTACACCTGCCTCTTGTTTTATTCTTAATTCCCTTGTTTTGAGTTAACTCCTTGTGCTATTTTAAACCCCTGTGTTTCCCCTGTTTTCTGTCTGGGCATCTGTTCCCTTTCCAGTGTGTGTTCCGTGTCTTTCCCCAGTGCGAGTCTTAAGTTTTTGCCATGTGTTTTGCTTAAGTCATTTTGGGATGTTTGCCTTGTTTTGTCCGTTGTTCTTTTAAAGTTTTTGGGCATTTGTGTTTGAACTTGTGCCTTGGTTTTTCTGTTTCTACCTTTTGGACTCTTGCCCGTGTTGTTGGTTTTTCGAGTTTTTTGTTCCCTTCAAACTAAAAATAAAATGAAAGAAACCAAGTGTGACTGCATTTGGGTCCTTTCATTTTGAGAACCTGATAGATATCTTATTCTCAAACTTTTGCATCATGTGAAGAATATCTGTTTGCTACCCTCCATAATAAGCTACTTGAATTATCGACTGTTCAAAGCCTTACTGGTGAGCCTTGCATTTACAAATCCCGGTTTTACATGGTTATACTGTGTAGGTCTAACTGGTGGACTCTGATCATTAGAGGAGCTTGTGAGTTGAAAATTGTTATGTGAGCCACCAGTGCCATCATATTCTATGCCGATACTGGCCCATCAAGCAGGTTTGAATCCTGTTTGTGCTTTTTCCTCACTTCAGCTTTCAGTTTTTATATTTTGGCATTTTCATCATTGGAAGTGGGCATGGACAGGTGTTTTTCATGCAAGAGGTTCCACTGAATATAAGGAAAAGAGTTTTGGTTTTAAACCCTAGCATTCTACATTCTGATCTTGTAAAATTACAGCACCTCTTATGCATGAAATTTCACGGTACTTGGTATGCTTCCAGAGGATGTCTTGCTGATTGTACATAAGTTTGTATGCAGTTCCTGCTTTCTTAAAATCCCTTTTTTTTAACATTTACCCATTCCACTAGCTGGTGCTATTATACAAATGGCTGGTTATGGGGTGGGTTGATACACCTCTGTGATACCGAAATGCCAATATAAATTCATACAAGTTCAATAAATTGTCTCGGATTAAATGGTTGGCGATTTATTTCATGAAAATCTTGTCCAGACTTCTAGCTTTAAGGGAGAACACTACCCCATCACAAAATTTGGTATTGATGCTAAAAACACTGGGCAGATTTAATGTATCAAGTTTTATGAAGTGCGGGCGATTACAAGCCAAGATACTGACTGTCAAGTTATGTGTTCAATTTTGATTGTGGTGTGACTTTGAAACGGCTCATCTCAAGATATATTCTTTGATAACATTTTCTTGCCATAGGGAGGGAAACTGAGGGAAAACCAGAGGGATACCAGCAAACCTAGCAGCTGTGTTTCTACCCGTGAAAATCCCATTGACTAACATAGACCACAATACAGTACTAAAAAGAAGTCCTCTGAACACAAGATTAAACTAATCCATCACTTTTTTTTCAGTCTATAAATTGGTATAATCTACTACCATTAAAAGTATTGTGTGAAATTTCACCTTCTTTTAAAAAATCAAAATTGTGCCTATATTGTCAGAAACAGACTACAAATGTCCTGACATCACACTCACTTTCCCTCGCAAACAGTCATACATGACGGTCGGTCAGTGTAGTCCTTTGTAAACTTAGTAAAAGAAAATTTGAAACAATTCAAGCAATTCAAGGGGAAAATTAAATATTAAAGCAAAAATCAATAGATTTATCACACATGCATATCATATGCAAGCCACTGCCTTAACTTCGGAGTGTGAACCGAAATGTATTTTTAATAAAAATTTGAATCCCATTGAAATCAACTGACTTTGCCAAAGCGGTAGGAAAGTTGAAACCAAGGGTGAATGAGATTACTTTCCCTCCCTTCTGTCTGCAGATAATGTACGCCAAATTTGGTGTCATTTTACCCTGCTCTCTATTTTCCCTTTCTCACGCTGAACATTTCACAGACCAGTGTGTGTGCGCTTGTTTGAAAGACTTTGGCAACGAACTGAATGTAGTGTTTTATTTGAATGATTTTTTTTAATGGACTAACAGCATTTATAGTTTGAATGTTTTTCTCATACATTGTTTTTTCTCATACAAACTGATCTCAGTCAAAACTGGCCTCCATTGTTGTCCCACAATGGTGGAACAAGCTACCAGTTGCTACAAGAGTAGGGTTATACCACTCTACCTTTAAGAAGCTGTTGAAGACCCTTCTTTTCTGGGAGTACTTCCCTTCCTAACAAAGCTAACTTCCACTTATCAACACTGTACTATATCCTGAATGCAGTAACTTTGTTACGCTTTTGCTTATTCTGTTCTCCTCTGCATATCTGTGGGTTATTTATGTCCTCTATTGTAAGTCGCTTTGGATAAAAGTGTCTGGTAAGTGTAATGTAATATAATGGTCTTGCTCAGATGTTGATGTTGTTTTGCTACCAACACAAAGTTAATGTCCAAAATTACAGTATCCTTTTAAAGAAAGGATTTAGCAACTGGCCCCATCCAGCGTAATATCTACTGGGTTTTCCCCCCCAAAACCTGACTGAAAAAAGCATCTTGGTAGATGTCTTTACCTTGGTTCCTTTGGTATCATCCTTGTCTTGCTGAGCTTTAAAAGTCGTTCTTCAATTGTGTCTTCTTCAGCCCCAGCATAAATGGGAAATTGTCCAAAGTCTTCAATGTCTGAAATACATCAGTAACCCAAATTACACTTAGGCTAAAAACAAGTGGGAAACAGAAAAAAAAAAAAAAACGAGGTGTCCTCGAAGGTGCAGAAGTGCTGTTTGGGTTCTGTTTGATATGGTACTGTTAACAATAATTTGGAATATCGGCATAATTTAACTTACAACACTTGGATTTTTTGGCATATCTGCGTCCTTCATATGCAAAGTCAATCTCTTTCTTCCGATGTGTTACACCCTCTCCTTCCAATGTTGTTTGTTTTGAACTCATCATATGTTCAACTGCATATAGAATATCATGGTAATAGTCTGATTTGGTCAGCAAAATTTCAATCTGCCTGTTCATAAGGAAAAAGAAAAAACACTCACACACATGCACAACCACATAGGCAAACGTTAAGACATACCTTTAATTACAATGTTGGCAAAACTCACTAAAGAAAACTCTGAGTGGAGGTTTGTGTTCACTTGTTTCCCATTGTCTGAGTATTATTCAGTCCAATGAGGGCTGCCAAACACATTGTTTTTATGCTGGCAAAGAGAAACTACCAGCTGCAGTCAACCATAATAACTAGCAAGAAGTTTATAATCCTTGGTCCATTTTACAACCTTTAGCTCAACTTGTACAAATATTTAGGGATAGCATGCATATAGCTGAGCGTATGTGTATCATTTTGACCCTGTGGAAATTGGCCAAAATCCAAAATAAATCCAAACTTGTGTACCCAATTCTTGTTTTTAAAAACCATGGAAGTTGTAGGTTGTATTATTCCACACTGAAAAAAGAACCCTTCCAATAACTCATTAAAAGCTCAAAATGAATGGCATTCATGACCATGATGGGTGTAAACGCATGTTGACTTCTGACCACAACTGTACATGTCAAATGCTGAAACTTCTAAATATTTTGATTAAAAATATTTATCAATTTTATAGCTCAAAGAATTTAATAGCTCAAAGAATTTGGGACAGGGGCATGTTTATTATGGTGTAGCATCCCCTCTTTTTAAAACAATTTAGCATTCAGGAGTTTTGATGTTGATGATGTTTGAAATTTGGTCCCACTCTAGTCTAGAAATTGTTTTCCAGCTGCTAAAGAGTTTTTGGTCAACTCTGACACATTTTTCATTTAATGATGGGCCAAATTTTCTCTGTTGGTAAAGTATCTGGACTAAAAGCAGGTCAGTTAAGTACCCAGACTCTTCTACAACAGATTAATGCTCTTGTAAAAATGTAGGTATTTGGCTTTGCATTGTCCTACTAATCCTAACCCTACTAAGGCTTTCCCTGAAAGAGATGTTGTGTGGAGGGGAACAATTGCTCTCTACCCTTTATATATGTTTTAGAATTCATCCAAAACACATAAGTTGCCCCTATGCACCAATGCACTCCGATACCATCAGTGTTACTGGCTTTTAAAACCGAATGCTGATAATATGCTAGTAGTTCTTTGCCTTCTACAGCCTGGACAACATGATGTCATTGATTTAGGTCAAATTTTTACACAACTGATCACAGGACACTTTGTCAATTTTAAATAACCACAGGACATGGCAGTGCTTCTGGTCCATGTTCACAAATGGCTTCTTTTTTGCATAGTAATGTTTTACTTAGCAACTTTTAAAGTTAACTTTAATTAAAATATATAGTTCATGTACTCAAAACTATTGACGTAATCAGTTACATCAAAAGTTTTGAGTTGTATTGACAATCCGGTTTTACAGTGTAAGGAGGATCATGGGAAGCACAGTATTTGTGTGGTTGTACCTACACTTGCTTTTTTAGCCCTATGTTGCTCCTGTCCCCTTTTCTGAGACATGCGGTCACCATCAAATTCCAAATAATGCAGTTTTCCTCACATAAAACTGTACTTTCTCAAGTTCTCTTATTTGTTATGTGTTCTGTTGTTAATAAAATGTGGATTATCATCATTTGGAATGTTTTGCATTCTGTTCATTTACATTTTATAAAACTTTTTTTTCAGTTGGAGTTGTAAGACTGAGGGCCCTATCATGCCGCGGCGCATTGTGCATTCGCAACATGAACATGCTGTCATTGCTATTTTGTGCCAGTGCAACATTCATTTTTTTGGCCGAAAAATCACGTTTGTCTAGATAGCAGATGACACTGCGCCGTCATGGGTGTGTCAGCGAAAAGAAGAGGTGTGGTCTGGAGCAAAGTGCGCCAGATGCTATTATAAGGATGCAAAAACCCAATGCGCCGATGATCAAGAAAAAGGTCCTTTATCATCACTTGCGCATTGCCGAAAAGCTATTTTAGGGGCGCACAACACTTTGAATCCAGATGCACCTGCTGCTGTGCCAGAGAGGCGAGCTCAACTGGCAGAAGAGCTGCCACATGTATAGCCTGTATACATGTATTTTAATGTTTTAGTAAGCAAACAGGGACAAATGTATAGCAATGTTCCACAGTTTATTTACGATTTCTTTTGTTGTTTTAAATAAACAGCGTGGCAAGTTGTAAGAAATATAATAGACAAATCAACAAAAAGAAGACTAATGGACTAATGGTTTGATGGACCTATACCTTCCGTTTATTTCTGATGTTTCTTTTGAGTTGGAAGCTTTTGTTTCCCCCGTCTTCTAACGTTGTTGTACCGCTTTCGGAACTGTTCGGAAGTTCTCATCTTGCCAAAGGAGGAGGACATAATTATTGAAGATATTTCCTCCCATACTTATTTGACCCGCAGAGGTTTGAGGGGGATTTTTTCCATCCCTGAAGACTAACTGCTCACACGCTTTTACTTAACGCACAAGCAGATCTGTCTCCTCCACCGAAAAACTCCTGCCGTCCGAGTAAATCTGCCATCATAATAGCAACAGACAATGGAAAATGCACCGCTGGCTTTTAAAGGGAATGAGAGTATAAATTCTGATTGGTTCATTGTATGTTACGCCCTGTCGCAATGTTCACTTTTCTTGCCCGTCAAAATAGCAAATTGTGTCGGGAACGCCCTCAAAGCAACTTGCGCGACAGACTTTAGACAATGCACATATGATCGTTAAAATAGAGCCCTGAATGTTTTACCTGCTAAGGAAATTTTAGTATTGGTGCCATTAAATGTCATTTGTTTTTTGTAATGTTAAGTTGATATTTTTTGGGACGCAGACCTTGCAAACACGAAACACTTAATGGCAGCAGTCATAAACATGAATGAAGTGTCATTAATGTTCATGGGATGTGTCATGTCATGTTTATTGTCATGTGACTCATGTCACCCTTACGTAGACACCTTCAAGTAAATGTAACAAGCTATATTTACCTTTTCATGTTAGGGTACTGTTGAAGAACTGGTTTCATTTTGTCAAAATCAATGGATAATATCTCACAATGTGTCTTTGCACGTACTGTCATCAAAGCTGGTTTTCCAAACAAAAATCCGGCCTGCAGAAAAAAGTCAGCACATTACTTCCAGAGCTGTAGCTAAGCTATAAAGAAGTAGTTAGAATATTTATTACAGACATTACCTCTCCAAAATACATTCCCTCTCCATAAAGAGCCACAATATTTGACAAATTGTCAGTTAAAATCTACAGGGATGAGAACATATCATGTCAATCACACAAATACATTTTTTAAGAATACTAGTACATAAACATACTTGGTGTGTCAATAAAAATTGGCCAATGATGTATATCATACAGTTAAAACCCAACTATTCTGTTATGAACTTACCTGACATGTTCCTTGAATAATGCAAAACAGCTCCCTTGTTACTGAATCACTGTACTGGATTATTTCCCCTCGGGGAAAGTAGTACACCACTGATACTGATGCAATGTCCTGAATAAAACCTGGCTCAGCTTGCTCAAAAAAAGGAACCTGTATAAATAAAAGAAATTCTGATCAGTTCACCCTGATCTGGCAGTGTTTTGAAATTATAAGTGTTTTTGTCCTCGATGTGCAAGGGATCATATATTTTGTTAATGCATAATGTGTAATGCAAGTTGAGAGGTTGGAGACACTTGGAGACGCCTCTCGCCATTTCAACATATTACAGCATATCAAAAATCCTTTCACAATTTAACATCAGCAACGTTGTGTAATGATATATGCCAAATATGACAGGAATCTGATGAATCGTCTAGGAGGAGTAAGTAAAAACTGATCATGTGTCCAAGCACATATATCCTATTTACTTTACTTCCTGTTGGGGGTGGCTAATGCAATGTCTATACGAAAGTTGGTTGCTTTGGTGACTGTTATGTCCTGTCTTTGTTTTCTTGGCTGCAGTAATTATGTTCCAGGTGCGGCTTGTGTGGTGGGAATGGACTTGGTTGGTTATGTCAGGGTGGCAGCCTGATATCGCTCTCTCCCAGATACTCCCAGGTTTGCATGCCACAGAAAAGCGGTATTTGTGCTTCTCCACTTACACCGTGCAGCATTTCTCCTACCAATGCTATGCTGATGACACACAGCTGTACATGTCGTTCCAGCCGGACGACACCACGGTCTCTGCACGAATCTCCGCCTGTCTCTCTGATCTGTCCCCATGGATGAAAGAACACCATCTCCAGCTTAATCTGTCCAACACCAAACTCCTGGTCACCCCTGCCCAGGATTCAATCCGCCATGACATTAACTTGAAAATTGGCGCTGTCATTATTGCCCCGAACAACTTTGCTGGGTGTCATGATAGATGATCGCCTATCATTCTCTGATCATATTTCCTCAGATGCATTGTACAATATTAGAAAACCCAATATGCCGCTCAGCTCCTGATACAGGCTATGGTCACCTCCTGCCTCGACTACTGTAACTCCCTCCTAGCCGGCCTACCTGCTTGCAATCAATGCATTGCAATCAAACCATTACAAATGGTCCAGAACGCAGCAGCGCGGCTGGTTTTCAATCAACCCAAAAGGGTACATGTCACTCCACTCTTCAGCAACCTGCACTGACTGCCAGTAGCTCCCAAAATGTAACACAAGACTTTGACGCCAGCCTACAAAGTCAGGATCCGTCCCCGCCTATATCAATGTCTCACGTCCGCTACGATCGATCGTTACGATCCGCTAATACAAACCGTCTGGCCGTACCCTTGCCTCTCACAAAGCGAGGTCACTCTAAACTTTTCTCTGTTGTTGTTTCTCAATGGTGGAACAACCTAACAGTTGCTACAAGAACAGCAACATCCCTTTCTACCTTTAAAAAGCTTGTAAAGACCCTGCTCTTCCGAGACTGCTTCCCATCCTAACAAAGCTAACAATCACTAAACCAACTCTCTAATTCTGTCCCCAAGTAGGAAGTATGTGTGTCTGTAGTGTCCCTGCTCTGGGAAACTTACTTAGGCACATGCATCTTCTTGTATGTAAAAAGGCGGTCTACTTTGTGTTCCTCTACACCTCTGTCAGCTTATGTCCTCCTTTTTTGTAAGTCCCTTTGGATAAAAGTGTCTGCTAAGTGTAATGTAATGTAATGCAATAATTTGGAGTTTTAACAAAGTGTGCTCTGTTTGTACATATCACACCATGTTTTCAGGCACTCCTTGTGAGGGAATTACTCCAGAAGTGGGCACTAATAGCTTTGTAAATCCGGCCCTTGATATCTTATGTTGTAATAGTCCAAATTTCATACATTCTTCAAGACCACATCAAATCTTGTAAAATGTTGTGTGTAGGGGCGCCATTCTCTTGTGAAGCTAAAATCAGTTTTTGCCGAATTACTTACTAACTGTTGCAACCAAAATGACTAAAATTGTTGTATACCTTGGGCTCAACACGGTGTATAAACTCAGTCTATAAATGGTCATTTGGTCACCTAGGCAAAATTCTACATCTAAAGCAACAAGTAGTATCTCCCTACCAGTTCAAAGCGCAATTGTCCATTACCGATGCCATGAATATTTTAGCCTACTGGTGTCACGGTGTTCCATTGGGGTTTTTTGGCAGCGCTGTGTTTTTCCTTTGTTTTCCCCCGAGCACATTATTAGTTTGAATTATTCTCCCTACACCCTGCACTGCC
The DNA here is from genome assembly GCA_030347295.1 of Setipinna tenuifilis. Taxonomy (NCBI): domain Eukaryota; kingdom Metazoa; phylum Chordata; class Actinopteri; order Clupeiformes; family Engraulidae; genus Setipinna; species Setipinna tenuifilis. The sequence goes on from CM059272.1 coordinate 5,627,837, forward strand.
ACAATAATCTCCTTCACCTGTGTCTCCTTGCTCTGTCTTGATTTGCCCCACCCACCTGCCTTGTCTCCTTGTTGCCATGTTAATCTGTCTTACCTTGTTTCCTTGTTCCCTGTTAATCTGTCCCAGCTGCCGGCCTTGTCTCCTTGTTACCTTGTTGATCGGTTTCACCTGTTTCCTTGTTCACGCTCGTTTAGCTCCTTAGTTTCTGCACTATTTAAACCCTGGTTTTTCAGTCACTCCTGGTCGGTTCGTTTGCTACTCACGGTATGTTTCACTGCATTCTGAATCCCGACTCTGTCTTGTCATGTTCAGTCTTGTTTCCTGTTCTTCCGCCTGTTTTGAGTTTTCTAGTCCAGTCCCAGTGTTTTTCAGTATTGTGTCTTGTTTTGTTCCATGGATTCTGTCGTGCCTGTGTCTTGTGCCTTGTCCTGTTTTTTGTCAGTCCGGTCTCCAGTATGTTCCGTCTTCCATTTGGACTGATTGCATGGCTACGACTCTGACTGTCCCTGACTACGCTGCAATCTCCAGCCCTCGGCTACCGATCCGGCTCACCGGCGACGATTCGTCTGCCAGCGGCTCAGGTGGTAGAGCTGCAGTCTACCACCCCTGGAGTTGCGGGTTCGATCCCCGCTCAGCCCAGCACCACAGAGTCCTGCCTGCCCGTCCCCTGTCTCTGTTCCGTGTCCCTGTCTGCTCTGTTCCTGACCCGGCGGCCGACGGCGGCTGCTTCTGTTCCAGTCCTGTCCGCCCTGCACCCTGACTGTATTCCTGTGTGCCCAGCCCTGGGCCTCCAGTCCCTGTTACCCTGTCTGTGTTTTTGTTAATAAAGGCCTCTGGGGCTACGCTAACACAATTGGGTCCCCTCCTGTTCCCTGGTTCCTGTACCCGTGTCGTGATAACTGAAGCCATATGTTGCACGCACCCTTATCCAGTTTGTTTGGTATCGTTTCTCCAGCACAGATGAAAAATACTGCCCCATGCAACGAAATGTTACACAATTTGGTGCACAATAAAACAAAGCTGATTAGAGATGACATGTTAAGTTTGACCAAATCTGGTTAAATTTGGTGAGATTTACATGAATGGCGTATGACAAGTTTGTTTGCTTTCGCGATGTTCAACTTTGACAAATTGTTTTCGTTGGACGTGAACAGTGTTTTCAATGCATGAGGGTCAACAGATTTCAAGACAACAAAAAAAAAACGGTTGTAAACATTATCGTTCTCTTCTCTAGATAATAGGCAAAATGACATTTTGTGCAATTACAGCGCCCTCTATAGGCCATATTTTATGCCATGTGCTGTGCTTCGTACAAGATAGGCTACCCTTCCTTTTCTTCACAGACTCCATCATGACAATTAAAAGGCTGGCTGTTTACATTTATATGTACCTGCCAAGTCCACTCTATTTGCTCTACCTATTGGCTATTGCAATGCTTCCCATAAAGCAAGTCAGTTGTAGTTTTTTTATCCTCATTCAAATTACAGGGGAAGACGGTCCGCTCTTCCAAACTTGCTTAGTGTGATTTTAGCCTAAGAAGGGCAGCAAAGCAAATTCAGAAGTGCCTTTCACCCTGTTACAAGTTGATCAACCACTGACACAATTTTGGAAACATTATTTTAAGGTTCAAAAAACTTATGAAACTTACAAAACATACGATCACTACTTTTCTGTAAACTTTGTTCAATAGGGAGTGCTATAATTCACAAAAATTACATTTTGGGTAATAATTACAAACCCCCTCCCCCTTCTGTTCTGCCCCATCTTTCGTTTTTTTTTTAATTTGGACTCTTTTTATACTGTATCAGCCTCATGCATCATTTCAGTCCTCTAAGCAACACCCAACCGGATAATGAACGTGGATGAAATTGATGAAAATGTTTAGAATGAGCAAATGTTTAGAATGTTTAGAATGAACAAAATCCCTTAAAGAAGAGTAAAACTTAGCACTGACCTTGGACAAAAATCTTCCTCTCTCCTTCATGAGCACAATCTGTTGGAGTTCTTTAGGTAATTCACACATTAGATAGGGTCCTCCTGGGTATGCTTCACCTCTTCCATGACATAAAAAACAGAGATAGATTGCTTCATTTGAAAATATTTTGCAAATAAATGAAAGTACAGTTGACAATGAATCACTTGAATATCTAGTATAAGACAATGTACTGCAACTCCATACTAATGCTTAACAAAAATGTATAAAAAAAACATCTGTAAGAATTGTACGAGATTGACTATTGAACAGTATCTTTCATCAAAGTTCTGTTATTTTAATGATGAATGAAAATCCACCTACTGATATCTTGCCCACAGAAGACTTAGGTAATCGATGACTCTTTTTCTAAGAGATAAACTAAGATTTTGTCGTCTCATGAATATAGTCACTGATGAAAGGAAATTCTGGAATAACACCCTGCAAAAGAGTGATAAGGATTCCATTAATGAAAGAGCTGAAAAAGTACACTACTCTCTGTACAACAAAAGCCTAAACTTGAAGCAAATAGATATAATTCCTCATTTAACAACTAAAGTACAGCCACATGTGAATCACCAGGGACCCAGTAGAACAGGATACACACTTAGGCTACGTTCAGATGTGATGTTTTTTTTACAGACGTCGGTGGATGGTTTCCATTATTTTCCTATGGTACAGGGTGTTTTTTAAAAAAACATCCTGGGTGGTTTTTAAACCGCCGCCGCTGGTGCTTTTTTTCACCCGCCCCGGGTGGTTTTCAAGTTGAGAAATTTGAACTCGCCCCGAAAAAAGCACCCTACGTCAGGTGCTTTTTTGACAACTGACCAATGAGCGACTGAAATTCTGTAGTTTCAAAGAAGAAACATGGCTGTTTGGAGATCGATTGGGGCACTTTTGGGACACAACTGTAGGTATTAATTTCAGTTGTTTTCATCCGCTCACACCACAAGCTAGGCTCACCGTTAGCGTTTACGGTCTGCTGCTAGGCACCGCCCCCGTGCTTTTTTGGAGAGCTTTTTTTCTCTCTTCGAAAACCACCCGGGGCAGGTGTTTTCTGTTATAAAAAACCATCACGTCTGAACGTAGCCTTAAAGGGTCAGAAAGGGAAATTAAATAGTTCGGCATCATCATGGCTTAAGCCTTTTTTTAATTGCCACTGAACGTAGATTTTACACATAGTCAGCAGCAGGTGTGAATATTAAAATATAACCCACTTACTATAGTTTTCATTTAGGTTTAGAAGCCATACATCACGGAATACATCATAGAATGCAATTCTTCAGCAAGTAAACCTGACAAAATGGTTGCTAAGCTAGGCATACATTGCCTACAGACAGGTAACTTGAACTTAAGGACAGAAGACAGAAGGCACAATGGAAAGCCTCAATGTGCCGAGAATGTGTGTGATTTAATAACTGAAAATCATTGTTAATAATGTTATAACCAGATGGCTTTAACTTCATATTCTCTGTGGGTGGATCCTGCAAATGGTTCCAAGAGAGCTTGGGCCCTATCATGCTGAGGCACACTATGCATTCGCGACATGCGCATGCTGTCATTACTATTCTGTGCCAGCGCATTTTTTCAGTGTGGTCTGATGCAAAGCGCGCCAGATGCTATTATGGGGATGCAAAAACCAAATCCGCCAATGGCCAGCAAAAACCTGGTCTATAGTCAATTGTGCATTGCTGAAAAGCTATTTTAGGGGCACAGAACGCTTTGAACCCAAATGTACCTGCTGCTGCACGAGAGACGAGCTCAACTGGCAGAGCTGTAACATGCAAACCCATGCCCAGCCTCCAAAAAATATATTTTAATGTTTTAGTAAGCAAACAGGCACAAATGTATGGCAATGTTCTGCAGTTTATTTACAATTTCTTTTGTTGGTTTAAAGGTCGACTCAGTTAAAAAAATCAGACGTCTACATTGTTTCAAATGTGTTTTCATGTTTCCGGAAACACCCCCCTTGTAGATGAGAATTACTTTGTAAAGTTGTTATGACAAATAATGAACCTTCTTTTAACCGTTTTTCACCATCCTCAGCCACGCCCTCCAAAAAACTTTATTTAAGCACGAGCTCGTCATTACGTATGAAGATGAATATCCATTACTTTGTTGCTAGGTCTAGCTACAGTTTGTTGCCATCTGTCCCTAAATGCTATAAGCGTAGGCTACTCGATTGTGTATTCATATATATTCATATTAATAATTATATTCATACTTGTATTTATATATTATATTATATTCAGTATGCCCAAACGATGTATAGTGGCGGGTTGCGGGAATACGGCGAAAGATGATATAAGTCTCCATTTTTTCCCAAAGGACGAGACCCTAAGAAAGGTTTGGGTAAAACGCATTAAGCTCACTCGGGCTAAATGGAGAGGACCGTCTGCGTTTAGCGTCATCTGTAGTGAACATTTTTGTCACGAAGACTTTGATGACGGTCTGTTTCATTTACTGGGTATGAGGCGAAAGAAGAGATACCTCAAGGAGACCGCTATACCCGTTATCACAACTGTTGTGAAGCCCAGAAGGGAGCGTGTTCCCCAGGCGAGCACCGTCATCTCTCTTCTCCCCGCATTCAGCACTTGCAGTGGCAGTTTTTTTTCCCCAACAGCTGGGGGTTCATATAAATACGGCTGAACATCGCTCACAGGCAATTCGTCCCCTGAGTCTGACTCAAAATCACTACTGTCGCTTGACATAGTTAGGGTAGACCTGCGTTGCTGTCAGTCTGTCAGTTACCCACCGACGATATTCTAGAACAGTGAGGCCGGCAACTGTTATCCGCGTGTTTACAAATACAGCTGAGCAAAGTTTGAAAGTGACAAAAACAAAACACAAGACCTTAGAAAGTTGGGGCAAACAACTTCATTTGTTGTGTAAAATGGGATATTAAACAGTGATGACGTGTGATAGGGCTACACACGAAATGACTTTTGTTATTGTATTCATAAAATGAACATTTCCCCTGTCATTCCAATGCATTTTGTGGACCATATTCCTCTTAATACATCAGGCACATCTCCAATCAGAAACGAATATTCTGTAACTATGCTAAAAACTGTAAAAATATAAACCAAAACGACTCTTAACTTTCGTAATAAGTCTGATTTAAGAGTTTTAAATAGCAATACACATTATATGCCAGTGTTTTTCTTTAACTGAGTCTCCCTTTTAAATAAACAGCGTGGCAAGTTGTAAGAAATGAAACAGACAAAACAAACAAAAAGAAAACTAGATGTACAGTAGGGCTGTTGGAACGACTTTCAGTAGTCGAATATAATTCGACTATTAAAAAAACAATAGAATTCGAACGCAGGAATTACTAGTCAAATGTTTTTTTTTATTGTTTTTTTTCAAGACAACGTAATGACGAATTTTGTCGTTCTTCTATTCCTTTTCGTTCTTCTATTCGTTTCGTCTATTCGTTCATGAGTCTGACTGAATCCAAATCTCACATTGAGTTATCGCGTTACTTCAATGCTTGAACGTTATCATAGCGTTGCCTACAGCATCAGAATTTAATTAATGGCGAGCGAGGAGAATTCACGGGCGGATATTACCACTCCTGAACATCACAGAAGCTTGGTATGGAAATACTTTGGATTTCCGTCAGAAAATGGAAAAATAACAAACAGAGAAACCGTAATATGCCGTAATAACCGTAATAAAGGACCAGGTTTCTCCAGCAGCCTTGACGCGGCTCAGTGTTGTACTCAGAGTTGAATTAAAATTCAGAATTGAACTTTTCCTTTTCTGCCTGATCTTTATTATTTACTTACAACAAACATCTCTTGACTTCTGGTATAGAATGTTTACTGATTACATCGGAACGCCCTCTACTGGCCAAAAGTATAATAACCCCATGCCCTACAAGGTAACCTATAGTAATGCATAAATAGGCTATATTTTAACATAAAAAATTCGAATATTATTCGAATTTTTAAAAAAATAAGTAATGAAATTCGAATGGGATTGAAGAGGAAGGATGACAGCCCTAATGTACAGCATAGCAGTACATGGTATGACTGCGCAGTGTATTGAAGTGTGGGAACCGTAGGTATGGTCAGTTTGTGGTAGGTCAGTTTTGTGAGGTGAGAGTTTGTGTGGAAATGATTTGCTGGAAGTGGGCATGAATGTGGGTTTTGAATGAATGACATTCTGTGTATATTTTGTGTAGTTCCCACCTTCTCGGTCCAAATTTTATGGCATGTGCTGTGCTTTCAGAGGTCTTTGTGGTGATCATGCATGACATATTTTGTGCAGTTCACACCTGGCAATGCAAAATCCCCAATTTTTCATTTAACCATATCATTAGGTGGCGCTATGCTTCAAGTGAATGTTTATGCTATGTTTATGTTTAGCATACTAACACAAAATCATTGTCTTGGGAAAAATTGTTGACAAGTTATTTAACAAAAAACGTTTTTGGACACCTAGCTTTGACAAGAAACATCTCCCCCTGTGACAAAATGTCACAAAATTTGGTGCACATGAAAAGAAGTCTGTGTAGAGTTGGCATATCAACGTTGGCCAAATTTGAGCATTTAGAAGCCAAGATTTTTAAGCTACATTTGAAATATTTGTTGACATGTAACTTTGAAACGGTTAATCTGAAGATAAATCCTTTGATAACTTTTTGTCAACATTGTCTGTAGATGACACGTACCAAATTTGGTGAGATTCACATGAACAGCCTATGACGAGTCTGTTTGGTTTCACGTTAAAATTTCATGGAAATTGTTTTCGTTAGAAGTGGGCGCCGACTTCAATGCGTCAGTCGATAGGTTTCAATACAGTAAAAAATTAGACGTAAACATTAGCGTTCTCTAGATAAATGACATTTTGTACAATTACAACGCCCTCTATGGGCCAAATTTTATGGCATGTGCTGTGCTTTTAGAGGTCTTTCTGCCGATCGTGCATGACATATTTTGCGCACTTCCCACCTTCTCGGTCCAAGATATTGGCAATATAAAATCCCATTTTTTGCACTTACCCATATCACTAGGTGGCGCTATACTTTAAGTGAGTGTTTATGGTCTGCAGTAGCGGTTTTAGGCACGGCATTTCGTGGGGGGCGCCACGAGCGCTTGCTCAAAAACTTCTAGGGCTACATGCCTACAAAGATTCATATCCCCCAGAGTTCCAGTGTCCTGGCAATTGTTGACGGAAAATTGGTGGAAAAAAAAAACACTATAATGACACTATAATGATCGCTTTGGCTAGCTTTGCTAGCGGCGGTCATAATTGTTTAAAACATTGTAATGAACAATTCACAGTAGTCAAAATTATAGTGTTCTAAACTATTGCTATTTTAAGATGATATAAATACAAATAATTACCCTAAATTGCTGCTACACATTTTGCTATGATAAAACAACACAATGTATGATTTGCTCGCCCCCCTACAGTCGAGAAATGCTGTTGTCTGTAACAAGTGTCGTAAAATCTATGGTTATTTTAAGAAAATTGGCAAGTAGGTTATCCTTGGAGAAGGAAACGACAGAAAACCTGATACAATTATACATACAGTAATCTACAATATTTATTAAAAAGGAAAGAATTTATACTTGTTCAACAGTCAAAGTCGGTGGGGTATCCCTCCTCCCCTTTCACCTCACTCCAGTGAGTGAAAGCAGGGCCAATATTCACCCTAGTCTAAGCTCTAATGTAATCACTCTCCCACTTTCTTTTCTTTGCACCTTCTGATTACACACTTCTCCGCTTCGGATTCCTAGGTGCTTTAGCCATGACAACTGCTCTTTTTCACTCGTTCTCATTTATTTTACTCTCTATGGTTCTAACTCCGTTTACCTCTCATCCTATGAAAGGTGTGTGTGTGTGGGGGGGGGGGTGACATATGCCACAAGGCAGTCAAATTTTGTAGTTTTTTTGGTGACATGGTTCTACCCAGGCCCAGAAGTTGCAAACCTATTTTGAGTTGTTGTATCATCACTATGATTTTGAAAATATAGTTTGAAGGCTGAAAAACTAGCCTGGCTAACGCGACTTGTCAATGCTCTGTGAACATTGGTCTGGCCAAGCTATGTTGTAAACCCATTTCTCAGAGGGCGGGCTTAACCCGCCTCTTTCAAATGCCTTTGTTTGCTACTGGATGAAGATTCAACCAATCACACTCCTCTTTCCTCTGACGTATGTGAAATGACCACAACGACAGGGTTCTTGCAAAGCCCCATTGACCAGCAGGGCTAACTGATAAATCAAACTTTTACCAAAGCCAGTCGGTAGCATTGCGAAAACGTCCTTTCCTGCAATAAATGATTCAAGGGCTAACCTTTGCTCTATTTCCAGAGATAACTTCCCTTTGAATTCTTCCAAAACAGCAGCTACAGCTGCACTAAATCTTGCCGTTGCTCCCCGTTCGCCATGTTGACAGTGACTGAGGTAGATTTCCGGTCGCTGAACTACTGCGTCATTACCTTTTTGAAATGCTAGATTTTCATTCGTCCCAGTTTCTCTGTTAATGTAGAAACGGTGTAGGCAGCTTGGCCAGACTGACTTTCAAGGCGAAATTGAAATGCAGCGTTAAAGGAAGTATGGGCGTGCCCAGGCTACTGAAAAACTACAGTGTTGCTATAAGAAATTTAATTTTGACAGAATCTTTGCACACACTGCATCTAAACTTATTTCTGGCCTGTGCATTTTCTGAATTCCGTTTTTTTGGTTTTATTTTTAGCCATTTCATTTTTTTCAAGACAATATTTTTATCAAGGCCAGACACAAACATCAGTTAATCTTCTTATTTTAACTGTTACTTTTACGTTGCTTCGTCACATTTTAATCTTAAACTCATATCTTTCCTTAGCTTCCTACTTAAATTATCCACCTGTTGGGAAACTACTGTTAACTGGGCTTATTGATCATACATCATGCTGTGGCTGATTCATATTGCACTCAGGGATGGAAATTAACTTTTTTGTTCACCTGCCACTGTGGCAGGTAGATTCTAAAATCTACCAGCCACTTAACATTTTTACCAGCCACCATTTTTACCATCGTGTGTGCTTTGGGAATGGACCCGTCCTCTTCTGAAATCGGTTTTGTTGGCGCTATTAATAGGTTACGTTAAAACCACAGGTTAGTATTTGGAATGAACTTGTGCGCATATGGCGTTATCATCAACGTGAGAAGGCAATATACTGATGCATTCCTGTTTGGACAGTTAGGCTATAATCACTGAACTTTCATTAGCCTACCTCAAAATGGTGAACAGAAAGTTGCCTAGATCATATTTGAAATAACCGCACGCCTGTGCTGGATGCCAAGAAACGCTCCGTGAGTGTTGTTTATCAATAAATGGTAAACTTATACGCACCTGCGCTGTCTACTAACTACGCTACACCATGCGTGAGGGAGTGCATTCATATTCATAGACTATATCGAACTTGGCTGAATGTATTTGCACACCCGCCACAGTAGGTAAAATGGCAAAAGTCACCCGCCAACACTCGCGTTTACCCGCATTTGGCGGGTGGCTAATTTCCATCCCTGATTGCACTACTACATTGGTAGAGCGAAGCACACAACATTAGAAATGTTTTTTAAATGACTGGACACTAGGAAGGATTGAAGAATATAGTTCAGTCTCTTCTGCCCCTGTAAGCTATCATATGGGGTAAGATAGCTCAGGATTAAACACATGAAATAACATCTCTATCCATACAATGATGTAAAGAAGTAATATTTCTGCACAAATGTGGCTTGCACTATGCCAATTTCTAGCACACCCAAGCACACCTGTAATTAATGTACTGCCGCAGGTAGGGTGACTACAGCAGGGGCATGTTTGTAATGACATGATGTTCAGAGAAATACAGTGTTACAGATGAACTGTAACAATTGTTTGATCAGTTTTTCTGCTATTAAATCTCTCTCTACCTTTGTTTTTAAGTGCCATGTGTTTATTTACAGCCAAACATTCAAATTGCACTATAAAGTTAGTTTGATGCAGAGGATGGAAATGTATGGATTTAGCATGCTTTCATCTAATATTATGCAAGTGATGGAGGGTGAGAAGTTTGGTTATGCTAAAACATTTAACCTACATGCCAAGGTAAAAGGACCCAATTACTTACCTAGATGCATTTTTGCTGGCTAATGTGGCGTAAATTTGACTGATGATATAGTTAAAGATAAACAATCCAGTTAAGCCAACAACTGCCGCCACTATCCTTTCAGTCATTGTACTGGGAAGAATATCACCATATCCTAAAAATGGAATAAATCACATGGAATTAGTAATGACAAGTAGAACTAGACTGCATTCCCGCAGAAAATGCAAAAAGTGTGCTTGCATTTTAGCATAGTTAGCATTGCTAACAATGTTAGCATGACTGCTAAATAGCTTCAACTAATATAGCTACACAACACTGTAAGCACAGTTAATTACTTCACATTTTTAGCATAGTTCGCATAATTAGCATTGTTAACATTGTTAGCATAACTGGTAACAAATACTAGCTGAGTTAACTAAGTAACACTGTTAACTCAGTTGACTACTTAGCATTTTATCATAGTTAGCATTGCTAGCATTGTTAGCATAACGGCTAAATAGCCTTTGCTAATATAGGTACACAACACTGTTAGCACAGTTAATTACTTCATATTTTAGCATAGTTAGCAAAATTACCATTGTTAGCATAATTACCATTATTAGCATTACTGCTAATGAATACCAGCTGAGTCAACCAAGTAACACATTTAACCCAGTGAATTATTTTGCATTTTTTCCTAGTTAGCATAGCTAGCATTGTTAACATATCAGCTAACAAATGTTTGCTAGGTTAACAGAGTAGCACTGACTACATAGTTAACTACTACAGATAACTACTATAGGCTGCAATACACTCCCATGGCAGAACATTATGCAGGCCATGTCATGGGGATTATGACATCACTCAAGAGTTCTATTCCTGAACATTCCATATTTTAAAAATGGCAGTTGGTCCAGGTGCAACTGCCACAGTATTGTCTGCCTCTCTTTCACCATTTTTAAACTGTCCTGTTTCAAAAAGTTGAAGTAGTTGCCGCATCAAAATTTCACAGCTCACAGTCAGATCCCAGACCTCTCTTACAAAGTTTAAATCAAGTTTCTAGGTTAAACGGTTGAGTTTTGATCACTTAAAACTTCAGACATGCACCCTGACCTGTTTTCAGTAAGATGATGAAATGTATGGCAAAATCCCATAGACTGTCTGACACCATTTTTAAACTGTCCTGTCTCAAAAAGTTGAAATAGTTGCCGTATGAAAATTACACGGGTCACAGTCAGATCCCAGACCTCTCTTACAAAGTTTAAATCAACTTTATAGGTTAAGCGGTTGAGTTTTAATCATTAAAAGCACGGCTCACTCTAGCTGCTACAGTGGAGCAGTGTACTGTGACATCATCAGCCTGAACATTCCGCCATTCATTTTCAATGGTGGAAAAGTTGCAGAAAAACGTCAATAACGGACGAACGACAAGAGGTACGGTATACAGAATTGTAGGCGGTCATGTCCAAACCGGGCCGTTCGTTTTAGAGTTGGAACGGTGTCTCTATCTCGAAAGCCTGAGGAGTAGTGAGGTATGCAAAATCTGGGTGAAAAATTTTGTGTTGAAAAATCAGCATAATAATAATAACTAGACTGCATTCCCGCAGAAAATGCAAAAAGTGTGCTTGCATTTTAGCATAGTTAGCATTGCTAACAATGTTAGCATGACTGCTAAATAGCTTCAACTAATATAGCTACACAACACTGTAAGCACAGTTAATTACTTCACATTTTTAGCATAGTTCGCATAATTAGCATTGTTAACATTGTTAGCATAACTGGTAACAAATACTAGCTGAGTTAACTAAGTAACACTGTTAACTCAGTTGACTACTTAGCATTTTATCATAGTTAGCATTGCTAACATTGTTAGCATAACGGCTAAATAGCCTTTGCTAATATAGGTACACAACACTGTTAGCACAGTTAATTACTTCATATTTTAGCATAGTTAGCATAATTACCATTGTTAGCATAATTACCATTATTAGCATTACTGCTAATGAATACCAGCTGAGTCAACCAAGTAACACATTTAACCCAGTGAATTATTTTGCATTTTTTCCTAGTTAGCATAGCTAGCATTGTTAACATATCAGCTAACAAATGTTTGCTAGGTTAACAGAGTAGCACTGACTACATAGTTAACTACTACAGATAACTACTATAGGCTGCAATACACTCCCATGGCAGAACATTATGCAGGCCATGTCATGGGGATTATGACATCACTCAAGAGTTCTATTCCTGAACATTCCATATTTAAAAAATGGCAGTTGGTCCAGGTGCAACTGCCACAGTATTGTCTGCCTCTCTTTCACCATTTTTAAACTGTCCTGTTTCAAAAAGTTGAAGTAGTTGCCGCATCAAAATTTCACAGCTCACAGTCAGATCCCAGACCTCTCTTACAAAGTTTAAATCAAGTTTCTAGGTTAAACGGTTGAGTTTTGATCATTTAAAACTTCAGACATGCACCCTGACCTGTTTTCAGTAAGATGATGAAATGTATGGCAAAATCCCATAGACTGTCTGACACCATTTTTAAACTGTCCTGTCTCAAAAAGTTGAAATAGTTGCCGTATGAAAATTACACGGGTCACAGTCAGATCCCAGACCTCTCTTACAAAGTTTAAATCAACTTTATAGGTTAAGCGGTTGAGTTTTAATCATTAAAAGCACGGCTCACTCTAGCTGCTACAGTGGAGCAGTGTACTGTGACATCATCAGCCTGAACATTCCGCCATTCATTTTCAATGGTGGAAAAGTTGCAGAAAAACGTCAATAACGGACGAACGACAAGAGGTACGGTATACAGAATTGTAGGCGGTCATGTCCAAACCGGGCCGTTCGTTTTAGAGTTGGAACGGTGTCTCTATCTCGAAAGCCTGAGGAGTAGTGAGGTATGCAAAATCTGGGTGAAAAATTTTGTGTTGAAAAATCAGCATAATAATAATAACTAGACTGCATTCCCGCAGAAAATGCAAAAAGTGTGCTTGCATTTTAGCATAGTTAGCATAACTACCAATGTTAGCATACCTGTTAAATAGCTTAAGCTAATATAGCTACACAACACTGTAAGCACAGTTAATTACTTCACATTTTTAGCATTGTTAGCATAATTAGCATTGTTAGCATAACTGGTAACAAATAATAGCTGAGTGAACTAAGTAACACTGTTAACTCAGTTAACTACTTAGAATTTTAGCATAGTTAGCATTGCTAACATTGTTAGCATAACGGCTAAATAGCTACAGCTAATATAGCTACACAACACTGTTAGCACAGTTAATTACTTCACATTTTAGCATAGTTAACATAATTAGCATCGTTAGCATAATTACCATTGTTAGCATAACTGCTAACAAGTTCAAGCTAAGTCAACCAAGTAACACTTTTACCCCAGTTAATTATTTTCCATTTTAGCATAGTTAGCATTGCTACCATTTTTTAGCATAACAGCTAACAAACGTTTGCTAAGTTAGCAGAGTAGCACTGACTACATAGATAACTACTAGAGATAACTACTATAGGCTGCAATACACTCCCATGACAGAACATTATGCAGGCCATGGCATGGGGATTATGACATCACTCGAGAGTTCTATTCCTGAACATTCCACATTTAAAAAATGGCAGTTGGTCCAGGTGCAACTGCCACAGTATTGTCTGCCTCTCTTTCACCATTTTTAAACTGTCCTGTTTCAAACAGTTTAAGTAGTTGCCGCATCAAAATTTCACAGCTCACAGTCAGATCCCAGACCTCTCTTACAAAGTTTAAATCAAGTTTCTAGGTTAAACGGTTGAGTTTTGATCATTTAAAACTTCAGACATGCACCCTGACCTGTTTACAGTAAGATGATGAAATGTATGGCAAAATCCCATGGACTGTCTCACACCATTTTTAAACTGTCCTGCCTCAAACAGTTTAAGTAGTTGCCACATGAATTTTACACAGGTCACAGTCAGATCCCAGACCTCTCTTACAAACTTTAAATCAAGTTTATAGGTTAAGTGGTTAAGTTTTAATCACTAAAAAACGAAGTGGAGGTTAGAGTGAGGGCAGACCTCACTGTAGCTGCTAGAGTAGAGCAGTGTACTGTGACATCATCAGCCTGAACATTCCGCCATTCATTTTCAATGGCGGAAAAGTTGCAGAAAAACGACAATAACGGACGAACGACAAGAGGTACGGTATACAGAATTGTGGGCGGTCTGGTCCAAACCGGGCCGGTCGTTTTAGAGTTGGAACGGTGTCTCTATCTCGAAAGCCTGAGGAGTAGTGAGGTATGCAAAATCTGGGTGAAAAATTTTGTGTTGAAAAATCAGCATAATAATAATAAACGGTGGGATAACAATAAGTGTGCTCTGCAAGCACACTTAATAATAAACGGTGGGATAACAATAAGTGTGCTCTGCAAGCACACTTAATTATAGTAAGGGTGCATTTTCTATTCTTAATTCATTAGGCTAGACCAGGGTTCACCAACTGATACTGAGAGCTACTTCAATAGTACTGAGTAATAAGAAGGGCTACTTGTTTAATACAAACTTCCTGAAGGTTGCACAGATCCCTTTCATAAGTCCCCATAATAATAATAATAATAATGATAATAATAATAATAATAATAATAATAATAAACTGTATTTGTATAGCACAATTCATACAAGATGTAGCTCAATGTGCTTCAACAGTTTGGCAGGAAAAAACACAAGGCAGCATTTGTTGCGGATTGATAGCGCAGAGAAAGCGCCAATAAACCCTTTCTCACATTTAATTCCCTTTAAAACCACTGCCACGCTATAACTCAGCCTCTGTCCTGTGGGTCATCAGTTTTCAAGGACCTAAAGGGAGACACGCTGTCTGTCCTGTGGGTCATCGAATTACACGGACCTAAAGGGAGACACACTCTCTGCCCTGCACCCTGTCAAAAGGGGGCAGGCCTAAAAGGACACTCTCCCTGCTCTACAGGCCACAGAGCCAAGCAGGCAACCGAGGAACTTTCGTCAACATGGGCAGCTAAGTAGACAAAAAATGGGTTTTGTACAAGGTCAGAAAGTACTTTAACTCGAGTATGTTAAGTTTACTGGAAAAGCAACCAGCTTCCCTTTCTTAGTCGTATAGTCACGAACAGGGTGCACAAGCAACATTTTGTTGAGTTTGAATGGAACGGACTACTTCTAATCCACAGGATTTCACAGGAAGTATAGTTTCTATAAACGTCTACGTGTGACGAACCACAGTAGAAAACCTCTTAATCAAGAAGTCAATTCCAAGCTACAGCTGAGAGAGAACTTTCCTTAAACAAGTTTAAAAGGACTCTTTATTCATCGTATCACCGCAGATTGTCCATTGAACAGAGACTCTGCACCCTCAATTAGTATTTCTCCTGAATCGGCAAGGATTCCCCAACCAACAAGAATTTAAGATATCTTCACGTGAGCACTTCGGCATAGTTAGAATATTTTTTATCACAGCAGGACATGTTGGGCTTGTGTCTGATGTAAACATACACACTTTTTATATAGACTTTGAGTGCCCATTTATGTTCTTTTATTTGCTGCTTTGGTAGACAGATCATACATGCTCTCTCTCTCTCCCTCCCTCTCACTAACTCTTATCTCATAAGCTGCACTGAGATGACTGGTCAGAAGGAATGTTAGCTAACGATAACCTAGCCAAACTAGTCTATTGTTTCAAAGTAAGTTAATTCCTCCCCCTCTCCTTATCTGGCGCAAGGCTTATACATTCCATTGACCATTTGACCATCCAACTGGGGAGCCCACTACTCCCCCTCCTCCTCCCTTCTCTCTCTCTGTTACTCACACACACACACTCATCACCCTATTGCCTTGCACACACACACACACGCACGCACACACACACACACACACAAATACACCAGCACGACCTGTAGGTATAGTTCACACCTGTAGTTCATAAACTATATCTTTTGGAATAAACTGTTTGTCTGTTTTTGCTACAATAATCTGATAGCCACTACCAAATTGAGAGATATTGGCCAAGAATTAAGTGTTTACTATTAAGCATTATAGTTGACGGTTAATACTTTATGAGACTGATATGACACTGACTTCTTATGAGACTGATCAATTAAAACCAATTGACCCACATTAATTAACTGGTGCACTGCATCTACATTTGGTGCCCAATGTGAGGATTGGTTTTACCTACAGTTATTTTGGTGCTCAACATGAGGAGGACCAATTGCACCTACATAATCATATTTTGTAACATTTTTTTTTGTTAGTGAGAAGCCTGCCTTTGCATGCTGTTCACCAGTGTACTGTAATCTGTTAACAGCCATGCAAATTAATGCAACATAAGTTATACATCTGGGGTGCGTTTCTTGAACGCAAAATTGCTAACTTCTTAGCCACTACCGTTGTTGGTACTTCCAAAGTTTTACTTTGCATTTCTTGAAGCCTGCTTTAGTAGTACTGTACTTCGGTAGTGAGAAGCTTACTATAACACAGCTCATAGAACTTTTAAGGGACCAATTCATGTTCTCATTTTTCTTGTTAAAACCCTATGACAACACTTAATAATTGGGTTCATGGGTTAAACAGCAGTATTACAGTCACCTCTACAAATTGTCAGCAGCATATTGGTAAGAAACTGATATAAGCCAAACAGACACATACAGGTGCTGGTCATCTAATTAGAATATCATGAAAAAACAGTTATTTGAGTAATTCCATTCAAAAATTGAAACTTAAAACGAGAAATCGTATGATTTTGCCAGGGGTGCGTTTCTTAAACAACTTGCTAGATTAGCATTCTACTACCACTGTACTATAGAAGTATCAACTACGGTAGTGGCGAAATCCTACAGTTTCTCAAAGCTCTCATACTTCGGTAGATCTACTATTGTGGGTACTTCCACAGCCTCTACTGTTGTTCCTACTTCAGTGTGTGAAGCATGGAAACAACAGAGGAAAAACAGGGGACAGCCGTTTTGATTGGATGGCAAGCCGTTTGTTGACACGCCGTGACACTGTTATTTCCTTTTAAGACATGTATTTGTCCTTGTTGAAATCATATGGTAGTGACAATAATACATAATTATGGTTTGGTAAACATCTGGCTAACTCAAGTGCAAAAACTTGGCCCAATGACGACACATGTAGTGAACATGTAGTGGTTCCGGTGCCATTGGTCTTTGCTGCCTATTTGGGTTCGTTTAGAACTAGGCATATGTGAAAGCAAACCGTACCCACGTGTGTCTGCTACATTTTAACATTTTTCTGACTAGTGCAGACCAAAGCAATTGAACTATAGGTCTCAAAGCACCCGAGCAAAAGCAAAGTTTTGGGCAGGAACTGTAAGAATTCTGGCCATCTGTCGCTGTTCCAGTTTTAAAGTAAATGGGTGGAAAGCTATCTTACTGAAGGTGACTCAAGTGCCCACTGAGGGCAACCAGGTGGGCTAGACCTATTTGTTAACAAATGCATACCACACACATGCACAAAAACACCCATTGACCACAGAATCTGGTACATCTGCTTAACTAGTTAAAGCAAATATCTAATCAGCCAAACACAAAACAGAAGTGCAGTACATTCAGGTATGTCCAAAGGAATGGCTGAAGTTTCAACTATGCAGCGGAAAAAGAAGATATGTTGTATGGTGCTGCTGGTTGGCTAAGGCAATTGGGTGCGAAGCTCGTTTGCCAGCTTGCCAATTATGAACATAACGGTTTAGAATTGTGTAAAACAAGTTTTGGGAACTGTAGTGTTCTGGTTTTACATGGCTGCACTACAGCACCAAGCAGTCATGATAACTGATATAGCTTTCAGTGAAACTACCTGACAGTTAATTTAGTTATTAGCCTGATGATGACTTTTTGCAAGCCTGCTGTTAGCAGAATTTTCTGGTCCTGTGTGGGAGAAAACAATGACTACAGTCACTACATAAAACATATGCTGGCAAGCTGACAGATTGCAGCAAACTGGCCTTTGATTGGCCAGCTTTATGTAAGGGAGGGACACTGTGAGCGTAAGACAGGAATACAAAAATTCACAAGTTCTACAATATAAGAAAACTAATGCATTTAAAAAACGAGTGAATCTTAATGAACATAACACATGCAATGATCAATAGTTGACCTTTAAACATTTGCTCTGCATGTGTTGTTAATTCCTTGAAATTACAAATTAGTTTAAATGAGTACCAGCTACTATCTAGCTAATGTCTGTTAAATGTCTGTTTGTTAAATGAGTACCAGCTATGAGTATCTAGCTAATGTCTGTAAAGACATGATGGCCATTATATGACATTTTTTGCATACTGTTTGTATAAATATAATCATATACAAAAACACTGGCTAGCTCTCCATGACATAAATACTTGGTGCTTATGCTTACCAACGTTTGTCATTGTTGTAGTAGCCCAATATATAGACAGCATGTAATGATAAAAATTTGAATGATCTTTTGACAGACCAGCATTCCATGCCCATGACTTTTCATCACATCTGTGGGGACAAAAGAAAATCTTCAGCCTGATCAGAGTAGAGTTCTTTCGAACAGAGCAATACATACATTTGCAGATTTTACTTCAATTATACAGCTCGTTTTAAGGTTTCATGAAGTTACAAATGTACTGTATATCTAAAAACATTTTTCTATTTTAAAATCCTGTGGCTCTAGATCAACATTACAGCAAAACATAGTGAACTGACAGTGTCACAACTGCCTGTGAAGTGGAGAGCCCAAATGCGGGACACTGAAACTCAAAGTTCAAAATCAAACATTACTCACTCTGGAATATACTTAAAAGGATGTAACTTTGGATACAGCAGTGTGACGTAAAGACAATGACCAAGCAAGGACCAAGACAAACACCTTAATAAGGGGCTTAAGTACAGGGTGGGCCATAAATACCAGACACATTTGAAATGCTAGTATCCTGGATTTAAAAAAAATATAGTACCAAACATATGTATCAGCAGCAGAGCTATGAACATCACCAAGGACAGTTCCCATCCTAGCTTGATCTGTTTGACCTGTTGCCCTCAGGAATTTGCTATAGGTGCTTTAGAACAAGGACCAACAGACTTAAGAACTGTTTCTTCCCAAAACCCATAGCCACCCTAAACTCATATATGCACTGACTCCTCAACCTAACCTTTCGACCTCTAGACTTCCTTTCATCCATCTACTGTCCAATATGTGATTTAATACTATGGGAATAGCATTTGTCCAATATCCACTACACATAGTAAGGGACAGTCATTACTGTGCAACATTAAATATTATGTGCAATAACGGTTAACTGTTAAATTATGTGCAGTATCACTCTGCATATAAACCTCATTTATTACTTTTCCTTTGAACTGTGCCCCTGTGTTTTACATGTTTGCACTGGAAAAGGAGTTCAGTCTTATTGTACATGTGTATAATGATAATTAAAGGCTATCTATCCATCTATTGTATTCTATTCTTTTATTTACAGGAGTTTCGCATATAAGCTAAGATTTTGCTACTTTTTACAGGTAGTTGGTGTTGGTGACCTTCACACTGAATTGCATGTTTTGCAGAAAATGCTGAAATTGTGTTTTTTTGAAGTCCATGATATTATACTAGACCACTTTTTAAATGACCATGTCTCCTCAATCCATGAGGCCATCACAGTTAAAATCCATGCAAATTACCACCATACCCATTTTAGGAAATGTTTCAAATGGCCATGATCATTATACCATTGCTTGCATGGTCATAAACCATATCACTGGAATGAGAATTAAACGAGCTTTCCTTTGCATGGTTTTCAACTGTAATTGAGAAGATATAATCATTTTTCACTATGTATACTGGAGTACATTTTTCACGAGGGTCACCAACACCATCTACCTATAAGAAAGAGCAAAACCCCAAAATATGAGTTACGTAACAAAAATATTTGATACTGTGAGTCATTCTAGTAATTCAAGATATCTGTCTTGTATTCATGTCTCATGTACATGGGGAAACTAATCAGATGACACACACCATAGGGCAAAGGAAACACGAGTTAACACAAGGTGGGCAAAACATAGCTAAAATTATTGACAAGGAAATCAGACAAAGACAGAAAGAGTACACCAGAAAAGGAAGGGGTGGAGACAGTAAAACTAGTGACAGGAACACATGACAGGAACACATTAGCACATGGAGCAAGAAAAAAACAGAAAGAGACACGGGAAGTAAAGAAGGGCATATAGTCAACACAGGAAATGAATCACAAGATGAACACAGGATCAAAGATGGTAGATAGGCTGAGTAAGATCCATCATGACGAGCCACTTCCTGGAACACGAGGGGGTCCACTAATCCACTTTTATGCACTGCAGAGGTACGCTCTGTTACACTGAAGCCTAGAATTTCACAGAACATTACAAGCCTTATTTTTTCTGAGCAATGGATGTATATTTTGAGCACGGTATCATGATCTCCAACCCCCCCTGCCCATTTAAGAAAATCGACTTTTTATTCAGCTGTGCAGTGAGTTTATTTTGAATTATCTACATTGTACATTGTCCTACACGCCTATTTTTGTAGCCCAAAACTGATCTTTACTTTGCTCCCATAGACATAACATACCAAAAAGTACCTAGCTTTGCCTATCAACCATCTTTGACAGAAGCACAATAAAGAAAACAACTTAAAAGGTCCAAAACAGGAACAAGCTTAAAAAACACCCTTAAAGACAATGCTCTGATTAATGCTCTGATCCTATAGGAGTCCTGTAGATGAGTTCTGGATCTTACCGTTTTTCTGTGCATCCTGCAATATACAAACTCCCAGCGCAAACGTGTAGTGAAAAAATCAGGAGAAAAACACACTTTGTAGTTCTTTGCACAAATATACTATTTTCCAGATCCTTCTCTCTTTTTTTAAAATACAAGTAAACCTGAAAAACAGTGTGCCATTAACATCGCAAACAATCTTTTGCAAAGAACAAAAGTCATTTCCCAGAACTTTTCAAGGAAATTTTATGTAATCTAGCTGTTATGACAAATAAAAACATTTTGTGGTATGCCTCTAATGGCAGTCACCCTACACAGCTTTAGGACAGGGCTATCATTAAGGTCTATAGGTTACATGTCGATCTCAGTCATCGCTACCAACTAGCCACTCCTTATTCACCACCTCATCCTCTTTTCTGGTGGAGGAGCTACCACTGTCCTGGGCCCGGTGTCTTGAAGCCTTCTTAATGTTATGTCATTTTTTTACGTTTTCTGTCTTAACGGTACAATTCTCAAAATGATTGTAGGTTAAAGTATATCTTCTGTATGTCAGGGGTTTGTAAGAGTTCTCTGGATCACTCTTAGGCTTCTATGTAGCATTGTTTTACCTTACATCACTAGTTGCTACTCTACAGCTCTGAACTTGTAAGTCTACCATGTTTTCAAGGGTTGACGACACTGACAGCAAAACTTGTAATAGAACATTGACTGTAAAGTGCCAATATCTTGTGGTACAAACACAGTAAAACACAATCACGTTGTAATATGGAAACACTGATGTTCTAAACGCTATTAGAAAACTAACATTGACATTATCGTCAGTTATTGAATGCTTTAACAAACAACCAGCAAGTAGGCTACACCTGTATGACTTTTGTTGAAATACTTCATGAAATAATTGGTAGTGTAAATTAAAGGTTGTCTGTGTCTTTCATCTCATAGCTATTCAAGTTACTCTGTGTGTGTTTTCTAATCCTCTTTGATATGTCATGGCCATTTATGTTAGTGTGTTTTTGTTTCTTTTTTAAATACTTGTTGGTATACCATGGCTGTTTAAGATAGAGGCCATATGTGTGTGTTTCAAATTGAATAAATTGATAGAAACAATAATTAGACATAATTAGATGGATCACAAAAAATAACTATAGATATAACAAAAAAACAAAACAAAAACAAGAAATAACAATAACAAAACATTTTTTTTCCAGCATTGATGGGCGGTACAACAATAAGAGGACAAGTACACTTGATTAACCCAAGTGTTGACCCAGAATTTAATATGGAATTTTAAAGCAACACTATGCAACTTTTTTGAGTTACACAAAATGTAGTGCACACAATCAACGTCACTGCTCACTAACACTCCCTCTGTTCGCTTATTGGCTATGCAGGATTCTGCCTATAGACAACCATTTTAATGAAATCTGCGCCAGACTCTCTGTACAAAGTAAAGTATGAGGGGCTGATTTACCAGGGTAGGGTCGGACCATATAAGATTTATTTTAAATAAATTTAGCCTTTATCCACAGTGGCATGCAGGTATGTCATAACACTAGTTTGCCATTCTCAAAAGTAAGGTAACTTTAAATGATATCCCATGGAGGTGTACAATTCTGAAATGTGTCAGGGTATGTCTGCAACTAAACATTGCATAGATCTAGGGTTAATCACAATCTATCACAGATTTGATTACTATGTGATCTACTTTGCTAGAAATCCTGGTGTGAGCTATAACCAACATATTGGTGATACAAACAATGTGGATTATCGGTGCACATCTAAGAAGAGTACACAAGCACTTGCAATATGTTACAACTTCTCATCCAGGGTCATTACTAAGACCATAGCAATGTTTATTCAAAAGTAGATGTACCGCATAGCAGTACAGGGCATGACCGCTGACTGTGTGGTATTGATTTTCGGCTTGGACAGGTAATTTTTATGCAAGAGGTTCCACTAAACATAACCATAGTGACATAGTGAATAAACCTTAGTATTTTACAGATAATAGCCAAAATGTGATTTTGTAAAATTACAGTATTTATGGTACTTGCTGTTCCTTAAGTTATTGCGCTGACTGTACATGACATGTTCAAAATCTTACCTTACGAATCCACAGAAGCCTATTTAATCTGTAGAGAGCTAGGTTTCTCCAGTGAAGTTCTCCAGTGTGAAAAAAGGAAAAGAAGTCCAATGGAAAGATAGCCAAGACATCAAAGTGTAAATTCCTTGATCGCCAATAGGTGTTAAATATAGATGTTAAATCTGATAAATAACCTGTACAGTTTTTACGAGGAAAGAAGCAAATGGTACAATCAGTTAATTTATTTATTTAGTACATGACCAAAACAACTTTCTGGTGTCATTTGTCACAACTGTAATAAATACAAAGCAATAACAAAAAACAAAACAATAATTTTATGCACATTTTGTTTAAAGGGGTCCTTCCGCTAAAAACCACTTTGAGTAGCTCTATTTACAATGTGGTGGGTCACAACAAGCAGTATATGCACGCAGCACTCCAAGACGTGAAATTCGACCTTCATGGTTTTACTGGTCATTGAAGGGTCAAGCTAACCAAAACGAGCAGATCAGAGCAGGCTAAACCTATCTACGTCACTAGGTCGTAAGCCCCGCCCGGAGCCATGTATGGTACGCCGACACATCCCAGAGGAAGAACAGTGGACAGAAGCTAGGTGAGCGAAAGACAGCGAATTTGCCCAATCAGAGGTGCCTTATTGACACGTCATGGATATTCATGAGGGACACCGGAAAAGCCAGTCGTTTGAAGGAATCTGAATAATAATAAGAACATTGTACATAACATTTTTAATGTTACATTTTCATGACACATTTCTTTATTATTATTATTTATATTCCTGTTATTTTGTAACTTATTATCACAATCAGAGCCCTGTAAGACACTTTCCTAAGTGATGGCCATATCTGTGTCTGCCTCCAGAGGTGAAGTGTTGGATGTGTATTCTAAGCCTTAATTGTCTGTCCCATTCATTCGCCCGTCTGAAGATGTGTCACACCTGGAAGGAGCCTCTCCTCATTCCCGTCAAATTGTAAACAAAGAACTTTGCCACAGTTGTCTAATGCATATTAATGTAGGGTATGTCTAAGGGGTCACACCCCTGGTGACCTAAGAGTATTTTACTGTTACTGTAAATCTGAGTAAGTTAGAGATATGGATGAACCACCACGCTGAAACTCCTGTCTCTCCACTGGTACCAATGCAAGAATAAACCTTGTTCCTGCTCTCTCCTCCATGCTGACTGAGCCTTCATAATCATCTATGGTATAACAAAATTACTAGTAAAAATAATTACTATCACGTTCAACCACTAGACCTGTTCTAGCTTACAGAAAACAGCGTCAAGCAAGAGATCTAGGACATAATTTTTCACAGAAATGACGCACAATGCATTTAACCATAGTGGCGACACAGAAATATGAATAAAAATAACGATGAAAGTTCACCTTTAAAGGGCATGCACAGTATTTAAACAAAATGTAACATAATTGGTGATAAAATCTACCAATATTAACATACGTATTTTTACAGGCGTGCAAGTCCAACTGTGACAATACCTGTATATATATTTAAGTTTTTACTTTAAGATTTTTCGTGTGTTGTGTGCTTGTGTGTTGACGGAAGTCTGGGGATGGGCGTTTCCAGGTGCTGCATGGTGTCTTTGCGCCTTTCAGCTCGGTTTAAAGATACGGAAGGAAGTGGAATTTGGGGGGGAAAATACTTTACTCGGTTGCATAACAATAATGTAGTCGGCAAGTTGGCATAAAAAAATCGGGTCGAGCCGAGTAGCCCGCTGACATTCCAGAGTTTAGGGTCAACAACATGGTGTTAATTCTATCAAACAAGCCTACTATACAAAACAATGATGACACTGCAACAGTGTTCTAAAGCACTGAAGATGACTAAATATTCTCTCCTTTTTGTGCATTTTTGAAGAAAAAAGACAAGATGAAAATGTTTTGCATGAAAGGTTTTTGTGCTGATTCTGACATTTAAAGAAGCACTATGCAACTTTCGAGTTAGTTAATCATCTTCATAAGTCGGTAAAGCAATTACCAGGATAATGAAGTCTTTCTCTCTGTGGACAGAACACCACACTTGCAATATCTGGGTGTCTGTCCCGGCACCCTCAGACTCACAAAGTTTGGAATGTCACGAGAAGCAGGATCACGTTAAATTCTGAAGAAATTCTGACTTTAATCACATCGGGGGACATGACTACTTTTGTATTCAGTGGTCACTCTGATCAGTTGAGTTGAAAACGCGCATACAGGATGAGTGTCCATTTACTTTGTGTAAACTTTTTAGTTGTCCATTATCAAAATCCACATTCACAAACCTTAAACATCAAAGCACTTGCAGCCAAAAATAAGTACAATGCTGTGGTTAAAGGCACCAGAACTATCAATATTTACTGGACAGTGAAATATGGAAAGTGATGATTAATGAATACTTTACCATCTTTTGTCATAACTTCTATACGAAGATTGATGAATATATCAATTACTGCAACAACATCAATTAATACACTGAGAACAAGATACACTAGTCCCCATTGCCTGTGGTAAAACCCTGCAACATAGAAACAAAAATAATAATTATACACATCTGAATCATTTTAATACATTACACTTTGCATATCTGCTCTGAAAAGCCGCTTTAGAAAGCGTCTGCTGAGGAACACAGTAAACAAAGGCAGAACAAAGTTAGTGCAGGGTATAGGACAGTGTTGGGAATGGGAGTCTTCACCAATTTCTGAAAGGTAAAGAGGAATGACCCTACTCTCGTTGCAGCTAGTAGCTTTTTACCTTATTAGGGGGACAACAGAGAACAGTTTAGACTGAGGGCCCCATCATGCCGCGGCGCATTGTGCATTCGTGACAGATGCCATTATGAGGACGCAAAAACCATATTCGCAGTTCACCAACAAAAACCTTGTTTATCGTCAGTTGCGCACTGCTGAAAAGCTATTTTAGGGGCGCACAACGCGTTGAACCCAGATGCACCTGCTGCTGTGCCAGAGCTGAACTCGCAGAAAAGTTGCAACATGTATAGCCTGTATAGGCATGTATTTTTATGTTTTAGTAAGCAAACAGGCACAAAAAATGAGAGCATAGCAATGTTTTGCAGTTTATAGCAATGTTCTGCAGTTTATTTACGATTTCCTTTGTCGTTTTAAATAAACAGCAATTGCAATGTTCTGCAGTTTATTTACTGAGATGGATAAATCATCAAAAAGAAAACTAGTGGACTAATGGTTTGATGGACCTCCACCTTCCGTTTATTTTTGATGTTTCCTTTGAGTTGAAAGCTTCTAACATTGTTGTACCGCTTTCAGCACTGTTCGAAA
Source organism: Setipinna tenuifilis (assembly GCA_030347295.1). NCBI lineage: Eukaryota > Metazoa > Chordata > Actinopteri > Clupeiformes > Engraulidae > Setipinna > Setipinna tenuifilis. The sequence goes on from CM059272.1 coordinate 5,654,013, forward strand.
GTTCTCTTCTTGCCAAAGGAGGAGGACACAATTATTGAAGATATTTCCTTCCATACTTCTTTGACCCGCAAAGGTTTGGGGGGATTCTTTCCATCTCCAAATATTAACTGCTCACACGCTTTTACTTCACACGCGAGCCGATCAGTCTCCTCCACCCAAAAACTCCTCCCGTCCGGGTAAATTCGCCATCGTAATAGCAACAGGCCATGGAAAATGCGCCACTGGCTTTTAAAGGGAATGAGAGTATAAATTCTCATTGGTTAATTGTATATTACACCCATGACTAATGAAGTAATTTAAGACCAACCCTTTTGAACAATGAGCCTGGCACAATGTTCACTTTTCCTGCCGTCAAAATAGCAAATTGTACCAGGAACGCCCCCCAAAGCAACTTGCGCGACAGACTTTAGACAATGCGCATATCATTGTGAAAATAGAGCCCTGAGTGTAAGGAGAGGGCAAGGCCAGACAGTTTGTATGTGGGGACTGCAATGCCCTGGAAGGTACATAAGCTTTTAATACATGTTTAGTACATGTTGTGTGTTTACAATCCATGTAAGATCTTTAGTGATGTGGACACCAAGGTATTTAAAACTTGTCACTCTCTCTACAGGTTGCCCGCTGATCATTAGTGGATTGTAGCTGCTGCTTTACTGCATCCTATAATCCACCACCATTTCCTTAGTTTTACTGACATTCTGTGTCAAGCTGTTAGACTGACACCACTGTGCCACCTCTTCAACTTGATCCATGTAGGCCTGCTCATTGTTGTTGCTGATTAAGCCCACGACCACAGTGTCAGCTGCAAACTTGATGATGGAGGTGTGACTACTGCTGGCCCTGCAGTCATTAGTGTAGATGTTGTACAGCAGGGGACTCATGACGCAGCCTTGGGGAGCTCCAGTGCTGATGGTTAATGTGTCAGATGTCAGACCACCCACTCTAACGACCTGTAAACGGTTAGTGAGGAAGTCGAGTATCCAGTGACATAGTGTGGTGTTCAGTCCCAGGACCTTCATCTTTGTGACCAAGGTGAGAAGTACTATGGTGTTGAAGGCTGAACTAAAGTCAATGAATACCATCCTCACATAAGTCCCCTTTCCCTCCTCCAGGTGAGTTAGGGTGGTGTGCAGGAGGTTGGAGATGGTATCCTCTCTGGACTTGTTGGCTCTATAGGTAAATTGGAAGGGGGTCAAAGGAGCTTGGCAGGGATGAGCAAATCACAATCCTCTCAAAACACTCCATCACTGTAGATGTTAGGGCCACTGGTCGATAGCCATTTCGACATGATGGTTTTTTGTTTTTCGGCACTGGAACAATAATGGACTGCTTGAAGCAAGTAGGAACTGTCTCTTGAGCCAATGATGTGTTGAAGATGTAAGTAAACACAAGAGCACAGGATTTCAAAACTCTGTTAGACACACCATCTGGTCCAGAAGCCTTCGTACAATTAACCTTCCTTAAGGCATTCCTCACGTCTATCTCGTTGATGCAAAAGTGTGTGTCCCTAGCATCACAGTTCATGGCCGCTTGTATCAGATCTACTGTATCTTTAGAATCAAAGTGCACATAAAAAGCATTTAGTTCACTCGGTAGGAATTTACTCTCACTCATCAAAGAAGGGGCCTTTCTTTCAAAGCCTGTGATGGTTCGCAATCCCCTCGACACGTGTGCTGGGTCACCCTCCATGAAATCAGCTTCAAATCTGTCCCGGTAGCGTCGCTTTGCATCTTTGATAGTTCTCTGTAAACTGTATGATGCTGCTTTGTAATCCAATATGTCGCCCGAAATAAGCCCTACATTGTAAACAGTGGTTTGTGTCTTTAAGGCCATTTTTACTGTAGCCTGGCTTTCGACTGATTGGTCCAGCGCTTGACCTCCTTCATCACTGGGGATTCCGTCTGACTTATCTGTCTGTATTTAGGCAGCAGGAAAACAGCGGGATGGTCCGATTTTCCGAAAGCTGGTAGTGACTTAGTTACCCTAGTTAGCATCCATAGTTACATTACCCCATGCTAAATATTTTAGTTTTTAAAATAACAGTTTTAAATGTCGGTTAAACATAATCTTTTTTTGACTGATTTTTGTTGTGTTGTGTTGACCATAATATGATCTCTAACCAAAATAATTGAAACTACTGGGGTTATTTTTGACCCCACTTGTGGAAGAGTGTAGGTATTAGTAGCTCATGCATCTAAGGGTTAACAAATAGGTAATTGCATCACAATTTGCTACGACATCAACAAAATGTTAAGACAAACAATACATACCTGTTGTTTCCAAGTTATGTGCAAAAAAAAACACCCAGGTTTCCATGAATATTGAAACAGTGATGCACCAAAATATTATCATCTCCCAACTTTTGGCAAATCTCTCATCTGGACGGAATGTTGGTATACCTAGAATCTGAATAATATACAGCTTGAATTAAGAAAATGGATACAGTAGTAGCAGGATTCTTCTTCTTCTTAATTTGTGTCCATTGCTCATAGTGGCTTATTAAGACAGCGCCAGTAGTGTTACCAGCCACTGTTTTGTCTTGGTTTACTGTTATTGTTGTTATTATTATTACTATTGATTATTTGGGTTTTATTGTACACTGAATGCATATCCACACTGTGATTCTCCATACCTTGTGGGCCTATCCACACCAAAATTGTATATACCAGTACACTGTAAGCCCATTCATATTGGGATTTCCCATACACTGTAAGTCTATCCACACTAAGTTGTGGGCCCAATGTCCAAGCTATTTAATGCATCAGTGTATCAAACCATAACAGGGGTCAACAAGGGCCCTTCCTTATATAATATTCCTTATATCATTGGTAATTATACCCTTATTCATTGCTGTGACTTCAGATCTAGCAGAGGACACCAGTATCTACTTAAGCCACAATGATAAACTAACTGACACACTAAGGCCAATTCACACAAAAACTGCAATGGTAAGTATGACTATAACAGTATGACCGTGCACAATGAAAAACATTTCGCTGCAAAGATTGTTAGAATTTAAAGGATGTGACATTTCCTTAATTGTTTACATTTTCACGAACAGATTCTGATTGGCTGCATCAAATCACTCTGAAGGTGATCCTAACCTTCAGTCAGCCCTGTTGTCATTATAGTTAAGCTTTATCCACTGTCCATTAAAGTTCAAATCATTAATATGAATATAATGATAAGCATTGCTATTGTTTCAGTTTTTGGTGAAAACATTAACAAAAATATTAACATCAGTACAAAATATCAAAACATCATCATGGTAAATGTTTCCAGCTGTGTAGCCCATCTCTAAGACTTATCTTACCTTGTTTTTATTAATAGATGCTTTAGATGATAAAGGGGTGTTCTTCAGTTGATGAGACATAAAATCCATGAATAGATTTAATATTCTTTGGTCCTTTGCCTACAGATGTAATTTAAATATTAAAGCAAATCAAATATAAAATCACACATGATATTGTACTGTATCATACTGTAACACCATAGGGTAAGTTATAATGCTAAATTAAATCTTAAAAAAAAAAACTGTTGTAAAACATGTAAATGACACCATGGGCCACTATGTGTACAGGCAGGAACTTAGTTTCAGTATCTTACAGCAATAAACAGATAATGAACAAACCACTTAAATACCATGGTCCAAAAAAAGCAGAGATGAAAATAGTGCAATGCAGCAAAAAACATAAGTTACATTCAAGTGTAAATGCACAGTTTTGACAGTGAAAATGTGCACTAGTGGCTGTAACTAAATTTTAAGGTTAAAACACTTCAGGCTATAAACACTATGTGGAGGTCATAGGGACTCGTGTGAGAGCTGTTAGCCATAAGGTGCCCACAGCTCAGCATTTTTCTACACAACTTGCCTGTGTGATAGATGTCTGAACAAGTACCAGTTGTGTGAGACTCTGCAGGGGTGCCAGCTTGACTTTCCCGGTGCAAAATCATTTGATACTATCTAAGACTGATCACCATTGATGCTTGCTGATGACTGCTTAAGCACTTAAACATTTCTGCCACGCTACTGAATGCAAATATTTTATACAACATGACTTTTGAACAGCTTCCCTTAGGTAGGGCAACTGAGACAGGAATGGCTGCAGCAATCTGTAATCAGCATCTCCAATACTATTGTCATTACTACAGAACTACATAATGGTAGCGAGTGTCTTAACGTATTACCAAATATACAATCTGATGCAGGCTACACAATGCTAAGTAAACTTGGCTTATACTGTACTTAGCTAATGACCTCTGACAGCTGAAAGCAATGGCAAGATTCCCATTTTACTTGGTCAAAAGTCGTAGCTAGCAGTTTGAAGTAAAAATGACTGCTAAGTATTATGCACCAATTGCTAATCTTGGTAACTGTTTGGTAACTGTAGCTAGCCTTACTTGGTTATGTGGGTATATAGGTATGCTAAGAAGGGCTGTTACAAATTCTCCTGTATTTAACAACTGCCATTTTAGACATGCATATTTATCGGCAAGCAATGTGCAAGCATCATATTGCTATTATTTTTTATGATGCTTTCATACACAGTTAAGAATTGAACTCATAGTGTATTCTGTTTGTGGTTGCTTGGTTTATCAAACACAGCAGCCAACTTGGATATGGGAGAGTAGGGGCATCACAGGGAAATTGGAGGGGGGTGGCAAAAAGGCTATAATTTATTCTTTGTAACACTAATGGATCACATGACACCAGGGAGGAAAAATGGCTAATTGGGCACAATTTGGACATTTTCACATAGGGGTGTACTCACTTTTGTTGACAGCGGTTTAGACATTAATGGTTGCGTGTTGAGTTATTTTGAGGGAACAGCAAATTTACACTGTTATATAAGTTGTACACTGCCTACTTTACGTTGTAGAAAAGTATTATATCTTTAGACTTCTCCCATGGAAAGATATAATAAAAAAAAGTACAAAAATGTTAGGGGTGTACTCACTTTTGTGACATACTGTAACTCTTTCAAAAGTGTAATGACACGAACACAAAAATTACATAAATGAACGATGCTGCAGTAACCTCTGTGACAAAATGGATAACAGTGATCCTGACCAAAGGGAATAGAAAAGTCCAGAGCTCACCTTCATATCTGTGTAACAATTCTGATGAATGACAACATTCTCTGGATTTGAAGCTAGTCCTAAAGCAAAAGCTTCTGAAAGAGGATATTTAACATTTTGAAGCCGTTTCCTAGCTGCTCTGGCAATCTTGAGAGCCGCTGTTAAATTGAAAATTTGTTGATTGAAAGACCATGACAAATCATGAAAAATGAATTCAGAATTGTAATAAAACAAAGCAATGTACAAATTATGTTCAGCAAGATCTGCTAAAAGCCCAGAAGCTGTAATTGATATCTTTAAATGGGCTGTACTGTATATTGAAATTCCCAAGACTTGGAAAATTACAAATGTTGCAAATATATACTTCCATTTTCAGCAATACAATTATTTAAATACCTTCCGGGTAATCAGCCAGTAGTGAGACAAGGTCTTTATGTTCCAGGATACAAATTTCACATAGGGTTGCAGCTGAGATTGTAGCATTTCTTGGCATCTTGAAAATGAGATTAACCTAGACAAGAGCATTAAAGTTGTCACTTCAGTTGGATGTTGCACAAAATGCAAAAATCGTGTTTTGTTAATGACATCATACTGGACCACTTTACTGGCCCACTAGATGCACCGCACAGCGATACATGGATTGACTGCCTCAGTGTGCTGTGAAGTTTAAAACAAAGGGAATTATAGTGTCCGTATGGAATGAATGTCCGTTCTGCAGGGTTTTTTAATTTTTTGTTTTTAATACAGCACACCCTGTAAAACAAATTTTACAAAACATGTGCTTACAGAGGATGGACTAGTGATCTTGCATAGCAAATTTAATGCAATAAAACCTTTATCTCTATAAGATATTCTTATACCTTATTATAAATTCTTAAATACTTTTGAAGGAGTGATCTTCTGATGGATGACATACATCAACTTTCAACAACTTAACAATCATCTTAACAATCATCAAAATTTGGTGTGGTCTTAAAGAATGTTGTACCCATGTTGTTTTATGTAATATTTAATTAATGTTGTACACTTATAACTGCTTTAATTAAAAAAAAAAAAAAACTTTTTTTCCACAGATTTTTGGCAACTGACAACTGGCAGGACACTGAAACACTGGCTCACATGAAGCTTTGTGGACATGTAGGCTAGTAGTAAATAGAAGCTTCTAACCCCTGGGGTGATACCCCCTGCCTATTATCTATAGAGAAGTACAGTATACATTTTTTTTTGTATTCGATAGGCAAGGTTCAGTGGAATTTTAAAACACTGGTCGACTTGTTGGTTGTGTAGCGCCACTTAATGAACTGGCCATGAAACTAGGTACTACAAGGTACTACCTCTAAAAACACTCTTTTTAATAAACAATGTGAACACTTACAAAGTTCTCAATGTCTCGATTTGAATGTCAGGGCCCTTGTTATACTAGCAAGGAAGGGTGGAGCTACTTTGTAATTGTTAAGCTTCTTCAAGCGTAATCTTTAAGCTTTGTCCATGCCAACACAGCAACTCTGTATGTTTTAACATACCAATTTTAATTTTTAGTTTAGTAGAAGTTGATGAAATTGGGCCATAAGCGTAAAGTATGGTCTGGATGCAATTTTTTTGCAGAAATTGGTAGTTTAGGGAGTGTAGTTTAAGAAAATGGCGGGTGCCGGCTCGGCACCCTTGAGCATTTTTTAAAAATGGCGTCACAAGCCACGCCCCTTTATTATTTCCCAATAAACGCCTCTCCAAATTGAAATGGTTGCTGTATCCCAACCCTTTGTGCTGTAATCTATTGTCAGTTTCACTGTTAAGTGTTCTGATGAAAACTGGGAACTCTTTATATTTTAATAAATTATATTTAAAATAAAAATATATATAGACATTAAATAGTCCTTTTACTGTAATGCATCAGGTTATAGACAGAATGGAACAAAGGCCACAAGTCTGAACAACTTGTATTTCAAATTTGAAAACAAAATATCAAAATTTGTGTTTTCTACACCATTTTATATGTGGGTATGCCTAGGCGTTTTTGCAAAGTTTTTTGAAAATCACTCATTCTCAACCTGATCTTGGGGTGAGGTGAAAGCACAGTGTATTTTGGAGAAAAAAATGAATTGTATTTCTGGAAAGCTAAGAAACAGAGGTTTCATTTGACATATAGTATGACCAAAAGCAATGCTTCGGATTAGCTGTGGTCTGTAAAAAGCTGCTAGCACGCACGTTTTCTAGAGATTTGCGTTACATGCGTGACGCTGTGACATCATACGTAACGTCATTAGGTCATCTGGTGACTTCTAGCGACTTTTCAGAGAGCCAATAGCGACTTTTGTTCCTGTTTTTTGGCAACACTGATTCGCTGACTTTTAATTGCTGAAATTCGCTCTGGTCGCCCAGGTTGTTGTCACCCCTACTGAATTCACTTTCAACTCTCAATTTGCCAACCTACCATGGACAAATAATGACTTCCATTGCTCTGGTCGCGTCTGGTGTCCACAGTTAAAGTAGCAATGCTTCGGATTAGCTGTGATCTGTAAAAAGCTGCTAGCATGCACGTTTTCTAGAGATTTGCGTTACATGCGTGACGCTGTGACGTCATACGCAACGTCATTAGGTCATCTGGCGACTTCTAGCGACTTTTCGGAGAGCCAATAGCAACTTTTGTTCATGTTTTTGGCAACACTGATTAGCTGACTTTTAATTGCTGAAATTCGCTCTGGTCGCCCAGGTTGTTGTTACCCCTAGTGAATTCACTTTCAACTCTCAATTTGCCAACCTACCATGGACAAATAATGACTTCCATTGCTCTTGTCGCGTTTGGTGTCCACAGTTAAAGTAGCAGTGTTTCGGTTATTACCATAATATTAATTGACTGTTAATGGCTGAAATTCACTCTGGACGATGTAATGCAGAGTGTGCCTATTGTGTGCTTTAGAAAATAATAAATCCATATCTCTTACAATTTTTCGGTCAATTGAGCAAATACTGAGAAGTAGTAAACTGAGTTAGGTAATGAGCGAAAAAGAAAAGTTGAACATCATAGTTCATGTGCAAGTTCTATTTTCCATGGCTTTAAAATCCAGGGCGGCATTCATTTAATTTAGTTGTACATTGCGAGGGAGTATGTATGAGAGTCAGTTGTAGTCAGTGACCATTTTGCCCTTTGTGTAGTTGGTCTGTATTTACATTGTGTATTTCGTCCTTTACATGTACATTAGAAGGGTGTATGCCTGATACAATTTTACATTTCCTTTTGCCTTTGTACTAATCTGTACATAATGCATTAAGTGGTTCATTGTGAAGTTACATTCAGTGCCCCCTCATATTATTGTGTCTACTACATATTATTGAAACTACATAGTATTAGCTGTATATGCAGTAAATATTACCTTTTTTCCTTAAATTGTGGTAACATAGCTCTACAAATTTCAATTAATTTCTTCTTATATATTTCCTTACATTCTTTGTTCCTTGTTCTAATATGTTAGAGACTGTTCTCTATGGAGACCTACAGCAGTGACCCGAGTACACCAAAATGGCTTATTTTTTATTGGTGACAAAAGAGGACCATAGGGAATCCTTTAGATGTTACCACCTCTGATTGCTCATCAAGAGGTTTAATTTGATACCAAACATGACATGTTTTAAGGATTTATGTATTTTTTGGCTTATTTCCCATAGTGAAGGTGTGGGCGTGGCTTATTATGTCATTTAAAAAAAATGCTCAAGGGTGCCTGAGCGGCACCCGTCAGATTCTGCATCTGCAGCCCCTAAACTATCAATATATGCAAAAAAATTGCATCCAGACCTTACTTTACACCTTTCTCAAGGTTCTACTAGACTATTTACACCAGTTTTCCTTTAAAGGTATATTATCTTGTTGCTAATGCTATGAGATTTATATATCATGTTTTTATTTATTTTCCTTTTGATAGTCCCAATGTGGGTGGTATACTGGGCCCTGTTCCTGCAATGGCGCTTAGCGCAAATCCTCGCTCAACTCGCATAGTCTCGCTATGTTTAGACAGAAGTCCGTTCCATTAATCTTGCTAAGGTGAATCTCAGCTGAGTTGCTCTGGTAACATATGCTCCGAACTAAACCTGGTAGGGAGCAGGTTTAACTTCGGGCTTAACGAAGCAGTGTTACTAAGAAAGTCGACCGGTATGAAACCGAATGACCACCGAACAGTTCCGCCCATCTCCGCCAGCATGTCACGACATCAAATTTGAGCAATTGTCCCATTTAAATTGTGTCTGGGGTGACAATGCGAGGAAAAAACACAATGAAGTCTACTCCTTTCAGTCTGAGAATTTCCGATGACCAACAGATTAAAAAAAAAAACTTAGCGTTTTGTTATAGTAACAATCAATACTTTGGTCACAACATTACCGTCGGAATTGTGTGGCACTGTGGGTTAGAGTGCAGCATGCTATGCAGCTGACCCGCGTTCGATTCTTACCTGAACATTTCTTTTTATAGCATCGCTATTTTCTTCTAGTGTAATTGTAGGTTATGTCTGAATAAAGTCACCGCATTCTTATTAACCCTAATTCAGTTGAATTCGACCTGAATGTCTTGCCCATTGTGGAACAGTAGCATGACCATCCATTTAAAAGAAGGATGAAATTGTCCCGTAGCAGACCTTTGCGTGGTCATTTGCCCCACATGCAAAGCCCACAATGCAGGCCTACACAATCAACTCAAAGAAGGTCTTACTTATTCTACTGCCAAATGCCAGGCATTAGGCCTACTACCAGTCCCAAGAACCCAGTCAATGGCCAGTTTTTCTTTCCCCTGGATGGAGTGTCCATATCCCTCTAGGCTAGGCCTACATTATGAATTGAGAGTGCAGATGATATCTGAAACCATTTATTCTCATTTCCAAGGAACCAAACATCTTCCACAGTTGAATGAGACTGTCCATCATGTGCAGGACACAAATGTGTGTACAGAAAAGCAAAAAGCCAAAAAACAAGGAATTAAAAGGAAAATGGAAATCTAAAGCAAACTGCTACAAGTATGCGATGTTACTCATGAGATTCGAACGCCGGTCGGCCGTATGACATGCGATGTCGTTACCACTCGCCTATTGAAATGAGGGAACCGTGCCGCTCCACACATAGGCCTAAAACTTTATTCCTCAAATATCAGCTCTAGGTTTTGCCGGTTTTGCCATGATCGCGATTTCGACAATCGAGGTCATGGTCTTCTTAAATACTCCGCCCAGACGCCAAGCGCAGGGTTTAATTAGCCGCGCTGGCGTGAACTTAAACTAGAAGCAGTTGATCTGAGTTTGAGGAACTGGTTGCTGATTAGATTTAAGCTCGCGCTCATTGGAGCGCGGCTTTCGCACATAAGCGCCGCTGTGTTAAGAGCGTTTGCAGGAACAGGGCCCTGGTCTCAGTTCTTGGTTGTCTTTCAGCTACTACGCTCCCACGTGCTGTGTGCATCTCTCACTCCCCCTCTTACTCACTCTCTCGCTTTCCCTTTTGTTTGGAGTTTTGTTTGATTCATTTTTTATCTCCGATTTATTTGGTCATCAGTGAATCTCTGTGCTAACTGTAACGGTTAAATTACAGAATAAACTATTCATTCATGTACCATTCATATATATCTCGTGTGCCATGGCATTACTGTGCTCTTATGCTGTATGGTGATATTGGAAGGCATCTTATTACTTCATGGAGTCAGATAAATAGTGTTACTCTAATGTTCGCCATCCTAATGCCTTTTTATTCTATCCCGTAAGTCCAGAACATGCAAAAACCTTCATCCACTTTCAGTTTTGTCGTTGGTCTGAAAAGTGTATCCTTACAATACACTTTAAATCTGCACCTAGCATTGCGGTATCTTGTTAAACTTTGCAAGCTAGTTGAGCAGTATTAATATGGCAGGGTAGCGTAGTGTAATGTTGTTGCAGTCATGGTCAAAAAATGGTGTCAGACACCCAATCCAGCCAATTTGTTCAAATATTGCATCCATGCATGCCTAGTGTAACACGTTGCTAACTGGTTGCATTTAAAGTGAGGCGCATAATAAATAATGATGCTGTTCTGTAATCATGTGCATGAGCAGCTTGCTTGATTTTTGCACTAACCCTACCGAGACCGCGAAAAGTGTCCGAGACCACAAAAATTTGGTCTACATGTCTCACATCACTAGTACAGACCTGTTAACCGTCACTAAACCCATCACTGTGGTCTCTGCAAGAAAGTGTATGCATGAGAAATTATTTTAACCATAGCAACTGAGCTTTTGTCATGTGGAAAAATGAAATATTTTAGCCTAGGTTAACCTAACTGCTGGTCTGAACAGTTATATAAACATGTTTTAAGAAGAAATGGACTTAAAAACTTTTAAAGCAGTTTAGGATTTAGACAAGACAAAACGCTTTGTGAATGTGGGCCCAAAGGTACAATTCAGTCAGATCTGTCTTATTTAAAGGTTATTTTCACTAAAGTCTCCTCTTTCAGATATCAATGTGTCAAAATGAACAATTTAAGAAATATCACGTTTCTTACTTCTCCAATTAATGATCCTGGCAGCAATGTAGCGATTTTCTCTTCATTTCCAAATACCTGCAAAAGAAAGCATACCTTTTGTTGCATCTGCAAGGAAGATATTAAACCTTTAGCATGCATGAAATCCAAGTGACTTTAACCAAACTTACCTCTACCAGTCCATTTTCAACATAGAATGCATTTTGATTAATTTGTCCATTTTTTATCAAGGTTTGGCCTGGGCTGTATGTGTATGTGTTTACTTTCACATTCAAAGCTCTCATAAAGCCATCATCTGTGTCCTCAAATATGGAAGTCTGGAATTTACATGGTAAAACAAAGATATTCATACAAACTTAAAGACTTCCACAGTTCAACATTTATTGCACTACCAGCGTCATTTTATTAGACACTTCAGCATCCATGTGCAGGCGCTGCATTTATTTCACAGGTTAAGCTGGCTGCTTATTAACACCATCAGGATGAGGGTATTTTAGGGCATTTTTGTTACCTTAACTTTTAAGGCTGTTATCTTGGTCATTATATGCAGTCATTCTGTATGATATTATTTCTTTAATTTTATATGAACTTGTTTATCAGACATTTTGTATCTATCCACAGAAAGCTATCAAGATGGAGGAATCTTTTGCAGTTTTCAAAACCATATTGTGTGTCACCACCTAGTGAATTGGGTAAATGCAAAAATTGAGGTTATGAATTGACAATATCTTGGACCAAGAAGACGGGAACTGTACAAAATATGTGATGTATGATCAGCACAATAACCTTTAAAAGCACGGCAAGTACCGTAAAAGTTGCCGTGCTTTTAAAGGCTATTGTGCTGTTTGGTCAAACTTGACAAATTTGGTCAAGCTTGACATGAAAACTCTACATAGCTTTTTTTTTAATTTGCTAAAATCCAAAGCGACTTACAAAAGGAGGGCATAAACAACCTAACAAGTGTAGAGGAACACAGTAGATAAAAGGCATAACAAAGTTAGAGCAGCCTAGGGTTCACACTAGAGGTAACACACAAAGAGATACAGTGGAGGTCAAAAGTTTACATACACTTGTAAAGAACATAATGTCATGGCTGTCCAGCGTTTCCAGTTATTTCTACAACTCTGATTTTTCTCTGATCGAGTGATTGGAACAGGTGCTCCTTTGTCACAAAAACATCCATGGTTTGGTTCTTTTTATCACTTCATTATTGGTCAACTGAAAATGTGACCAAGTCTGCTGGGTCAAGGCATTGTGTTCTTGGGGTTAAAAGGCCTTACCTTTTCTCCTCCAAACATATTGCTGGGCATTGGCTCGGTTTTTGTTTTGTCTGACCATAGAACTTTTCTCCAGAAGGTTTTCTCTTTGTCCAAGTGATCAACCACAAACTTCAGTCGAGCTTTAAGGTGCCACTTCTGGAGCAAGGCCTTCCTTCTTGCAAGGCAGCGTCTCAGTCCATAGCGATGCAAAACACGCTTGACTGTGGACACTGACACTTGTGTTCCAGCAGCTTCTAATTCTTGTTTGATCTGCGTTTTGGTGGTTCTCGGTTCACTCTTCACCCTCCTGACCAATTTTCTGACAGCAGCAGGTGATAGCTTGCATTTTCTTGCTGATTGTGGCAGTACCAAAACAATGCCATGCACTTTATACTTACAAACAATTGTTTGCACTGTTGCTCTTGGGATCTGGCACAGCTTTGAAATGGCTCAAGAGACTTTCCTGACTTGTTCAAGTAAATGATTCGCTTTTTCACATCCATGCTGAGCTCCTTTGACTTTCCCATTGTAGTGCTTGTGTCCAATGAGCCCTTTTTAAATGGCCTCAGAGAAGTCAACAGCTGTAGTCACTCATAATCCCTCACAAGTAGTTAAGAGGCCAGGCTATGAAGCTCATTACATTGAAGTCACCAAAATTGCTAATTCACGTTTATGTATGTATATTTTTGACCCAGCAGATTTGGTCACATTTTCAGTTGACCCATAATAAATTGATGAAAGAACCAAACTTCATGAATGTTTTTGTGACAAAGGAGTATCTGTTCCAATCACTTTATCGGAGAAAAATCATATTTGTAGAAATAACTGGAAACCCTGGACAGCTATGACATTATGTTCTTTACAAGTATATGTAAATTTTTGACCTCCACTGTAGATGTGCCTTGGGTAGGGATGGGTACCGAAACTCGTTACATGTATGGAACCAGGCCGAACATCAACAGTAGTAGCCAGACCAAATAAAACAGGAATTTCGGTGCCGCATTTCGGGACCACAAAATGTGCAGCTGTTTAATTGCGCCCTCTGTTGACTGTTAACGGCAGTGTGCTGTGCACATGCAGCAGGCAACAGTCATACACGTGTGGTTCTAGAGAGCTCCGCTCTAGAATCTTTGGCTTCCAATATAATCAATGGAACTGGCTACACCAGATACAGCAGCGCAGCAAACAGTCTAAACAGTCTTTTCAATATATTATTGACGTGACTTGACTTAACATAACGAAACGCATCAAGTGTTGCCCTAGGGTGAATGCAGAATTAATGAGAACTGCATGACATGGCATGTCAAAATAAATTAAACATTTGGTCATTAATATTTTGAGGGTTTTCCAGGTTCAGCTGTGACAGTTTTCACCTTAGCAAAGAGGGCCAAGTTACCTAAAGAGAAGGTGGAGCACATCCATAGGACTGTCACCAAATTTGTGGTTAGAGACTTTCAACCATTTAGCGTAGTGGAATCTCCATGGTTCAGGTGAAAAATTATTTGATGTATGAAAACAATAATTACTTAATCCATGTGTAGGTTATTCATCTGTGTTAAGACAATTTCCCAAATAATACCCCCATGGTACTCTGTAGAAGGAGAATGTTATCAGGGAGTTGGCCATGGCAAAGAAGGTTGCCATTACCTGTAATGGCTGGTCCACTTTAGCACAGGCTCACTATGTCACTGTGACGGTGCATTATATTCACAAAAGAAGCATGAGAGGCATCAGATGGCCAGACGGTTCGTATTTGAGGATCGCAACGTCCTGGTAGGGCCATAAGCCTTTATTATGGCCTTCAGATAAGCAGGGGTGGACCATGAGGTTACTTTGTAGGCTAGAGTCAAAGCCTTGTGCTTAATTTTAGCAGCCATCAGGAGACAATGCAGGTTGATGAAAGGTGGAGTGACGTGCGTCCTTTTCGGTTGATTGAATACCAGATGTGCTGCGGCGTTCTAGACCGTTTGCAATGGTTTTATTGCCCAAGTAGGTAGGCCAGCCAGGAAAAAGTTGCATACATTGAGGCAAGAGATGACCATAGCCTGTACCAGAAGCTGAGTAGGATACTGAGTCAGGTGCGGTTTGATTTTTTGTATGTTGTACAGTGCATAGCGGCATGACCACGCTATGGAGGCAATGTACATTAACATTTTAGGCGTGGATACCGCAAATTTATGAATAAATATATACTTCAATACAAAATCTAAATCTACATTTTAAGGAATTATTTTTAAAGGTTAGAAAAAAAGAAATGTATTTTTTAGGCTTATTTACCCATACATCTAGAATATGTCATAGCACGGCAAGGAGCAAGATAATCTTAGTTAAACTGCAAGAACAGCCAGCTCTTGTGCCCAAACTTTTACAGAAGTTAAATTTATTCACTCAATCAAGTAAAATATTTGGGCATATCAACTTACTACTGTGCATAGCACAACCGTTTTAATGCTCCCAGGGAGAGTTTTTTTCTGTCTGCAAACATGAATATTCAATATAAGAACGAAATTTATTTATTTGCAGTGTTAAAGCCAAACTTCACTGTGGATCCATGCCAAATTTTAGCTATACACAAAAAAACTCACCTTTTTAAACAGCGGTTGGTGGCACGCACTTGCAACCTCTGAATGCAAGGTATATGGTAGGTCATCCCATAGTCCAACAACAGCATTGCCCTTACGGTGTATCCACAAATAGTAGTAGTATTTGTATGTCCATGTTTGAACTTCCTCAGGCAATCCCATATGTGTCTTAAAACAGAAAGCCAGTAAGAATTTGGTCACAACTATGACATTGATTAACACTATAGGGCCAAAGCTAACTATACAAATTAGGTACTGTACCATGTGGATACGAATTGCATTCATTCGACTGTAGAATCTTCCACGTTGGGCATCCAAGTTGCTTATAATAGAGCTCATTCCTGTCATAATGACTCCAGCAAATGCAAATAAACCAAGAACCATTGCGGTTATTGCATAATACATTTCGCTTTCACTACTGGCATAAATGTCGCCATACCTTGACAAAAGAAAAAAAAATCAATATTATATTTTTACCTTCTGGTACTGGAAATCACATATCAGAGACAGGTTACCAAACTAACATTACAGACTCATTCTCTCAGAAGCAGAAGGACTAAAATATAAACATCATCTTATCTTGATAAAGCAAGCACACATATCATCCTGCTATGCTAAAGCACACATCAGGAAATTGTGCTTATTAGTGCCATCCATTGACCAATGTGTAAAGCAGTATGTGACAATGTTGCCCCAAACAAAAAGTACCATAATTTCCTGACCATTACCAATGATTAATAGCTTGATTTTGGAAAATTCTGATAGCTGTACAGGCCGTAGACATAGGTGGCCTCAGGGTTTTCGCTATGTACATTTTGTCGTGGCGGGCTACCACACCTTCAGAATTTTAGAATATTCATAAGTTTTCACATACAGAGCATGGTGTTTCTGTCTAACTACTCCGAAGGAAATGGTGGCTCATTGCTATAGTTGTTAGCAGTTATTCTATGAATGACAAATCAAACTAGTGCTTATCTCTTAGATAGGTTTGGGAACAGTATACATGCTAATCATAAAATGAACAACAACATATCTTAGATATCTTTATGTTATAACACCATGATACTGACACTTGATTTGTCGGACCAGTTGACTAGGCTAGTGCCACATGTGCAACCTATACAAGTAGGGCTTGTTGTGGATTTAGGCACGATATTACGATATTTAATAAAAAAAAAAAAAAGAATTTTTATCTATACAGATGTAAATTTTGTGCACTGTGCAGAGCTGACTAAACGTCATGCCACATGACCCTAAGGTGTTACACCAGTAAAGAAGCGTGGAATCTGAAACCACCTAATTCCCTTGTATCTATACTGACGCATGTTTCATTGAATTCCAATATCAACTAGATGGTATGACCACCGCAGTGTATTGAAGTGTGGGAACCGTAGGTATGATGAGTTTGTGGTAGGTCAGTGTTGTGAGGTGAGAGTTTGTGTGGAAATGATTTGCTGGAAGTGGGCATGGATGTGGGTTTTGAAGGAATGACATTCTGTGTGTTTGTGTATATTTCGTGTAGTTCCCACCTCCTTGGTCCAAGATATTGACAATGCAAGATGTCTATTTTTGCATTTAACTATATCACTAGGTGGCGCTATTTCTTCAAGTGAGTGTTTATAGGATGGGTTGATACGGCTCTTTAACACTGGCTTACTAACACAAAATCATTGTCTTGGGCAAAATTTTTGATAAGTTATTTAAGAAAAACTGTTTTTGTACACCTAGCTTTGAGCCGTTCAGAGTTGTCATGTCAACTTTGACCAAATCTGAGCAATTAGAAGCCGAGATATGGACTTTTGGAGAATTTTAAGCTATGTTTTGAATTTTCTGTAACTTTGAATTGATATGTAACTTTGAAACAGTCCATCTCAAGATAAATCCTTTGATAACTTTTTGTCAGTATTGTCTGTAGATGACATGTACCAAATTTGGTGAGATTCACATGAATGGCCTATGACAAGTTCGTTTGGTTTCGCTTTCACAATGTTAAAATTTCACGGATTTCTCGTCAACGATTGCCAGGACACTGGAACTCTGGGGGAGATGAATGTTTGTAGGCATGTAGCCCTAGAAGTTTTTGAGCGAATAGGAGGTTTTGGCCCCCAAGGGTCACCCCCCCCCGCTGTGCCAGTGTCCGTCAAAGAGGGGGAGACGCCGAAATGTTTTTGCTGAATAACTCACTGAATGTTTCACCGAACAACATGATTTTTTTGTGATATATTGGTGTTACAGGGGCGTATCGACCCAGTCCATAAACACTCACTTAAAGTGTAGCGCCACCTAGTGATATGGGTAAATGCGAAAAATGGGAGTTTATATTGGCAATATCTTGGACCGAGAAGGTGGAAACTGCACAAAATATGTCATGCAAGATAAGCACAAAGACCTCTAAAAGCACAGCACATGCCATAAAATTTGGCCCATAGGGGGCGCTGTAATTGTACAAAATGTCGTTTTGTCTATTATCTAGAGAACGGTAATGTTTACAAGCAGTTCTTTTTTGTCGTGAGATGTACTGACCTTCCCGCATTGAAAACACTGGTCAACGCCCACTTCCAACAAAAAGAATTTCCGTGAAATTTTAATATTGTGAAAGCGAAACCAAACGAACTCGTCATAGGCCGTTCATGTGAATCTCACCAAATTTGGTACATGTCATCTACAGACAATGCTGACAAAAAGTTATCAAAGGATTTGTCTTAAGATAATCCGTTTAAAAGTTACATGTCAATGAAAATTTGAAACATAGCTTAAAATTCTTCAAAAGTCCATATCTTGGCTTCTAATTGCTCCAATGTTGTGAAAATTGACATGCCACCTCTAAACAGCTTTCTGTTCATGTGCATCAAATTTTGTGATATTTTGTCAAAGGGGACAATGTTTTTTGTCGAAGCTAGGGGTCCAAAAACAGTTTTTTTTAAAAAAGTCATCAACATTTTTTCCCAAGGCAGTGATTTTGTGGTAGTATGTCGGGGTTACAAAGGCGCATTGACCCAGCCCATAAACTGTCACTTGAAGTATAGCGCCACCTAGTGATAGGGGCAAATGATAAAATTGGGATTTTGTACTGCCAATATCTTGGACTGAGAAGGTGGGAGGTGCACAAAATATGTCATGCATGATCAGCACAAAGACCTCTAAAAGCACAGCAAATGCCATAAAATTTGGCGCATGGGGGGCGCTGTAATGGTACAAAATGTCGTTTTGCCTATTATCTAGAGAACGGTAAGGTTTACAAGCAGTTCTTTTTTGTCGTGAAATCTATTGACCCTCCCGCATTGAAAACACTGGTCGACGCCCACTTCCAACAAAAAGAATTTCCGTGAAATTTTAACATTGTGAAAGTGAAACCAAACGAACTCGTCATAGGCCGTTCATGTGAATCTCACCAAATTTGGTACATGTCATCTACAGACAATGGTGACAAAAAGTTATCAAAGGATTTATCTTGAGATAAACCGTTTAAGTTACATGTTAAGGAAAATTTAAACATAGCTTAAAATTCTTCAAAAGTCCATATCTCAGCTTCTAATTGCTCATATTTGCTCAAAGTTGACATGACAACTTTGAACAGCTTTCTTTTCATGTGCACCAAATTTTGTGACATTTCGTCACAGGGTGCAATGTTTCCCATCAAAGCTAGATGCTTGGTCAAAAATTTTGGTCAAAAAATTTTGGTCAAAAATTTTGACCAAGACAATGATTTTGTGTTAGTATGCCGATGTTAAAGAGGCGTATCGACCCATCCCATAAACACTCACTTCAAGCATAGCACCACCTAGTGATATAGTTAAATGCAAAAATTGTGATTTTTCTTTGCCAATATCTTGGACCAAGAAAGTGGGAACTACACAAAATATACACAAACACACAGAATGTAATTTATTCAAAACCCACATCAATGCGAACTTCTAGCAAATCATTTCCACACAAACTCTCACCTCACAACACTGACCTACCACAAACTCATCATACCTGCAGTTCCCACACTTCAATACACTGCGGCGGTCATACCATGTACCGCTATGCGGTACATCTAGTTATAATTATTATTATTTATTAAAGTCTGTGACAGCCCATAGAACCAATTGGTAAAAGGACGCCACGCCTTGATGTTGGTATTGTTGTACACCGGAGAAACCACTGCAAAACATATTTGCCCTGATCGGAAATCTGTTATGTCATTGTCTTGTAAGAAACATTCATCTGAAATTGTGCTAAAAATGATGTCACAGATCATGCGACGGCTAGTAAGTTTCTGTCGCACAGGAAGAAATTTACCGTACTGTTTGAATAACAAGCCATGCCCATAATCATGCTCGTTTACTTTTCTGTTCATGTCAGGAAAAAAAAAATCCAGCTGTATTTCCAACAAAATAAGCACCAGAATTGGTATTTGTTTGTAAGAGGAATTGTAATCTTTGTGGATTTCACTGTTCGATGCAAATGAAGCCCAAAGAAAGACGGCTAAGCTAAGCTACACACTACAGGTCAGTATGGACGTGCTAACTAGTTAGCGCCCTTGACATGGTAACTTGCAAGACTACCTGGAACGAAAGTTAGTAGAATACCCAAGTACAGCATTAGCCTTCCACTCCAGTAAATGTGATTGCAACCATAACGGTAGAAAAACACTCATTACAAAAATGATCGTATGCTGTCTGATTTGTGTTTGACCATCTGGGTTCGTTGGTCGACGTTACTCGACGTCAGCAGGAGTTTGCGCAGTAGACCGAAGTGGACATGTGACCAAGCGAAATTCTGAAAAATCGGCTTCATCCAGTCCTATTGAAAACATTCCCTCAGTCCATTTCTTCTACGGTCTATGGTCACAGCCAATCAAATTGGCCAGGGAAGCTGCCAAACAGGAAGTGAGGTCATATCTTGGCAGCACTTTGATATATCGTAACCAAACTTGGTGACTGGACTACCAAGAGGTCACAAAAAAGGTGTTGCAGTTTGGCCACTAGGAGGCGCTGTAATGAGCAAAATGTGTTCTGGCTCATATCTCTAAATCTGTTTTCAGATTAGACTTTATTTTGAGTTCTGGTCATAGTTTGGCCATTTAATGCTTTTCATGTCAGCAAATCAAATTCAGTGGGATGGCCACCAAACAGAACGTAAACTTATATCTTGGCCATGGTTTAACAAATCACTTTCAAATTTGGTTAAATGATACAAGACCACATTCTGAATAATTACAATTAATTTGGTGCCATTTGGCCACAATGGGGCTCTGTAGTAAGCAAAACTTTAGGCTTATCTATTACTGTTTTGGTTTGAAATTAAATGATCATGTGTTGTGAATCCTTGGATCAAGCCAAGTTCAAAAATCTTACATCAATCTAACTGCCTCTAAGTTTTTCCACCATTTTAGAAAAAGTTGAGACTACATTTTCACAAGTCACACATTTTGTCCAATATTCCAGAAACCAAGCCACACAAAGGAACCCCCCTGGCATTTGCATGTTACAGCCAATTGCATTGAGCAGCAAAGCTGCCAAACAGTAATTCAGGTCATATGTCAAGAAAGACTTTACATATGCCAACCAAACTTGATAGACACACCTGCTAGAGGGAAGTGTTACAGGAATTGCCCCCTCATTGCCGCTTTTGATTTTGTTTTGTTTTTTTCTTTGCTTTTTTCCCCCCACTGATTTCACTGACAGACTGGGGAATATGAAACCTGGTTTCACAGCACTGCGCTAGACCGTTTAAAAGCCGGAGAGAACGAAGCAGTTTGCACAAAATAACTTTCCAACTGTCGTAATTAAGAAGACCAGCATTTATTTATGTCTTGGGCTCGACAAAGTGTATAAACTCATTCCATAAATGGTCATTTGGCGTGTAGCACCACCTAAGGAAAACTGTACATGTAAGAAATGGGTTTTTAAATCGCCTGTATCTTGGGAAGAAAGTAATTATCGCATTAAATTTGCATGTAGAATCACTACTCCAGCTTCTTGAGGCATATGCTGCATAAATTTTGTTTCATGGGGGTCCAGTAGTTCCCAAAAATTACATTTTGGCTCATAACTACAAAAATCTAACTTCTAACAAACACATCAGCCCAGATCGCCGGCTGCAATTTTTTAAGGACACTGAAAGCAAAAGTACATCCTTCAAGATATACTTAACCTAGGATGTAAGGATGTTTTATTGTCACTTGTATATACTGAGTAGAGTAGGACATGCAGTGAAATTAGTGATTGTCTAAAACTGTGCGTGGGGAGGGAAGAGTAAAGTGTATAGGATATGTGCAGTTGGGGTTGGGAGGGAGGATTGGCTTTGGTGACCAATGATGGGCTGTGTGTAGGAGGGAAGGAGTACTGACGTGGGGATGGGGGGGGGGTGGTTGAGGCTGTGTCCTGTGTGCTATGTGTGCATGGTTGATGACATATAGTGGTTGGGAGGCTGTGTGTGTGGCTGGGTGCAAGGTCTGTGTCAGGTGTTCTGTGTGTGCGGGGGGACTTTTGTTTGTCGCCACTACTTTGAACATCACCTAGTATTCCGTACTTAAGAGGTTTAAATAATGGAAGCGGCTGCAAAAACAACTTAAGGTAAAGATGTCAGGTTTAGTATGGACACTGTTGCAAATTTTAATCTAATTCGATGCTAATTTTTAGTATGACACATACGAGCCATTTTTTCAATTAATGTCATTTAACTATTAATTAAGTTACAGCTGTTATGTGTATCATTCATAAGCTCATTAATAAAAAATTGTGATGAAACCTTTTTTCTAAGATCTACATCAAAGGTAGCCTGTTCCTTAAGAAGATAAAGACTATCTAATAAGCCAATCACAAAATAGCGTTCCAAGCACTGATAGAACTGGTTTGCACATTTCTGGCTAAACCAACCAATCAGTAAAGAAGAAGGTGTGTTAACAATGTCTTCCTAAATTTTACTTACCCAACAGCACTCAGTGTTATTGCAGACCAGTAAATAGCATAACCAAAAAGATCCATATCTGATGCTCCGGTCAAATTGGTTGAAACTGCAGAAAGACAGCAATGTCACACATTACTCTTATCAGACACCTTGTACGAAACTTTCTTACATTACATCACAATATCTGTGTAACTGAAGCAGAAACTAGATGCACTGCATAGCAGTACATGGCATGACTGCCGCAGTGTGATGTGAAGTTCAGCAAAAAGGGAGTTATAGTGTCCAAATTTTAAACAAGATGTATCAACTCTTGTTGTCCATAAATGGTCATTTGCAGTATAATGCCACCTACTAGAAAATGTAAATGTAAAAATTGTGATTTTGAATTGCCAGCGAGGCCGGCTCTATGCAGGAGCAAGAGGGAGCATCGCCCCCTTAAATAAACATCTTTCCCCCTCAATTCAAAATTGCAAAAGTTTAGAAAGAACATTTTAATATACTCACAAAATTAATATATTACAAGTTGACAAACTGATCTGCAGTAGCGAAAAAAATCTCATCTCTCCTCTCTGTCTTGCCGGTGTGCGTGTATTCACAAGTCGCGTAGCGCGCGCACACACACACAGCACCTACATAACAGTAGATTAGATGGTTCCGCAGAATCATCGGTAGCAATATTGAACGACTAGTAGCCTTCTTTTACTACTAGACTAGCTTATGTACCACCTTAGCATTTGCTGCCTTGTGTGTGCATTTACAAATCTTTGACCAAAGAAAACGGCAATGACAAAAATAGCAAAACACAAGAAGTATGCCTTTTAATACTGAAAAACTGACAATGAAATTAACATCATTCACTGCAGGATTTATTAGACACACAAAGTCTGCTTGTCAGCTGCGTAGCAGTCTAACGTTACTGAACCCAAACAAAAATGCACCTTACAAGACACATATCTTGCATAGTCCTATAAAGAGCCTTCTCAAGGTGTTTTGATTATATTTTCTATGGAATTAATAAATATTCCAAAAGTATCCACATCTGCACTAGCCCTTTGATTTCCTAACATCTTGCATAGAAACAGAACATAACTTTCTTTCAAGTTAGAATCTTGAGGGGAAATTTAAAGTCACAGAATGCTGGACTGGAAGCATTGAATATCGGTGTGAATTTCATTAGATTTGGTTAGAAAGCATAAAAGAAACTAACCATAGTATAACACTAGTTGTTGCCCTACCAACATCTTCGACTGCCCACCAAAACAGTTACTATAAGCATGGAAAAAAAAGTGCTGGAGCATGATGTGTACATGATGCCCCCTTTACATTTATGACTGCCCCCTTATATATGCCTGCCTAGAACCGACCCTGATTGCTAGCATTACTCCACAGCCTCTTGAAGCACATCACGTTTTGTAAATTTTGCTCCATGGCGATCCTATAATTCCCAAAAATTCAATTTTGGCTAATGCCTACTAAACAGTAAAGGTACAGAAATATAGAGAAAGAAAATAGAGCCTATTATCGCATTAAATTTGTAGGATCACTACTCATTCATTCCATAGGGGCATTATAATTCCCTTTGTGCTGAACTTCACAGCACACTGTGGCGGTCATACCATGTATCACTGTGTGGTACATCTAGTTACTTAAATATTAACATTTCAAATTACCGGTATGTCAAATTCTACAGAACGGCCTGTATGTGTATGTATGTGCTGAAGGAAAAATGTTTAAATCACAGCTGAGTTACATGCTGCTGTTGGGTCCAAAGCTTGGCAGGCATGGCAATGGTTGCTGGGCGGGGCTTAGAAAAGGGTCAAGTAGCTTAAGGATTATGCTGGTAACTCGTGTCATACTATAACGTGTATGACCAAGTGAGCATTAAATAAGGTCCACAACTGTTTAAAAAAATTACCTTCTGGTATCAACTGCAGCCAGTTTGGCTCTTTTAAACAGTTTCTTTTCTGGGAAGCATGGGAACCCTCACATGCCGCTTGATACCTGTTGAGGAAAGGCAACCATAATTAGTGGATGTACACTTACCACTATTTAGACATACTGCTTGTTGTAATAAACTGAATGCTAAACTTCCAAACTCATAGGATTATTAAAGTAGGCTACAAAGTGGGCTGCATGCTTGACATTTTCTAATGAGATTTTAGGAATGTGACCGGCAAAAAACAAAAAAGCAGGAAAATACACGGAGCACATAGCACAGCGCGGCAGCAACACAATATCACACACTCACAGTGACACCACTTTGATACTTTTAACAAAATGCACAATATACAAACATTTTGCAAGTATTGCTCATGAGAGTATTTTGTTATGGTTACAGTGGGCTTATACATGCATTTTCAGGTTGGAAAATCAGAAATTCCTGATAAATCAGGAAAAATCACAGACCAACATGTCAGACACATTTTAAACCTGTAACGTTAAAGTATTTTTAGGATTTAAAATTCTCTGGTTGACCAAATTCTGAAACAGTTATTGGCAGGGCTGCTGTCAGCTGTAGGCTAGTTAGCTGGGCAACTAACCGGATGACACTGCCATCAGGGGTGTCAATAGGATTTAAAGATAAGGGGGGCAGCACTTAAACAGTATTTTTATCAGTACTTTTTGAAAGAAAAAAACAAACAACAATTAACATTATGTAAGGCGAGACACTAGAGGGAAAATGTGTAACTAGAGGATATCAACATGGAACTCTCCCAGTTGGTTACTTACATTAGGATGAACAAATGTGTAGATATGCAAATTAGGTATTATGTAATAAAACAGGCTCAAATCTGCAATATTTAATTCCCAAAACAGAAGCCAAATTCAACATTTTTTTTTTTATTCTACTGACAGATCAATTGTAAACCGTGCTTTTGAGGTCACAATAATCAGCCTTGGCCATGTTTTATTGTATACATTGCAGAAATGTGCAGAGTGAATGAAACTGTAGTTATTGTTGACAAAAAAACAAGGTAATTTGTGTGTGGTTTGGTTGACATGGAGCAAATAAAGCCAGTATGTGAGATATGACAGTGTCTTCAAAGATTTCAATCCAGATGCTCTCGATATCGGACAATATGGGAAAATATATTGATTATTTTTTTGCCATATCACCTAGTTCTATGTTAATTTCAAAGATTTTAACTGGGAATTTTGGATATCTCTTATTATTCTATTATTAACAACATTTTTTCTATGTTTTTTGAACATATTGTTTTATAAATCACACTATGAATGTAAAAAAACCTCTCTGTAGAAACCTTCATACTCCGTTCATACAGTATGAACGGAAATAAAACTGAAAAGTTTAGCATGTACTAGTGCTACTTGAAGATCATATCAGCGATTTGACGTCATTTCTATTGCATTCTGAGCAAATAACATTTAGGGGGTCTCCCTACATCATTTGTTAGCTACTACTGTAGTCATCAGATTGTGAAAAACTCCAGTCTCTAAAAACAACCTGTAGGCTTTGGGTGCATCTTCAAGAGGCACAGGTGTCCATTGAACCTGCCAGTTCCCCCAAAAGCCAACAAATCATATTTACCATATTTTAACCAATCAGTAAGCAATGATGCAATGGATCAGCAGGCTGCTTGGTCAAACCATCACTCTACGTTCAATATGTTAATGTTAATAGCAGGTTACAATTGTACTTACAATATCGTAACATTAAAACTATTTTTAAAATACACTTGAAGATGTCAAAGATGCCAAATCAATCCAGGGCCTTAATGCAACACCAAGTAGTTTTTTGCTCTTCAGTTACTCAACAGGTTGAGAAGCGCAATTGTCATTACCAGTGTCACGATTATTTTAGCCTACTGCAGCCATACCGTCACATGCACGCTTATCCAGTTGGTTTGGCATTGTTTATCCAGCACAGGCTTTGGAAAAAAAACGATGTCCTCAGACAAGGTGGACTAAGTTATGTTGCTTGATTTTATGAAAGTATAATGTATCGCAACATAAAAATGAAAGCAAAGTAGGCCTATGTGACACTGTTTGCCATTTCAGTCTAGCAATAGCAAGATAGGTTTACCCAAGGATGAGAAATCCTTGCAATCCTTCCAACAGTTTATCACATATTAGCCATTTGTAAACTTGCAAACCATCATAAAAGCCTAGTGCAGGCATTAGGATCAGAGCTTACAATTATAATTGAATACTTACCACAAGCATGCACACAACTGAATGCAAACAGTCATTATACAGAAAGAATTAAGGGCTGCCACATATATTTTGTTGCAGTCCGGTTCCTTTGAAAATGAGGCTGTGTGCATAAATAGGACATTATGTGACACAAATATCACTTTTATAGCATATCATAGCATGGTATGTTACATTATTTCATCCCCTTGTGTATCAACGGAACTTACCTATTATAGTGAACAATTTTAATGTCCTCAGACAGCGATTTAAACTCAAAAGATGTAATGCTGGATAGACATATTTTAACATTTCCATGGGAATGACACTGCACACATCAAGAATGAACCAAGTGTGCAAATACCTCCTACGAATCTGAGTTATATCAGTGATTACTACGCCATTTTTCTCAAATCCAATGTAGAAGCATGAGATGACATACACTAAATAACTCAAATCAAGGCAGTAGGTCACTGTATTAACTATTTCAACACCGTCACTGAAAAATGCCTGTTAAAAAAAACAAAACATTGTTTAAATATGTACAACAGTTCTATATACGTAAATGTGTAGAATTATAAAAATGACAGTGTACCAAATATATTTGTTGTATTACTGACATTTAGGTACTGAGGTTATAAAATGTAGACTAATTTTATCTTCACATGACTATCTAAATAAGCATTTAAAATGTGTACATTATTTTTGGTCCACTATGTATACAATATTACTGTACAATACTAACTGCAATAGCAATGAAGTAAGTGTATAGCCACCACAAATAAACTGTAAAAGCAATTGGCTTTACTCACCCGAAACATTGTTAATGAAAAAGATACTAATGATGTTAGAACAATAAATAAATTCCATCCTCTTACAATCTGTGTTTTTGGAGAAAAGGTGGATACGACCTTTGCTCGTGCATCGCCCTCGTGGCACGTACCCTCCTTTATGTTGTACAAATTCTCAAAACCCATCTTTTATTGAGTCTGAAAACCACTCCTTAACACTGCCTGTAGGTCAAAAGAAAAAAAGACTGGCTGTATGTTTTTTTTTTTTTTTTTAATACTACCTGTATCTATGGTACAATGATGGTACATGGTCTATGATACAAACCTGTGGCACAAAATATTCCTTTTTTTTCGAAAAGAAAACATACTAGTATGATTTTTAAAAATCTAAGGCTGTACAACCAAATCGTATGTAAGCTTACAACTTTGTACATTTGATGTTTGTATATGTTTTCAGTCATAATGATGACTGTACTATTATTTAGGGGTAAAATAAGTTTATTTGAGCTTCAATTTAGCCTTAACGACGGCCGTTAACGTCCACATGCAATAGTTAGTTCGGACTATTCAGTTGAAATACAATTACAGATAGTACAAGTGTATGCGTGCATTAGCGACGCCGCCTTGCTTGTATGTGACACTTCAATCGTTTCTCTAATAGCTAGGTCGACGGAAAAATGTATCCTCTCACCCAGAGTGTATATAAATTAGCTTTGAACAGATAAGGACAATGAAAGGGGAGTTGAATGATCACAAACAGTGCTATAATGCTATGTGTGTGCCAAAACGCCGGTATAAGAGATTGAATTCTCATTTCGCGACGAGAATTCTGATTTCAAACTCGACCTGACGTGTCTATAGACAGTAGAATAAATATGTCCCTCTTGAGTTTCTCCCCAACGTATTTAACCGTCTTCCACACCAGCTACTCGACTGGTCTCAGCTAATGCGCCCGTCAAGCCCAAACCAGGGCTCCTGGCTCCTGGAGGAAACAAATTTAGCATGACTGAAGAAAGGGATAATAAACAATAACTGATAACACTAAAGTATAATGAAATTAATTGAAGCCTATCACAGCCGAAGCTAGGTTTTGAGCATGATGGACGTTAAACGCAAAATAGAGTAGCCTACAAACTGCTGTCGATGGGAGCTAAACTCTATTTTGACCTGATCTATACAGTCTTCGCTACCCCAAAATGTAACGTTGTACAACCAAATCTTTTTTTTAATTATATTATAGAATTGTACGCTTCATTTCACGTTTTCAGCGAAAGGGACGGTAAATTATGTTTTACGACATATTGGATGTTTTGTCCATGGTTAGGCTACATGTAAGCGCCAACAATGTTTACGGCAACAATTTTAACCTTAATTTTTAATTTACAGAAATATGTTTATTGGTTGTAATATAGTTATTTATGTGTATCATCAGAAAAATAACATTCATGGTTGTTTGCAGTCATAGCTTGACAGACATGGTTAATGTCCAATTTTAGCTGCCCGACAACCGGCCACCGAGTTTCTGTTCCACTTACAATGAGGCTTTATCCTGTCAAAAAGAAGTTATCTCGTCGAAATAGACACATTCAGCTATCGTAAACTGACAGGTCGAGTACGCGTTTATCTTTAAACTGATTTTCAATCGAAATATCTCACCTGGGCGATAATGGGCTTGCTCATTACAACACTGACTAAATTGACTTTTTAGGGTTTTCTTTAACGCAACTTACCATCACATTAGGTCATACTGGTACCGTTTGCAGTTTTTTACTGATCACGTTGTAGATGCCAGTGAGCAGCTGAACAGATACGTTAGAAAAAGACAAGAACAACCAACTGACTGCCAAACCTTTTAGTTTGAACCATATACAGTCAATGGTTTGAGGTTTGAACGGTTGCCTATGTGCACGAGACGTTTAAACAAAATGTCCAACGTCGTTTCGGTTTCGAACCTTGATCATTTTTTCCCACAAATTCCCAACCACGGTATGGCAAGCCGTTTAAACAAAACAGTTATAAGTCCAAGTAAAGACTGCTGGTGTCCCAAGTTAGCCAAACCACTTTTGCCTTTTGCTCATCTTCAGTGATTTGAAAAACTGGGAAAAAAATATTAGGTTAGAAGCCAAAAGCAATTGGCAACTTTTTCACATGTAGGGTTTTTTTTTTTCAAATGGCCATTGGGTTCTTACTGTTAGACATTTCAGCTATTTCTGCAGTACATTACTGCGTATCACACAGTGAAATACTTTAAATTGTGTTTTCAGTAGGTTACTGTATGTAATACAGTAAAATTGCTGTATTGCATAGGGGTTGTGCATTGTTTAAATATGTGGTAAGGTAGGCCTACCAGATTTTTTACATTTGTGGTAGGGTACTGCATTACTGGTCTTTTTTTCAGCAGTACATTACTGCAAATCACACAGTGAAATTCTTTAAATTGTGTTTTTAAGCACAGGCAAAGCACCGCCACAAGCGTGGAGTTGTTACTGGTAGGCAGTGATGTAGGCAGTGAGATTGTTACAGTGTTTATAAGTTTGTTTTCTCATATACTGAGAAAAAATGGCAATGAATACTGAAGATTATATGACTCACGAAGATGATGACTTCAATTACCAAGATCCAAGACCCTGGTGTCTTTGTGCCTTTCAGCTGTGCTTTGCCTGTGCTTCGCCTGTACATCCATGGAATACAGCCCCCTATCTAAATGCCACTTAGTCAGTCCCTTCATGTTAATTTGCATTGTCCTTTGCCCACATCAGTGAAGGCGGTCACTATGCAAAAACCCCCATTTTGTTTTCTCACCAAGAAGGAAGGGTTAAGGTATTCAGCTGATACACCCATATCCTCTGGGCATTTGAAAACACCAAGACATCAATTAAACCAGAAGGGCCGTAACAGGCTTACTCTCACTGGGCACATTATTAGGGGCGCTGTACACTTATTTATACGAGTAACTACACTACAGAAATAATGTGGCATGGTGCAGTCCAGTAAATGACAGCTCGGCAGACAGAAATGCTTTGATAAGAGGTCAAGACTGTCTAGTTGTTTTGAATTCAGCTGACAGAAAGGCAATTGTGGTGAGCAGAATGGCATCTCAAAATTCCTAAGATGGACTACATAATAGCCAAAAACACACCAGGCTTACCAAACACACCTCAAATATGTGACCAGCTGATTCAACAAATCTCAATTTCCCCATCAGGCTTACATGTGTTAAGGACAGACTTTGGCAGCCTGTTAAACCAGTGCTTTGTACTTCATTTCATTTTTTTCAAAATGAAATTAAGTATGAGGAGCTGGTTCACCAGGCTAAGACTTTGGCACCAACCGGATGAATCCATGTACCCAACATGCCTTTTGTCAGCAGTCCAGGGTAAGGTCAGTGGTGTAATAGCACGTGTTTAGCATACTTTGGTACTTTTCACACCAATGAACCATTACTTGAATGTAACGGGATTAGAGGTTGATTAATAAGGGTCATGCATTTCTACAAATCTGCCTAATACTACATGAATATTGGCCAATGCCGATGTTTAAAAATGCCAAATATCAGGTATGTCTAGACTATCTCTAGGCTGTCTTCAATTCAATAGCATATGCTGAAGTAGTAGTCAGGTAAAAATGAACAGGAATGTTCTTCTGTGGCCAGAAGGCAATAAAACAGAATCAATAGAGCACCTTTGGGATATAGTGGAACAGCAAACATATGACAAATTTGCAGGAACAGCATGATGCAATCATGTAGACAAGGACGAAAATACGTGGGTGTACGGTATATCCTGATTTTGACACAATCTGGGTTAACTAAACTAGATCTAGTTATTTAGATATATTATGGTGTGTAAAAGCATGACATTGTCAGTGTAAAGCATGACCAGAAAAAAAACTTTACAATGAATTTTATTTATGCATCCACTCCTGTGTGTGTTTGTGTGCGACTGGTGAGAAGTTCGCTCCTATGTGTTAGTGTTGATTACTGACGTAATCCGGCAGGGGAGTTTAAATTTGTTAGTAATGTGGTCATTATGCAAATCTGTATTCCTCTTTGTGTCTTTCCCTTAAAAATGATCAGACCCAGACCCAAACCTCAACCCCAACCCTCTGTGTCCTGTCTTGGCTGTTGCTGGGTTACCCTGATACAGCAGTTCGTGCACAGCTTGGGCTTTAAAAACAAAACAAGGAGCTTCACACTCAGCCATACACTGTTCAAGCATGTTCAACATCAAGGTATCAAGTTCTAGCTTCAGGAGCATAGACGTTAAGGGCATAATCTATCTACAACTTTTCCCAAAACTGCAGAGTGCACCACTGATGAAATTGATGCACCATAATATAAATTATGTAGATGTGATCATTTTTCTACTAATAATTTATTATCACCTGTTAAATTTTAATTATAAATAGTCAAAATGGATTTGTCGGTAGGTGCACCTGGATATTTCCCCTCATCAAAAAGTCCAAATACAGATACTAAACTTGAATTTATCATCAGTTTGTAGATCACTTCAATGGCATATTTATGAGTTGTGGTAATGAAACAGTGCAATTCAAGCAAGGTCAAAATGTATGACCAATATACCTGTGAGATACCTCTACCTGATTTCCTTGGAAATTTTCTTTTGTTAGAAATTAGATGTTAATTAAAACTACATTTTGGTGAGTACAGGTCATTGCACTTTAGCCTAAATAAGCTTATCATATTGCTAAGGGACAGAGAAATATCAGTGGGCTTTGAATCATTGCTAAGACAGTGACAATGATGTGCAGGTTTGTCAGTAGTTTTAGGGGAGCAAAACATAAACGCATAAAGTCTGATCATGTCTGCAGAGGTATTTGTAAAGTTTTGTTTGTGTGGCCAATTTGCTGAACCTCTAAGGGATGTCAGACCTCAGCCCAGACGTATTTACATGACGGGTGGGCTCAAGCTTTAAACAGAGCTTGAACATTCAGTACAAACCAGTGAAGGAAAACCCGCAATGGCAGGTTACAGAGCATGTCTTTAACAGTACAGAGTAAAAACAAAGGAACGGGTAAGAGATTAAAGGCAGACCAGCCTTGAGAAGGACCCCTGAAGTCCACACTGTGAAAAAACAATAAGTCCAGTTTTCTTTTGGAAAAAATGGTGGAAACCTGTTGCCTTAAATGAGTCAAGTGAATTAAGGAATGTATAGATGTATGTAAACATAACTTAAAATAGAAGATACATTTATTTCACTAATGTGAGGCAATGAGTTTTCACCACTACTCAAGTAAGCTGGACTTATTCTTATTTTTACAGTGCAGGGAGTAGCTGAGGAAAAAAATGTTAGTTTGCAGCCGTCACCACAATAAACAAGGCAATTTATACCGTAGACAGACATAAACTGCTTTACAATTCTATTGTTCAAGCTGCAGACAGAATATTAGTATTCACAGAAATAAAAGCAAATAGAGGAAGATTTCAGACAACATGTACATATCAACAAACATAATTACATGTAATTTATATATGTATACATATATATAAATTACAAACTAAATTGAGAGGGTACAAGTCTCAAATATGGAAATATTTGTACACAATGATTTCCTGGGGTTGTCTTTAAAAAAAGAAACATCTATCAGATCTATTAGATTTCTTTAAAAAATAAAAGACAAGGGGTGGTTCTCTCAAGCCCCCCTGTAGGCTTGTATTGGACTAAAGAGGTGGTCTGGTTGATGGTTGATGAGATTGTTGTTAGACCCACCCCTCTATACCCTTGTGTGGTCCCCCTCAAACATGCTTCCAGACGGGATGTGAGAGGCCTCTGATCAGTCAGTCTTGTCTCTGGGGTTGTGAGGGGTGGAGGGGCTTGGTTAAGTCACAGGACCTGAGTCTGAGAGCCCCTGAACACTAATTAGGAGTTAGAGCTGATTGCTGCATGGGTCCTTTATTCTTCCTATGGAAAGACAGTGCATTGGAAAAAGTAAGAGTGGAAGAGAGAAAGAAAGAGAGAAAAGACAGGGCACAGAGAGAGGGAAAGAAAAAAAGATAGAAGGTCAAATGTGTGGTACTGTGTAGCCTCCACTCTCTGTTCAATCCTCAATTGGGTAGGTGGCAATGGTGTTCCTCTGCATGGCAGAGACTTTGGTTCTTGAGTCTGTAGGTGTGTTTGTGTGTAAATACGTGTGGATGTGTGTGTGTGAAACACATAGATAAAGAAAGAGAGAGAGAGAGAGAGAGGGAGGGAAAGAGAGAGAGGCTTTAGGCGGAAGGCGTGTTTCCATTTATCCCACGTAGGTGGGTAGCTCCAGAAAGTTCCAGAGAAGAAGGAAGTCCAGCACAGTCACACGGTGAAATCTCACGGAAGGGTCCCAAATAAATTAAAAAAAAGTCTCAGATAATCTAGACTGAGTCTGTCATGCTCCACCCCCACGCACATGGAATATGAAAGCCAAGAGTAAGGCCTGTGTCTTCACAGGAAAGGAGCTCCTGCTGCAGATTTCCAAGGTTGATCTCCTGGTTGACTGTTGGACAAAAAAAAGACCTCTATAAGAACACAAAAAACTAAACCTAAAATAATACAGAAAAGTAAACTGTAGAATACTAAACTATTCAATAATTTACCACTAATGCCAAGTGCTGACAGGGAATGAATGCAGGGGTTAGACTGTCATAGAACCCACAAGTCTTATCCTACTGATGATGTAATTATGATATGATAATGTGTAGGAAGCACTGGACATTCTCTCCAGTCAGTAGGTTGAATATTTGTAACATGCGAAGTGATAGAATAACCGAATTAAGAATTAGCAAACACAGAAGAAATCCTCTGACCATAAAAGTATTTTATAATAAACATATCTGCAGTGGAGCCAGTTAAATGCAAACATATTGAGTGTAGTGTAATTACAACCTATGCTTCAAATATTGACTGGCAAGTAACTTCATAATGCTTTAACTCTTGAAAAAGTTTTAGCAGAATTTTTCAAGGTGTTGCCTGTAGATGACACACACCAAATTTATTCACATTCAGATGAAAGCCGTCAGAGGAAGTCACTTAGTTTCCCTTTCAGTTTTTTTTAAAAATTGCATTCAATGTGGCTGACAGAAAGGGGCGTGACTTAATGTGTTTCATGTGGGTCTTCTCAGGAAATGTGGGGAAAGAACAATTGTTTTCCTATACCTTATCGTTTTGTAGCTTTTATCCCAAACTTTTTTTTTCTGAATTGTAGCACCCCCTATGGACAAGGTTTACAAACATTTCATGTGCACTGGTCTTTCAATGTTTTGAAAATCCTCGACACAATGGATGGATGAAAAAAAAAAAGAAAAATGCAAATGGGGATACCTATCCTTAACTATACAAGTAATGCAGTGGACAGCTGGACAATCAACCCAGAGTGCAAAGTCAGTAGAAAACGTGCCAAGGATTACACAAAAAAAAACTAATTTCATATCAAAGGAGATCGATCTGTCACAACGTAAATATGACATGATGTCTTATGACAAAGGGATAGGTTGATAAAGTGCTTGTACACATATACACACTGGAGCTTTACAGTGTGAACAAACAGGGACACAGAAGGACACAGATCATGTGGTGACACATTTGAGATGTTCTGGCCTCAGAATGATACTACATCTCCGATCACCTTACCTGAGCAGCAGGTGATGTCACAGACATCAAGGCCAAAGGATAAAGGCAAGAGAAAAGAATAAAAACAAAAATAAAAACTGTGAAGAAAGACACAGAGAGAAAATGAAGGAAAATGGGAAGAAAAAAGGACAAAGGAGGGAAAACAAAGAGGAGAAAGGTGTTAGTTAGAAAAAAAACATTTGAAAAGAGATACAGACATTGCAGAAAGGTGGTTAGGGGAAGAAAAGCTTGATAATCACTTGCAATACATGATCAATTCTTAAACACTAATAAAAAAATTATAAAACTATTATAAATACATCGTTCCAATAAGTGTAATTATTAAATTAATTACATGTAAATTAACACAGAAACTCTCACAGAACACAGCATTCACAAGACCAACTGAAAATGTTTCTTTTCTAGAATTCGACTAAATAGCTACATATGAGCAGTTTTAATCACAAAACAACAGGTTCTACTGTGGGAAATAAATAATGTCTTTTAATGGCACATTGAAATTATATGCAAAAAATTATATGCAGAGAGCACCTACCTTTTCCTCCAGATCCTTAATCTGTCTCCTCTGGATGTCTGTCTTGTCCTCCAGGTCACGTATCCTCTGTGAGTGGGAGAGAGATGGCATCTATATTTTATCTGTCCAGAGGCATAGTGTGTTTACATTTAAAGTCCTCATATGGGCGCTCAGTGAGATGGCTTGATGTCAACAGGAACTTGTAACAGTCACAGTCTTTGGGTTTTGTATGTGTGTGTGTCTTTGTGTACATGCATGCATGCACACGTGCGCACAGGTAGAATCAATACATGGTAGGTCTTTGAGTCTTTTTTAGCTGGAATTACCCATCTCTGTGTGTAACTGCTTGTCTGAATCAAGGAGCAACATCTTTGGCCAAAATGAAGCCAAAACTGAATGTTCTAAAGTTGCAGTACCTCAGATGTCCACTGGGTGGTGGCGGCAGAAGTGACTCAATTGCTATAGAATCTATAGTAATCTATAATCTATATTATAGATTATCATTTTTAGTCTAACGTCACACAATTTCGCAGCAGAAATAAACTTGTTTACAGCCTGGTTTCAAAAATAGTTTTTGTATGGGAATGTTGTATGGGAAAGTCAATAAGGTTTGGAAATTCAAAACTGGATTACTAATTCTATTTACAGCACTGCAGTGCATTTTCCAGAACACAGATCAATTAAGGTACCCCATAGGCTGAAATGTTTGTTCTTGTTCTTTGATTTATAAAAAGTTAATTTTGAAAGATTGGAAGGACAGTAGCTGCATCCCTGCAGGAATAAAAGCTACTGATGGAACATTATTTTAATATAGAGAAATCAATATCTGAAAACTATAAAAAGCAACAGTTTATTACAGTATGGAAAGACTTGAAGCATTGACATTACATCGTCATGTAGTCAGGACGAGATGTTAGAGCAAATGATTGGAAACCTTGTATAGATTTGTGTCTGTGTGTGTGTGTTAAATGCTCAGGTATGTCTGGGAAAGGGTCTGGGTGTAGAGATTAGTGTAAGTATGAATGTATATGTAAATGTGATAGTGTGCATAAGAGGTGTGTGTTTGTGAGTTTGTGTGGGCCTGCTGAATACATAGATATGTTTGCGAAAGGGACTGTGCGTAAGGCTAAAGTTTGTAGACTTGAGTGGATTTGTGTTGTAAAGTAGTATGAGTGTTTATATAGGATGCCATTACTGGTATACCACGCTTGTTTGTAAGTTTTAAGCTGGGACAATATGTATAGTACTGGTCTGAGCATGTCATATGATTTAAAAATAAGCATAAATAAACAGAATTATAGACAACAAATTGTTTTGTATGGTGGGGGGTGGTACAGGACTGGCTGTTAACAAATTTTGCGCAATGTGTAAAAAAGCTTCTACTTCCCCAGAGAAAAAAGAGCCTTTGTCTCGTGTTATTGATATTGATCTGCCAGATTATTTCTGTTTTATCTTAGCTCTAGTACACAATACAGATAGATTCTTCAGGTCTTCTGTAACACAAACACACACACACGCACACACACACACACACACACACACACACACACACACACGGTTGACCTGAAAGAAAGGTGGGTCTTGCCCCTGTGGCTGTGCTATCCATAGCCTATTAGCATAACATCTCACACACACGCTCTGAAAATGTAGAAATTTGAAAATATTGAGTATAGGCATGTCTCCTACTATACCGCCCACAGCATAAATGAAGGGGCCTGATGGATGGTGTGGTGTGGGTACCTGGTGGGCCTGATGCAGCAGCTCAGGCCCAAGCAAAGAACAAAGGTTGACATTTGGAGTCACCCTGCAATGTACATAGATATACCTATGAGCATACCTAACAGAAATAAACTAAATTGTAGTTTCACCCAAATTCCTTCAGTACCTGGTGGCCTTGAAATTGAGTATGGGCATGTCTCCTACCGCCCACAGCATAAATGAAGGGGCCTGATGGATGGTGTGGTGTGGGTACCTGGTGGGCCTGATGCAGCAGCTCCATGCGCTCCTGCAGCACCTGGCAGTCGTACTCGCGGCTCTTGCGGAGCATCTGTCGGCGCAGCTTCTCCACGGCCGTGCGCAGCTCATCCTTCTGCGTGTCCGTCAGCGGCTCGCCGTACTTGATCACCTTGTCCTGCTGCAGCGCGTTATACAGGGTAGCCTCCAGCTCCTGGATTTGCTGTAGGAGAGAGAGAGAGATAAACAGATAGGTCATCATCCATTCTGCACACACACACACACACCTGCACACACAATACAGAGCACACATACACCCCTAGCCACATGTCCATGCACACACGCTTGTGCTTGTCCATCGATTCCGATGATGACGTCCACTTCTGCCCTACAGCGGTGGATTTTTTTAAGACTGTATAGTCTTATCCTGGACCCACAGCTTCTGCTGCAGGTGGGACATGTAAATATGGTGGTAATGGTTTCCTGATGGGTGTATAATGGTGTGTGTGTGTGTGTGTGGTGGTGTTATTGGCAGCCA
This sequence comes from Setipinna tenuifilis, assembly GCA_030347295.1. Lineage (NCBI taxonomy): Eukaryota > Metazoa > Chordata > Actinopteri > Clupeiformes > Engraulidae > Setipinna > Setipinna tenuifilis. Next base: position 5,691,883 of record CM059272.1, read on the forward strand.
TGGATGTGTGTCTCCCCCTCAGCCTCCTCTGTTGTCTCCTAGCTGTCCTCTCCTCCTCCAGTGCTTGGGTCCCATCTGAGCACAGCTGCCTGCAGGTGTTGTGGTTCGCAGCAATGTGTTCCAGGTACCAGGCTAGTACACACCCCTGTCTTACTCCTGTTCGCACAGGAAAAGGGGCAGACTCTTGTCCTACTATTGTCACCCTGGAGGTCATTCCATCATGATTGAAATTGTGAAGTATGTTGACAAATTTGTTGGGGCATCTGATCCTGAGGATTCCTCTCTGCCCAGACCTTGAGGATGTATTGGTGGAGTGCTCTTGTACAGAGGTAGCAATTCTGCAGAGATTTTGTCAGTGCCAAGGGACTTGTTCTTCAAGGAGCAGACAGCTGATAGAACTTCCGGTATGTTGGGGGCTGATTGAGATTGTCGATTTGTGGGTGTTCAGGAAATTTGCTCAGAGTTGTGCGATCTACTGTACATGCGCACATACACACACATACACACACACACACACACACACACACACACACACAACACACACACACACAAACCCCCACACACGTATGTGTACTGCATCCATGCACTTGCAAACAAATATCAAATACAACACAGAATTGTGAAAAATGTTGTACTTCAGACCATAACCCACACTAGTAGTGCAGACTTGAACTTGCAAATGTGAATATGCAGGGGTGAGGTAAAGACTAACCATATAGGCTTGGTCCAGAGCCTGTTTTCTATAGTCTAACTCCTCCTCCAGGTATCCTTTCTGCTTGCAGAACATTTCCTGAAAATGAACATCATCATTGTCAGTCATTGGCTAAATGCCCCCTCTTCCCAGTCCAACCATTAACACTTTGTGTCATGCCTCAAGTATCAGATGTTCCTAGCAGAATTCCTTGCCTCTCATGTGCTATAGAATATGTTAACCATGGACAGGACTGCAAATTATTAGCAGAGGGCCAGAATGAGATGCATGGGCCACTGCACATTTCATCTTCAGGTATGTACAGGGCATTTTTTGATTGCAAGTAAGACAAATCTTAACCAGTGATGGCAACATGGAAACAGAAGCTAGAAACCAGTACCACATATTTCAAATCATGTGGCTCTACCTATGCAGTTAATACAGGTGATTATAATAACTAACTCCCCCGGAAAGAGCAAATAAATTATAATAATCTGATTGAGTTAATTTCTGGAACACATAGGTGGTACTGGATTGCAGCTGAATCCAGACTGCCCATCTTCAGATTGTATAGCCTTTTTATGTGCTGTATGAAAAAATCTAATAATGATTTAAGCAATACTTGTGACTGTCAGCCTGTCACTATGGTTATTAGTGTGGTTGAACTGAACTGAGTCAGTGAAACAATGGCGGTGGATGACTCACCATCTCAAGCTCCAAGTCCATCATCTTCTGGTGTAGCGCCGCCTCGGTTCCCTCGATCTGCTGTATCCACTAGAGGGCGATAGAGGGTGAGAGTGAGACAGCGGTTACAGAATGGGCTGCTTGACAAATCCATGTGTTCCATTAAGCGTGTTCTGTCTGTGATTCAAGTAAAGTGGCTTTCAGACCCTCAAACACACCTTTTCCGCAAGAGAGAGGACAGTGCTTGCTTGGATGATGGCTACTTGCTCTTCATTTCGTAAATTCTGAAAAAATACAAAAAAAATCTCAGCAAGTAATTGCCACTGGGAAAACACATGCCATAAACTTGATTATATTTCTGACAATGTAAAAAAGTAAAAGTAAATCGTAATTGAAAATATTTTAAGTAAAAGGTTGTGATTTACCCCATTGTCTCCCAGAATATCTAGAAGTTTAATAAGATCAGGTATACAAACATCCTGGAAATGAAAAGAAGGAAAGAAATTAACCGGGACCACAGATTAACAGAAATTCTTTTATTCTTTCTACACAACACAAGTTCAACTGCCACAATAATTGAAACTGACATTAGAATGAGAGTATGACTCAGATTAGTCATGTGAAAAACCTCAGACACCTCCATCGCTGACCACAAGTGACTGAGTGGGCACAGCACTGTGAATGAGAGTGGGCGATGCTAACAGACCTGTAATGTGCCCTGTGACAAAATCCAAGATGGCGGACTGAGAGCCTTACCTTCACCCCCTCCTTCATGCAGTAGATCTGGAGAGCACTGACTCCCTCAGCGAAGGGGTGGATCCGCAGGTTAAACGGAGGAGACCTCCTTTCTCGTTCCTAAAATGAATGAAAGAAGAAATAAATAAATAAACAAACATAAAAAACCTGAACATGTTTACTCACAGGTTAAACAACAAAGACCACAGCTTGTGTTGAAAAAATAAGTACCGTTAAATACATGTGCATTGCTGTAGTATCTGTTGATGGATTTAAAGCACTATTTGCTAAAAAAAAGTACTCAGATTATTTAGTAAAACTGGTTTCAGCACAAAGTGATGCTGAAACCAGTAGGCCAGCAACAGTGTATCATGGTGAGGTGTGCATAGCATTCAATCATTTACAGTTGTTACTAAGACCTCATTATAAATTGTTTGCTTTGTGTTTAGTTGGAAGGAAAACGTACCTCCAGCTCGAGGATACGAAACTCTAGAAGCTCATTCTGGTCCTTGGAATCCTGCAATTCCTGATGGAGCCTGCCGTTTTCACTGTCTAGTTTTTCCACCTGGAGGGAAAATGAATGCTTATGTTTTCCTGCAAAGTCCAGCCCCAGGCTTGAACCCTCAACCTCACAGCAACTCCAGTTAGGAAACAGACGTGCAACCAAGTGAGCTAAAAGCCAGACTATTAGCTCAGTCAGTAGCGTGTTCTTTTGAGGTGTCGGGCAGGAGGGTTACTAACCTTCTCATGCTGATCTGTGCTAGCTGCCATCTGTTACACTTAATCAACCGAATAACCAAAGCAGGTGTCATGGGCCAATTAAAAGCCATAGATCAACCTTACTGAAGTTTCTTTATAATACTGGAGAAGCAAAGTTTGCTTTTGTCAACTTTAAAACTATACATACTGTAGATAAGAATATTTAATTGAACCGCATGAATTGCAGGGGAGGTAAAACAGATTCATTTTAACCAAACACACCTTCTCCAGGAGCTCCTGGTTGCGCCGCAGAAACAACTGTTTCTCTTCCACCCATTTAGAGTCCTGCAGGTGACAAACAACAGGTTATGGCTCATGCAGAGGACAGAATCAAACATTAAATAATACTCCATAAATTAAATCAAACTGCAACAAACCAGAGTCCAAAGTAAATGAAAAAGAACTTCACATTGAGAAATCATAATTATACATGTATACTGAGTCGTGCTGTTATTTTCTGAAGGAGTTTTTTTTTTTTCAAAAGCTTAGCTATAGCACTGCCCAAATTACAGTACTGCAATACTCCATTATGGTAAATCATGCGAAATAAAAAGGAGTAGTAATGTACTTTGATAAAGGCACCCTAAACTATATTGGTGTACGTTTAATGGTAGAGACAAGATTGGACAGACAGCTATAAAGCTAAGCTACAAGAGCAAAATTCTATTTTCATTTTTTGCCACTAATGGGACTGTACACGTGTTTGTAAGCCTCATGCTACATGAACAGGAGCCTTACAAAGAATACTGTTTTAATCAGTAGGGGTAAAAAACTAACAAGTTTTTCAGTAGTCTGACAAATGCCTCTCTTGACTTCCAACATGTCTATTAAAGTCCAAAAGAGTTAAACAGACATAGTGTTATCTTCGTAAGGCTCCTGTCCATGTATCAGGGGGTGTAGTGACACAAAAACTCTTGGTGACAAATTCCGCCCTGATAGCTTACTTTTCGTAGCTGCTCACTTCTAACGTGAGAATTCCACCAATGTAGCTCGGAGTTTTTTTCTGTTTTAGGCTATTAACAGTACGAAAAGACCTCTATCCGTATGAAATAATTTTAAAAGTTCGCCTTTATGGGGTTGTGAGGGTTGTTTTGGGTTGGTCTGTACACTTTCTAGAAATTCAATTAGTTTTTCCTGGGCTGTAAGACTTCCCGAAGAAACAAGCTCAAGTGAGAATTCCCCTGTTACCACTCATATCGACATGCTACGTACTAAATGCTACTTTCTGACCATTTCAAATCACACATTTCAAAAACCACAAAACCACATTCAAAGGCCTAAAGACTGAAAAAGGCAGTCCATACACTTTGGCCGAACTTTCGTTCACTACACAGAGAATAACAAAGGTCTGCACTGTACTGATGACAGTGCAGAATGGTGACTTTAGGAACAGTAGCTTTATTCTAAAGGATGTGAATCAAAACAAAAATCTATTTGCAAGTATTTCTTTCTAGCTAACACTCAGCTACACAAGAAAATAAGGATACTTATATTCAAATTCTGTCCTTGTCCTGTTTGCTCATGCCATGATGAAGCATGGAATGGAAAACACTGATACAAACTGTAGGCTGTTAACTACTAAAGACTGTGATACCTGGTTATAAATATATCATCCTAAATGCATTAATAGAGAGGGGTGTTTAATTATGAGGAGTGGACAAAAAAACAATTGTGAAACTGAAAACAGCTGAATTCCATCCACACTGGCCACCTTCACTAATGCAACAGACAACATTTTACATACGTTTAAGACACGAGGAGGACATATGTTTTGAGGGAGGCCAACCCAGTCTAAACACAGTTTAAGACAGGAAAAATCACTGATTGTTAAAAATGACCCCAAGAGGGAGCAGGCCTAATACTGTCTGCACACTGCCACCAGTGACATGTTGGTCAGCGGTGGGTAGTAGGGAATGACAGGTAGATTAGAACTGTAGAAGAGGCGAGACTGCCTCCACCTGTATATTTTCACTGAAATTATAGCTAAAATGTGAGTAAAACCCTGATGATCTCCATTCTACCTGTCCTTTAAGCATCAGCTCCTTCTCCAGGTCCTCGATCTTAGCCTGGTAACGCTGTACGTCTGCGTGAAGCTGCTCCTGAGCCTAAGAAAGAGAGAGACAGGGGAGAGAGGGAGAGTGGTAGAGAAAGATGAAGGGAGGGAGGGAAAGAGGGGAGGAGTGGGAGAGAAAGAGACAGAGAGAGGGACGGGGTGAGAGAGGGAGAGTGATGGAGAAGGGAAATAATGGGAAGAGAGGGAGAGTGGTAGAGGAAGACGGATAGAGGGAGGGAAAGAGGGGAGGAGGGAGGGAGAAAGACGGAGGGAAAGAGGAGAGAAGTGGGAGAGAAAGAGACATAGAGAAGAACGGGGCAGAGAGGGAGAATGGTAGAGAAAGACAGAGGGAGGGGAATAAAAGTGTGGAAGAGTAGTTCTTCACTCATCTAAAACTGCATGTTGCAAATGGGTGACTTACAACGCTAAAAGTACTAAACTATAAACAATACATACATTACACTTATCCAAAGCGACTTACAAAAGGAGGATATAATAAGCTAACAGAGTTGTAGAGGAACACAGAGTAAACAGACTACACACATACAGTATGTCACAAAAGTGAGTACACCCCTCACATTTTTGTACATTTTTTTATTATATCTTTCCATGTGAGAACTCTGAAGATATAACACTTTGATACAATGTAAAGCAGGTGTGAGCTGTACACTGCCTACTTTACATTGTAAAAGTGTTATGTCTTTAGACTTCTCCCGTGGAAAGATATAGGGGTGTACTCACTTTTGTGACATACTGTACATACAAGGAGATACATGTGCCTTAAGTAAACTTCCCGGAGCAGGGACATTTCAGACACACATGACCCCTACACACACAGACTTGGCTAACTTCTAGAAAAATGGCGTAATAACCGTTTGTAATGTACAGGTGGCAGTGTGTAAAGTGTCCAATGTGGGTGATGATGAGATGGTTTGCTGTCTACCTTGGCCTCCATCTCTGCGTCCAGCATGCCTCCCTTCTGCTCCTGCAGGAGAGCGTAGGCACGCTGAAGAGCCTGATACTCTCGCGTCAGCTGCCGAAAACGTAGCTCAGCCTCCTCCGCAGCCAGACCCTGCACACACACACACACACACACACACACACACACACACACACACAGTTATGACCTTGCCAGGTCTCCCGACCTCCCGAGCCCCATCGTGTGTGTCCTTGTGTGCTTGTCTGTCTGTGGCTTTGTTTACACGTAGCCGGATATTTATAGAAAAGGATAATCCCACCCCTCCGGATTCAAAAATATCCTTAATTACACCAGGCGTTCTCCACAATATATCAGTTCACACGAATCTGCATAAATATGCTGCTAAGCACTATTATGAGCACGCCAAATCTACAGGTGACATGTAAAGCCGTGTTAGCCAATCAGAATCATGAAAAGTGGTGGCCAGAAACAATGGATTGAATAAACTTTTTTATAACACTAAGCCTTCGTGTTGGTGGGAGGAAAAGTATCTGAAAAACTGTTGCCCTCCTTGCAGTCCTTCTCCTCTGCTCTTCATAAAGCAGTTGAGTTTGCAAATGCAAACAAACCAACAGCGTTTGCAAAATTGTAAATAAAAGGACTACCTTTTTAGCATCCATACCTACCAGCAAGACCATGCAAATGTTGAGCACCTGATGTTCTGTGACTCAGAAACTCAGTTTTTCACTTTTTACATGCAGGCATGAAAACTTAGTTTTTACAAATCTCCACTTTGCCTGAGTAGTCGTGTTTAGTGACTGAAACCTCCATTTACATGTAAACGATAGGCGCAACCGCATAAATAAATATGCGTTTTTATAGATCCACAGCTTTGCGTAAAAAGGGCCTGTGTCTGTCTCCTGCAGGTGCATGCTGTGCAGAATGCACTTTGCTGCAGGTGCACGTTGCTGATTGGCTAATTAAATGCCTAATGGGGGTGGGATTAAAAGGAGTCCTCTCCCCATTGGTGCGCTCCATTCTCCTCTCAGCTTTTTTGGTTTTGCGTTTAGCTTGCATGGAACTGACTGGCACCACATGTTTCCTTTCTGTTGCACAACACTGATTTGCACTACCATTTTTCTATTTTTTAATAAAGGATATATAAAACTTTAATCTCTGCAGGTGGCCTCCCTTATGTCACACACACACACATTTTCAGAAAACTCCACTGGCAGAAATATCACCCAATGGGTGAGTAGCATGCATTGAAGCCAAGGAAGCATGCTGGTTTAACCCAATAAGAGGATGATTTGCTGGAGGAGGAGAGGAGATTGAAGCTGCTTGGCTGGTTTCAGCACAGAGGCCTTGCTATTCCTGATGCAGTCATACATACTGCAGAGAGCTGTCCCGACAATGGTCTTTTCTCCCAGATCTGGCCAGACCAATCACGTCAGTATATCCTTAGAGTCACTGGGCTGGCTTAACATGATGATGACAGAGCTGCAACAGTGCACTAGTGTAGAGCTGCAGTAAACAAGTTCTGATTGGTCGTAGTGCTACCCTAATTAAGTCACTGTTGATGCTTCGCCTTGGGTTGCACCTGGCCTATTAATCCAGGCCTGACCACACAATTTGATGTGGGCTGGCTTGTTAGGCTAACTAATGCCGCCATCACTATAGCAAATGTTCTCTCCCAACAAGACAACTCTTTTCACTCCATGTGCAATGAATTTAGGCGTTACCGCAACATTCTATAATGTTGTCATATGTGTCAGATTTAGGCTACCAGGCTAAAATCCCTAGGTAGTTTACTGTAACACACACAACAGGAGTTATCTACAAGTCATTTAAACAGAAGCAGACCTCATCCAAGTCTTCGTCAGGAGTGGCAGGGGTCCTATCCATCCTCAAGGAGGCTACAGATGATGTCTCTGAATCCATTGACTCCTCGTCATACCCAAAGAATGTGTCCACAACTATGTGCCTCTGTATGAAAGAAGATGATACCAGTTTCAGTGATACCAGTTCTGACAACTAAGGCAGCCTTATTTTATTTAGAATTAATAGTTAAGTAAGTAAGTGTAATGTAATCCATTAATGGTATAGTCACTTGATCAATAGTTTGTGTTAAGCAGCATAAATTCACAATATATCTTTTATTAATTATCGTTTTAAATCATGAGTCACATGTTAGTTAAACATCACAGAAGTATAATAAAGTATAATAACATTTTTATAAAGTGTTACCAATAAAACATTTCACATCTAAGATGTTTGACTTGAAAGACTATCAACTATACCTTTATGGGCCTGGAACTTCGTTTATGTCTCTTTTTCCTCAGCAGTTTCTCTCTGTCCTAATGGACAAATAGTATCAGTCCAACAAGGTTAAAACATATGCAAAATTACAACAGCAGCATATAGTATTTATCATACGAGCAAGTGAGAGATTTTAATATGATGATTATATATTTGGTGTAAAAAGACATTCACTGCGTTCACATGGTGGGATTGGTTTGGTTTGGGATTGGTTTGGGTGTTGCTTCCCAACGGGTGGTCTGTCCCCAAGTCCCTGTTCACATGCAGTTTGTCTAAGCGGATTCGGCCAGAGACCCGGCCCTTTCCGCTACGCTAGGTGGGGGCGCTGTAGTCAACTTCTATCTTTCTATTATTATCTTTTAATACAAGGAACGTCTCTTCCACACATAACTCTTGAACCACTCATCCGCTTGATCTCAAATTTGTCATCATAATGTTACCAGTGTGTGCAGTGCCAAGTTTCGTGTTGTTTGGGGAAAAAATGCCAAAGATATCGGTCAAACCGTGCCGACCCAGGCTGATAAGATTTACAATGCTAGCTGCTACAATGTTGGACATAACGCGACATAACTAAAATAATGGACATAACACGAGTAAACATTTGCCCACAACAAAGCTGCTACGTAGGTAAGATGTATCTTATCGTATATGCAACAGCAGACTACAGCACTGCACACATATGCCTACAGTGCATACAGACAACACGTAGAGGAGACTGAACTTTTCACCTCTCATTCCGGTTATTCCACATCGCAAAACAGTGGCTAAAGAAAATCTTACAAGTCAGTCATTCAGTGCAAATGTATTTACATAGCCTCCTCCTTTCACCTGATATTATTACCCACTTAAACAATAAGGTGGTCTAAACAAAAACGTAATACTCTGGCACATCTTCTATGGGCTCTGCACTGTTCCTACTAAATAAAGACAATAAACAAACTTTCTGGCGGCATACAAACATGGTGTTCCAGGAGTTTGACGCATTCGCGTACGTGTTGTGCATTCTGCTGTGTTAGAAAGTCCGTATGAAGGAACAAACTGCGTTTTTTATTTCGTTGATACATGCGCAATACCCGAAACCAATCCGATCCCCATTCACATGGCAGTCGAAGTGGTTTGGAAACAGCCCAGGCCTGGCGTCGCAATTGGTTTACGAAAACCAATTCCAAACCAAACCAATCTCCGTTCACATGAAGCCGGTACGATTCCAAACCAGTTCCAAGTGGTTTCGACTTGTCCATGTGAACGCACTCATTGTCTTAGGCAATAAGTATGCAGACTTTTGTATCAAACATAACACAAGTTCAAATTATTTACTTCTGTTATGTTTGATACAAAAGGTAGTACAAACTATCTGTGAAACACATTCAGAAGTTCTCTGAATGTGCAGTCCAAAATTACTTAGAATTCAGAATTTCTCTTACTCTTGTTAGTTCATCTATCATAGTCTGTTGTTCCAGAACCTGAAGTTTCAGGAACTCAATTTCTTGGTCATCGTGGGCCTGGTCAAGATCGTTTAAGGATTTCAGCTTCTTTAATGGAGGATGAGAACTGATTTTCTCTTTCTGTTACAGAGGGAAAACATTTTTTATCAGTCATGCTCATTTTTGCCACACAATTGACAATGTTTTTTGGTCCATGCCTAACCCCATTTTAGTAGGTTAATACTGGCAGGCTATGCTTGAACCCACGGCTCCAGTACAGGTTCTAGCTTACCATCTGTTCCTCACTATTTAAATTTACTCTCTCTGTTCAGGGTGACAGTACTGGGGTGGCCAGATTTAGCATTTTCAATGCGTGTCAGTGGACAGTACTGATGGACAAGGTTTTGCTACTTCTGAATGTAGGCAAGTATGTAAGACCTTGTTTGAGGTGTGTGTTGACTGCACATGAGTGTAACATTCCTTGGCTGACAGAAAACGGTATGGTAAGATAGATAAAGTGCAAGACCATCTACAGATCAGTCAGTTATTATTAATGATTAAAAAAACAATATGGACCGTTACAGCAGACAGTTTTAGAAACACTGGTTTAGCAGATGCTATACTGTATGCAGTATATTACAGTGCAGGTGTTGTTTATTGTTTATGGCCAGGATTTTGCAGTTGTTTCTAAATGCAGAGCACTTTAGGTATGAGTCAAAAGGTCCAGAAATGGTCCAGGATTATCTATCTAGCTTGGTCATGAGAATTTCAGAGACAGGCCACGGTGGCATAACACTATAATTTCTCAAAGAGTAAATTCTAATACGAAAATGTTGTGTAATGGTCCCCAGACCATTTGTAAGGTACTGTGTTGTAAGGCAGATATCAAACCCACAATTTTGCAGTTGTTTCCACCAACAGAGTAGAGGGAGGTGACACTGACCATCTCCAGGTTCTCCTTGGTCAAAGACTTCAGTTTCTCCTCCATGCGCTGCAAGGACTGTGTCAGCTCGTCGTTCCTCTTATTCAAGAGCTTGTTCTTCTCCAAGAGAGGTTTGCACTGTTTCTCTGACTCCCGCACACGTTTCAACTAACAAATAGAGAGATAGAAAGAGAGGGAGAGAGGGAGAGAGAGAGAGAGAGAGAGAGAGAGATGGTGAATACATGCGACTTTTAATTATCTGGCCATCTAACAGGCACTTTTATTGGCCTAAAAGTTGTACTGTATTGAGTTAAATTTATTTACACAGTAGCAGTAATAAACAATATTGTCTCCAGGCATTTTGTAGACATTACATTTCATTATGAGGCTTTTATCCAAAGAGACTTACAAAAGGAGGACATAATAAGCTAACAGAGGTGTAGAGGAACACAGAGTAAACAGACTACCCACATACAGTACACACAAGGAGATACATGTGCTTTAAGTTTCCTAGAGCAGGGACACTACAGACACACATACCCTTTACGCACGCAGACTAGGGAACGAGGCACCTAGGGAAAGAGTTGGTTAGTAAGACCCCTAGCGGGTTAGACCCCTGACATCTGACAGTCCTAAAGCAAGCACATATGCAACAGTGGGAACAAGAGACATGTCCTACTTTGGACCCTGATGGAAAACATGATTGTTTCCTATTGCTTTACTTTTCTAAACACTATCTGTATACCAAAACTAATATTATAATTGGATAACTGTGACTTGACAACACTATGAGGCTCTGTATCTAGGCAAAACTACTTTCACTTTAGTATGTTTGCAGTGTTCTGGTCAGGGCAGATCAAAAGTACTCGCCGAATGAGAAACAATCAAGGGGGTATTCCAAGTAGGTGGTTTAGTGGCTAACTGAAAAAAGTTAAGTCTGAGTGAGTCATAAACCTTCCAATAGTAAGCCACAGGGCTCCCCTTTTATAAAAGTTTACTACTTGTTCTGAGTAAACATACCCAGGTGCATAACTAAACCCACTTTCTGGAATAACCCCCAGGAATAATTTGTAGATAAGTGAGTGCATTAGCAATTATAGTTGGCGAATGTAACCTCTTCCACCAGAATTCTTACCAGCTCATTTCTTTCCTCAACCAACAATGTGTTACGATCCTCCAGCTTACGGATGGTTGAATTCAGCTCCGCCATACGCCTCTGATTCCTTCTCATGTCCTACAAACAACAAACACATGTACACATGGACACACACACACACACAGACACGCACACACACACACACACACACACATACTATTAGTATGGGTCAAAAAGTCCAGAAACAGTCCAGGAGTATCTAGACTGCTTGGTTATGAGGCTTAGCACAGGACACGGTGGCAAAACAGCAAAACACACTTAGACACAGTGTATATCTATAACATGGAAATTTGCCATAATGAAGGTTCGATGGTAAATAGAAATCATGGGAGATGACCCAATTCAAATGAACTTAATCCAGTAAATCAATTAGGATTACTACAGTATCAACAGCACAAAACACATCCCACTAGCAGAGCCTTTACAGACGTCTTAACCACAACGCACACACTCTGAGGTGATTTCTCTGAGGTGAGCAAGTTTTTCCATTTGAAAGGTAAGCCTTGTTTTCCTCCATCATATACAATGACATTTATAACTATATATTTCATTTGCACTGCAAAATGTATGCATGCATACATTTCAAATACTCTCCTGGTTTCCACATATAACTTGAGTTATGTACTGTTATATGTATATTTAAAAACTTAATTTGTATTAATTACAGTACTTTGTTAGTACAATTTTTCACTTTTTTACTTTTCCTGTGTTGTACAGAAAGAGTGTGACTTTTTCATTTTAGTGTTACAAGCTATAAAAATATGAAATTATTTTCCTTACAGAAAACAAAACACTGGTCCTATTAATAGCTACCACAAATAATGTCCTCCCTTAGAACTTTAATATCTTGCATTATTAAAGAGCAGTATTGTTCTGCAAAATGTGTTTTATGAGGCTGAGTGAAAGGCTGAAAACAACCTTTTTTATGTGGGTGTGAGTTACTGCAGCTTCAGTTACAAACTTTCAGAAATTGTATATATGAAGATATTTGAGTAAGCAGTCCAAAATAACTGTAAGCTTAACGGCAATAATCTAATTTACAGGCAAAATTAGCCAGTTACAGCAGGATTTCTGAAGTAGTTGTACAAATTCAAAATCGGCCCACAAATATTGCTTATGAATGTCTGAGGCCATATAATCTTCCACAGTTGTACAGCAATGACATTCATGAAGCTTGCAAGAATACTTTATAATGCAATCATTATGAAACTTCACAAATGACAAAAAAAGATACTTTTGACATATTACACAAGTGTGTGCAAAAGAGAGAGTGGAAGGTGGATTATGGCAGATTAATAAATCAGAAATGTGAACATATGCATCTGGTGTAGCCATTTCCAATTGATTAAGCTGTAATCTACTGTCACTGTGCACACTCCACAACTGCTTCTGCTTTGGTTTCCCGCCCCGTGTGGACACAGGGCAATGCAGATCACCAAACAGTTAGGTTGATATTACTGTAGCTGCTTTGGTTTTCTGATCAGTGTGGCCACAGGGCAATGTATGCAGATCACCAAACAGTTGATATCAGCTAATACAATAATAATAATAATAATAATAATAATAATAATAATAATAATAACCTTTACTAGTATAGCACAGTTCATACATACAAGTTGCAGCTCAAAGTGCTTTACAGTTTGGCAAGGTCACAAACAAAACAGTAGTCCGTTAACATTAGCATGGCTACTCACGGGGCTCCCGCAGTACTCTGCTCCGTCGCCGGCCCGCCCGGGAATCTCTCTCTTGGGGCTGCCCAGCATGCACTCGGCCTCCTTGACCAGGAAGAGCTGCTCGTCTAGCGCGTCCTTCTGGAGCTGCAGCTTCTGCACGAAACCCGCCGCCGTCTCCAGCTCCTTTTCCAGGGCGAAGATGGTGCGGTCCTTCGCTTTAATCTCATCCACCTAAAATCATGCGGACAGGGACAAAACAAAACGGCATCCATGTGCAGAGAACTTAATTAATATGTGTATGTCACAAAGCAAGAGTGTGATTTTAAATCACTATTAGAATATAAAAGCTGCACATTGATGGGCAGAGTTGGAAATCTTAAGGGGTTGCATAAGGGAAAAGACATTGATAATACATACATATAGAGATTGAGCTGTAAAAACATCTAAAGCATCATTCTTCTATACATAAACCCCCCAACATTAGTAATGGCAATGAAAGCTGATTCTTGATGGCAACTCACTGTAACAGTTTCCTAGCTATAAAAATATGGGTTCACCTCATTTCCCCCACATTAGTTTAAAAGCTCTATCTAAGGCAATCAATGTTGATGTATTAACTTTTGTACCACCCTGCTTACATCTTTATCATGGCCTCATGATAAAGGGATACAACAATAAAGTTGAAAAAGGCCTGACAAGCCTAAGGGTTCTGGCATTCAACGGCTATTACAATATGTAGGCATGTAGATGTCATTCCTCTATGCATTAACCACAGCTCATACACCTGAGGTTGAGACACCTAAGAAACTCAAGTGTGGGTGGGACTGTGAACTGGCTGTCGTACCAGCCTGCGTATGTCTCTCTCGCAGTCCCACTTGATCTTGGTGATCTGCTCCTGGTGCATCTGATGCTCTGTGCGCAGGTCCCCCGCCTTCATCTTATCGGCCTGGATCATGGTGCTCAGCGCCTCGTCCGTCTGCTTCTTGGAGGCCTTGAGCTCGGCGATCTCCTGCAGGAGCTTGACGCGCTCCTGGTCAAAGAAGCGCCGCGCCTCCTCCTTGGCCTCCAGCGTGAGAGCCGTGCGCACCTTCTCGCCGCTGCCGTCCCGCAGCGCGCTCATGGCCGCCTTGAGCCGCTGCACCTCGCCGTCCTTGATCTTGGCGTGCCGCAGCAGCTCCTGCTCGTGCTGCCGCACCAGGCTCTCCCGCAGCGCCTGCAGCTCCTTCATCTTCTCCTCGTGCCATTTGGCCCGCTGCTCCGTCAGCGCCGCCGTGTGCCGGTGCTGCTCCTGCTCACGGATGCGCTTCGCCTCCTGCACCTTCTCACGCTCCAGCTTAGTCACCTACAGAACACAACCCCAGAGTTACTATGGTAACACAACCCTAGACACTGTACGGTTACCACCTCCAGCAAAGTCACCTACTGTACAGAACACAACCCTATGCTACTATGGTAGCATAACCCTAGAGTTACTATGGTAGCATAACTCTAGACACCGTACAGTTACCATGCTCCTACTTGGTCACCTACAGGTGAGGGGTATGTGGAAGAGTCGTTACAGTAACTCCAGCAGTGCAAGACTCAAGGTTACAGAGTCACTATGGTAGCACAACCCTAGAGTTACTATGGTAGCACAACCATTGTGTTACTATGGTAGCACTACTGTGCTAGCACTGCACAGTCACTACAATAACACAACCCCAGACACTACACACTTATCATGGTAGCGAAATCCCAGACACTGCACAGTTACTATGGTATCATGTCTGTAAATTATTTATTTTTCACTGAGATTGTAAAGTTCAAAATCATTTAGGGCAGTGGTGTTATTCTGAGCACCACAATACTGCGCAGAGCTGTATTGTGAACCGGACATCTAAGTACCTACAGCACAAGATTCCCTCAGGCCCATAGCTGGGCAGCAGCAGGCATGGGTATGAGTTATTTCCAAGGTAGATAAGGGCCACAACCATTTCACTGTGAAGGTGTCTGAGTTACATCAACCTATTTATTAATCAACACTTAATCACTTGACACATTTGAGCTAAAGTGAATCTTAGATACATCTATATTCTGTGTGTAATTCAAATAATGAATGGCCTACCTTGCATTTTTCCTGATGCAATTCAATTTGAATGTCAGTCAGTTTAGACCTAAGGTCTTCATTGGCTGCCTGTAGGGCAGAGATTAGAGCTTCAGGCTTCTCGCCCTTAGTACGGCCCTTTTTCGCCATGACAGTGAGTTGCTACAACTGCTCCTCAGACACGTTCATTTAATCCACTTCCACTTCTTCAAAGAATTCAGATAAAGTTTCCAATTCTTCCTCTTCTTCATATTCCTAGGAGACGGTAGACCTATGACACAAAACAGCAGCTTTAAGAACGCATCTTCAACTTAAGAACAAATATAACTTTCAAACCAGTACACCATAAGCTACTCATGTCGGTGTGCAGATAGCTGCTCTTGTGTTCAACAGACAGAGCAGCTACAGCAGATCCGGCCCTGGACTGTTGGTCGCCTTGGATCCTTGCCAGCTGCCAGGTGGGATTAGAGTACATAAAGACTCCCACTCCCACTGACATGCTGTCAATCACAGTGAGTGCCTTCTGTGACTGGCAGCCACAGCGTGTCTACTGATTGGATCGTTAGCCTCTTCCAGCTGTGGTCTGCTGATTCTGTGTTAATCACACACCTGGAATTGTGAATGTGCTTTAACTGAATCAGAACTGTGACCAGTCAGCAGAGTGCTGAAATCATGTTGATACAATCAGAGCCGGCAGAGATCAACAGACGAATGGGACAAAATTCTGACTTACTTTATACAATTTCTTAACCTCTACTGAGTACCACAGTCATAGTTATATGCATAAGGATTCTGTTCATGTTACACAGATCTTCCAAGGAGATGTCCTGCCTCATTAGTGGCATAACATTGCCATGTGCATTAACGTTAGCAATTTCCCTTGAGAGCTTTTCCTTTATAATGTAACGATTTTTTCTCTCTCCTGTAACGCAACCACAAAGTCGTGTAAAGCCAACGTTAATGTGCTGATGCTGCAGGCCGAGCAAACCAAGTTGACACAAGTTGGCCGGCTGGGCCCAGTGGCAGTTCTATAGTGTTTTACGCCCCGGGCGAGACCACCTCTCAGCAACCCCCCCCCCCCCCCCCATGTGCCAATTGCAGCGATATGACACACGGAGCATTTTTATTTTATTTTATTTTATTTTTTTTCCCCCAAGCGCCTGTGCCTAAAACCGCTACTGGCTGGGCCTGTCCGTGAGTGTGGGCTGAGAGAGAGAGCACATGCACCAGCGCATGCATGCTAGCAGCCTCTTCAGCAGCCCGCAGAGCAGCAGGGGGGCCCAGGCCCTGGGGGAGGAAGCGCCAGCAACACCAGGCATCGACTTGGCAACTTGTGCACTGCACCAATGTCCTGCACGCATGCACACACATACTGCACACACATACTGCACACACACACACTGCAGACACAGACACAGACACCGACACACACACACACACACACACACACACACACACTAACTCACACACTGCATGGCTTGCTTGCCAATGCAGACAAATATAGAGTAGAGAATGATGTGTAGTGTCTGCACATCAAAGTGGGCCGAGTATCTGACAGAGACCTTGGTTTCAAACACAGACATCCAATGATGACACACACATAAATACATACATGTGCACACACACACACACATACACACACACACACTGTGGACACAACTGAAACTGAACAGAACTGAAACCAAGCTTAAAATGTCATCCAAGTCATTAGCCATATTGACATGTTACGGTCAAAAATAGCCACTTTTAAACTTCAATGAAAATGTTTTCTTTCACCTTAAACTAACAAAGACACAACATCCTTTGCCCCACCTACTTTAATGGATAATTATGTATTATGATATAATTATGTATTATGATAGAGGGCGTTGAGAGAAAATGAGTATTAAAAGTGAGAAATATCATCTCAATGCCAACACAACTCAGACTCAGTTGAGGGCTCATGGGAATTTTTCTGTCCTGTGTCTGTTTTCCTGATGTACAGTAAGTGTTCCTGCATAATCTGCTTGGGCCCCCATCTTTCTAATCTCCTTGTAATTTAGTCGAGTGCAGAACATCCCCAGTCATCTACTATACATTACTGCATTACTAATGTGGGTCTTTTAAAAGTTTTCACTGGGAGAAGTACAGCCCCCCCACCCCCCATATCCCCTGTGACTAAGTGGCTGGCTCCACTGCCATTATCGTATCAGGAGCAAACTGCAGCAAACATCTAAAAGGATAGCAAGCACATTCCCCAGATTAACTTCATTCAACTAGTCAAATGGCTATCTGTTTAATGTTCAGAATTCCACATGAAGCATACAAATGGTAAACAACAGATGCTAAAACCAACCTAGACTTACATCTCCAAGAGTTTTGATCATTATGTAGCAGCTTCCTATTCTGCCTCAGAAATGAAGGCTTTTCTTCCGCCTTACACTAAGACACTGTGGTAGCACATAGAGTAGCCAACATTTATTCGCAGACTCTGGCAAACTGTCTAAAATGAAAAATAGATTGTGGATGTTAAGTAAGAATTTCAGAAATTGTTTAATTTAATAATAAATATGGGGCATGACAAAGTCTTCTAGCAAGATAATGACCCCAAGCACACTGCAAATCATTCTAAAAGCTTTCCTGACCAACAAAACTATTTGTCAGAGTGTACTAGGGCTGGGTATCAATACGGATTTCCTGAATCAATATGATTCCGATACACAAAGTCACAATACGATGCGATTCCTGATCCGATCAGATTTGATACAATATCGATACTTAAAAAATAATTATGATTAATAAATGTATTGATATATAATATTGACATTTAAATTGTTTAATCTGTATCGATACATATCGATAAATCATTTTTTAACCCAGCCCTGGAGTGTACATATTATTTTTAGATACATGATAAGCTTGTGTGTCTAGGCAAATGAAGTTGAGCTTCCTCCATCAAATAGTCCCATCCTGGGTCAGTGTGTGTTATTATAACAGAAACAGTTACTCAGTTCCATCACACTGAGACAGGGTTTTTTTTAGCTCTATTTCAGACGTTTTGCCGTCACTATGGTAACAGGGCATCTGTTCTGGGAGGAGACTAGTTTCCTGTCAGTTGATGTAAACAGAGTTATTCTCAATTATTTTTTCATTTAACGTGTCACCTCACATTTAGAAGATGCTAATTTAATGCTAATTTAGGGCTGTGGCAAAGGGCAAGAGGAGTCACGCCACTGCCCTGGCCTAGAACCTGGGTCTCCACCGGGGTACCAGACATGCAGTCTGACCACAACACAGAAGAACCACCACAGGGTCAGTATGTGGTGTTTTTTCAGTATTTTCCCCCACTTCCTCGGTTAGTCATTTCTTATTCAAAGGCTAGAGAGAGCTTTGATTTTTGGGATACCCTTGCAGGACTATAGTGTGCACTAAACTGGATGGAAAAAAAAACACACAAACCCATGGAATGGCTCCCTAGACTTCTTACCAATATGAATAATAAGCCACCCGAGGCAGAGCACACCGCAGAAGAGCACATCTATATAGCCTGGCTATTTCCCACCAACTCCCTTGCAGGCCTACCACTAGGCAGACAAAGCTGAGACATTACCACAGCATGGATCTATGACCACACAACTAGGTCAATGGGCCAGTGGGGGGTGATGTCCAAGTGACCTTGTCACTCACTGGGAGTACATAGTAGCAGCACTGTAGTGGCCAGATGGTGTACACAGAGTTCTCTGAGATCAAGCCTTGTTGTAAAGGGTCTGACTCTGCTGCAGTGAGCCCAAACTGGCTTTTAATGCAATTAATTAAACACTGCCAACTTTTCAACACTCTGACCACGAATGAGACCGTCCAGTCATCACATACGTAAGAGTGTGCACCACTGAGTATGGTGATGTGCATGTACAGAGTGAACCGCTGTCCTCCCAGTTTCTCCTCCACCTCTCTGCTTTGATCCAGTCACAGGCTTACTTACCAATACCTTACACTGATTAAAAAAAATGCCTTCAAGTGAAAACATGTTGCTGTAGTGTGGATAGTAAAACCAATACAAATCGATAAAAAAATTGAACACAGTAAATAAAGGCAACATGCTGTGCTAAGCCATAGCAGCACACTGTACAAACACCAGCCTCAAACACCAGATTGATTTTCAGTCATACAATCAAACTCAGTCAGCAGGGCCGGTCTGACTAGAAAACTCTGCAGAGCACTTAATGTTTCATCACAGCAAATGCAGTTAAGCACGTGCGCACCATTCACTCAGTGACAGAAATGCCCATTGACAACACCCAGGTCAGTAGGTCAAGGCCAAAGAAGCCCACATGCTAACCGGTGTTACATGACCAATGAAAAATGTCAGGATGTGCCCATCTGAGGCCAAACATCATACCAGCTACTCCTGATCGGACAAGTGAGGACATAAAAAAGGGGACTGATGGTTCTTGTACCCTTGAACAAAGATTGGTGGCAAAAATATACATGACCATGCCTGTAACCGACAGTATATGACCATGCTGTGGTAGCAATTAATAATCACAATAACAAATCAAAAATTAATCATAATAAAATGGCATGATAAAATGCATACAACTCGTATTCTATTTATTACCTGTTGTAGAAGTACCCTTTTGGCTCTGGCACCTGATAAATTATAAGACTCACTGTCATCATATAAGCTGTACAGGTCAAACTATATAATATTGCTCAAAATTGCTCTAAAAATTTTGCAAATCACAGAATGCATTGCGCTTTTGGATAATCGTATCACCTCTCCTCATTCTGACTAAGCCAAATCTATACAAGAGCACATGAGGACAAGAGGCCTAACCCCTGTCTTACTCTAGACTCTGACTTTTGGAGAGTCTAACCCCTGTCTCACTCCCCAAGTGCACATGACAAACAGCCACAGTCAGGCCACCTGTGTGGCTGATAAATAACCCAGCATAGGGGAGATACCCCCACACAGGCTGTGGTGTGACGTATGGCCAGGCCGGTCACCTCAGGGCCGGGGGGTCTCTGCAGGGCCAGATGCATGCCAGCTCTACAGCCCATGCATCCGGATCAGATTATGAACAGGAACAGGCTAGGGATTATATCAATATTTTAATGACATTTACAGACATTTTTTACCAACATTGTTTTAAGCTTCTTTGTATTCAAATTCATTGAAGACGCGTGGGAATAAGCTACACACTGCTTTCCAGTAATGTTTCTCACATGGCTAAATGAATACTGAAGGGATAAGTAATGGATGGCCATACATAATGCAATAAGAACACATTGCCCGTCGCATTTGTGAAGGTTCATGTTGCAGTAGTATATTCCATGTTGGGTGTGTTTCATTTGCTTTTACAGATCTTAGATACAATACATGTACACATGGATTTCAGAGCTATAAAACAATGGTTCTTTGCTAGTGGTACAAGATATGCTGTTCATTGTTTCTTGTAAAAGGATTCTGTTTGTACCAGCCAAATATGACAGAAAACTGTAATATCACCAAAAGAATACAAAATGTCAATTATCAGTCATCCTGAGCTTTTCATAACACATAACTATATTAGCCCTAAAACATTTGGTTTGAAATATACAGTAATCTCCTGATGTCCACCTGACACTTTCACAACTAGTCATTAGGATACATTGACAGATTTTTCAAACCAGTATTATCATTATATGCATTTATGCTTATATCATTTATTATCAACATATCAACATATATCGTTTTGCCTTCCATCATTATGATCTATGTGGTACTATTGAAAGATAACCTACTGAGGCTACCATTCTACACATATTCAACTCCTTTGTTTACCAATACCTCTAGAATAATGTAAATGGGCGTAAATTTGGCCTATCAGCCTAAAACATTATTATGGTTATTTGATTATCTCCTGTGAGACCCAGTGCCTAGTGTTCCCCATGCTGTTTCAACATTGCACACAAAGTGATCATCAAGCGAGAACAGCTCTAATGTCTAATGTCTGCAGGTGACATTGACAGAAAGCATTTCACCACCAACCAAGGGCCTAGGGTTAGGGTTTGGTGGCAGCTTTCTTAGTAGGCACACTAGCAACAATGTGTGGGGAAAAAAAATGCAGGATGTGTGGAAAAATTGGTAGGGACAATAAAACAAATTTGAAAGTTGGTATGGATATGTTCCTGCCTTCCATACAATAAATTACCCTAGCCCCCCAACTAGTGCACGTTTCCAAAGCCCCTTGAGTAAGTAAACATGTGGGCGCCTGAAGTGACATCAAAATCTGAGGTAAATATGAAGTGGTAAGTGTATGTGTCACATTATCATTAGTCACCTGTGCAAAATTAGCCAAACTAATGTTATGACAAGATAGTGTTGGTCTTCAGACCATTCAATGCCAAAAGTGCTCTTCACAACAATCTCACTTTCATTTAAAAAAGATATATGGCTAATTTTAATTATTGAAAATTTCTTAAAAGCCTCAGTTAAAACCAAAAGAAGACATGCCTAAAATTTCACTGCAGCTTTACAGAAATATGACTGATACAATTTATTTTTGTTTTAATCATTTTAAACTGTTTAACTACTAAACCATTAACATCCTTTAACCTTTTTATACAGTATGTGTCATTACCATTCATATCTAGTCTGTCAGTTTATTGCTACAGCTGGTAATGCGGTTAATTTTAATATTTAAAAAAATTAAATGTTAAACAAAAACAGAAATGAATAGAAACGCAGCAAGTACAAATTATGAATATTTTAGTAAATTTTAATGTCCCAAATCCAATGCTGACAAGGCAATTTAAAACCTCTTGTGAATGTGAATGTGCCAATGTACAGTGTAGCTTTTCCCCTTCACATAAACTGAACTGCCCATCCTACCCTGGGGCAACAGATAGAGAGGACATTGGGAACACTAAAGAGACGGTGCTGGGAGACAGAAGAGGGAGTGCAGGGCCAGCAGACCAGCTAGTGCAGCGGTGACCTTTGTTTCCCCTGGCTGGACTACTGGAATCTCAATGCATCTGAAGCACACTGCCTTCGTGACCCAGTTTTGTGCCCACTAAGATAACACTGGGTTCTCTGCCTCTCTCACTTTGTTAGACCATCAGTAGCGCCGCTACAAGTACAGTATGTGTGTGTGTGTGTGTGTGTGTGTGTGTGTATGTGTGTGTGTGTGTGTGTGTGTGTGTGTGTGTGTGTGTGTGTGTGTGTGTGTGTGTGTGTGCACATATGGGTGTTGGGGGGTGGGTGGATGTACAGTAAAATACACTGCTACCAGGCCACCACACACACATACCGTACATGCAGTGAGCAATTCCACGGTATAGATGTGACAGAACATGAACATTTGCAATATGGGTGAAATATTTTTTTATGTTAGTTCTACAGTTAAATATGGCAAATGCTTGAATTCTTTGTAATCATTCACATCACACAAATACCATGGCATTCAATTGCCATTATGGATGCAACAAAAAGTCCACTTTCCAATTGCCCCAGTAATCAGTATAAAATACTTGTGTGTGAGCCCATCTGTTCAATACTTTTTTTATCCCTCATGCCAACAAACTACCACGCCTAATGTCTTGGTAATATGTTTAACACAGAGAGGCATAATTCATTTATATAGCCGAATCACAGGGGTGTCTTGTCCACATCTGCACATCAACATAATAATAATATATTTTATAGTAATAGAAATACTTGTTTTAAATTGGATGGGTTTGTGTGACTATAAACTGAATGTTGTGCTGCTACAAATTTAAAAATATCCCAGGATGTTTGTTACTATGCCGACTAAATTTGATCATATGGCTGTGTGAGTCATACAGTCATTCGTTTGAATCAGGGAGATTAGGCTATACATGGGCAAAGTGTAGCCAATCCGATTCCAGTTCTCTACAAAGTCCAGATGTCCCTGTCTTCAACTGTATGGAGAAAATAAGTATTTGAAGATACATCTTTTTAGTTTATAACTAGGCTTGTTGGTTATTAAACTTGCCACTATAAAGTGTTTAGGCCTATCTATTTACTTTCAACTATGCTCTATTCATTTATTGTGCAGTGGAGTATTATGTTAAATTATGTTTAATATTATTTACTTTGTTTCTGACTATTGACAGGTTTTGTGAATTAACCTTTTTTGCTCCCTAAAATGTATGCTATATGTATATAGTATAAGTGTTCTTCTTTATAATGTTATGCTGTAGTACTTTGTGTCGCTCTAGAAAAGAAAAATCATCTCAGAAGAATCCTAAACATAAAGAAAGGTTATGCAGTGGCTATTATTTGATGGCAGAAAAAAGTGAAGTAGGTGGTCGAGATCTCCCCAATCGACCGATTAATCGATTTTATTGGATTAAAAACACAGTTCAACGTTTCAAACCACCATGTGAATGCAGCTGATTTTATTATTATTTGATGGCCGCCATAAGGAGTAGTGTGTTTATGTCCAGAATAACCCTTAGTCCCACCCCTGGATTAATCGGGCTGGTAGTTCAGCATGTGTGGCTAATCCAGTCCGATTGCTTCTGCTCACCTGTCAAAGTCACCACATTTCTACTATGTTTTTGCCTCCCTTCAAAAACAGCATTTCAAATCACACTGCAAACACTGGTATGAGAAGACTCTTCACGCACAGTAGTTTGCTATGGTTGATGCATCTGAAATAGCCAGGCTCTGATTACCATGTGTTCATATGTACTCCCAATGTGGGATGTTTAAACATCTCTGTTTACAGATCAACATTTTATCAGATGACTGACTGATAAAATGTTGATCTGTAAACAGAGGTGTTATTTGTTATCTAAAACATGTTATCTAAAGCAAATTTGTTCTACTTCCACAAGTGATGGAACTAAAACAAATTTATTTTAGTTCCATCACTTGAAAAATAACAGTTTAATAATATTACATAGTAGTAATATTAACATGGTAGCCTACACACATAGACTTAAGAGAGCATATAGAATTGCTGTGGTATGTGGTATGGGGGAAGCCTTTCTGTAAATGTTCCTGACTACTGCAGAGAATGGGCTCCATGAGGATGCCATGAAGCATTGCCTATAGGGGGTTACCCAAACCATTTCCTGCTCTGGGGTCCAGTGTTGCTCTTTCTCCAAAATCAATACTGTATGTAGTATTTTTAGAAGCCTTTTGTCTAGCTCTTTCTGTGACAAATTGAACACAGCTTGTTAGCTTTCCTAATAGTATACAGTGGTGGAATACATACAATTATCACCGATTCCAAAAGTGACATGAGGCAACAGTAGGCTGGGCCTTTCAGGAAGAGTACCATAGCTATTTGTAAATCCCAAAATTGAAACCCTAATACAGTCGATCATTTTTAATCTGTATATATAGATCTCGGTAGGCAATAAATAAATAAATAAACAAATACAAGAAATAATTAATTAAAAAAACTACTACAATATTTCCGTGTACTGTTTCCTGCTTTACATTCACGTCATTTATTTCAGAATCAGTGGCAAGTCATACCAAATAGCGCAATGGAGAAATTACACAATCCGATGAGTTGACCGGAAATATCAGCCAGGCCTTGGCCCGATTGTTTATAATAATAATCCATCACAACCTTGGTTCTTTAGCCTACTGTACGCAAAAAAAGGATTCATAAAATGTGTAAAAGCTCACAAAAAGATATGCAAGAAAAAGCATTGACAGATAACTAAACAATAGGGAAAGGGAAAGCCAAAGTCGGTAAATTGTGTAAATCCTTGCATGTGCCGTAAACAATTGCAGTTGTCAAATGCGGGGATAGCCTATTACACATGGCCTATCCAAGCTACTGCACTAGAAGCAATGCATTGAACAAAACTGGCTAGCGCTGCTGCCTTTACAGACATAGAGAGAGAGTGAGAGAGTGAGAGAGAGTGAGAGTCAGAGAGAGAGACAGAGAGAGAGAGAGAGAGAGAGAGAGAGAAGATACACACTGTTAGGCGTACATCTGCTTCAACATCGGTTGACCTGCATTTGTCCAGAAGCAGCATATTTTTTGATGTAGCCACAGCCATGCGCCCTGCAGCTGGCCATGTTTCCTTGACAGATTTAACCTAAATCCATTGATTGAGCAGCCTGGCCTACCCTACATTGCTTTATGTGGCCTAGACCAATAACACGACCGAGCAAATTCCCATCATCTTTAGATGTGAGGACTGCGATGAGTAACCAACATTCGTTAATGCAATAAAGATAGTCCTCGGACTAATCGCGACGACCCAACGTTTTAGTACCCGCTTTTCTTTGGAATGACCTATTATGACAAAGATGTTAAATTATACAGCCCATAGGCTACTCGACACAAACGGTAGCTAGCCATTCCTTAGCCAGCTACCCTTATATGTCTTACCCGCTACTGAGACGGGCCACCCTACAAAGAACAGCAGCGTTCCTTATTGTTGCCGGATTCAACTGATATTCACTCAAAAAAAACACGAAGCCAGATGCTTACCCTGGTAATTGATTTCCGGCACAAAGAAATATCTTTCTGTCCCAAATCATCCATGGTCCTACATTTTTCCTCTTCCTCGCAGCATCAGCAACCATTCAATGCACTGAGATCCGTGATGCTCTTAGACCCCGCCCTCATCGTTATGAGAATGATCTCACTAAATTCACCGGGAACTGCAGTATTTCGACCTAACCAAAAGCTACCGCTGTAGGCCTAGTCTTTCTCCTTGAAATATCACGAACTTGAAGTAGGCTACCGTTCCTGTAGTTTTGTCAGTTCAACTTGTCATGAAGTCTTGCTCATTCCGTTGACAACGACGATGTGCGAAACTGCAGTCAGATAACACAAGCATGGCTACTACTACGGCGTAGACGCCTTTTCCGTCATTTTCCTAAGTAGCCTAATGTAGTCTGAATTCAAGACGGAAGATTCATTTAGCAGTCTACATGCCATTATATCTGTAAAGACTTAGGTCTCTCAGGTTTCTCCCTCCCACCACACCAATAGGCTTAATTGCATAAATAAATACAAAGAATAAGAAGGAGACTGCAGCCAAGACGAAGAAGAAAAATAGCCCAATAGTAAGATTCTGACTGCCAACATTAAAGGGCACAGAAGGCCAAAAGGTGATTCCATGCTAAAGGTCCAAATTTAAAGAAAATGTCCCACTCGACCATCTCAGATTTGGCTGAAAACAATCAGAAATTGTATACGCTTACTAATAATAAGTAATAAGTAAGTAACTTGGACTTAATAAGTAAGTCCAAATTTTTAGGTCTCTACTCCGAATAGTTTTATCTTTACAAAAAAAAACATTTTAGCAACTAAGGTAGGTGCATTTGTTGACCTGTTGAACAGGGTCTTCTAAAGAGTCACTTGAAAATTGTTATATCTTGAAAAGTGTTTAAGCCAGGTCCTTTGAATTTCCATGGGTTGGCATTTGCTACTAGGATATGCACATGTGGGAATTCCAGGAGGATTCCAGGGGATTCCAGGACCCACTGGTGAAATAGATGAAAACCCACTTTGTGACTTTTTTTGTCATGTGACAGCAAAACAATCACAACAGCCACCAACATAAAGAACTAAAGAAAGATTATGGGTTTGTTCTTAACATATCAACATTTGTGATGGGGTTTTCACAATTACTTTTGCATGTAATTCAACAAATAGCCTCAAATTAATTCTAAAAAAGGGTAACTGCAATTGTCTTGAGATATCCTGTACTTTTTTTTTACTTTAAATACCCCTTATCAGGGTCAGAGTTTTCATATGGGCACATTAATAGGTATAGTATGTGGCAAAACCAAATCATTTGGTCCAGTTGATCCTGTAGCATCATAGCACCCCCTCAAAAAAATATGAAGTGATTTCAGTCATGTTTAGGCCTTTGGAAAACATATTTGTAATCTTTTTTTTTATAAAAACACATGTTAAAAAGCAAATGTTAAAAAGCAAACCAGGGTTTGAATGGTGGACCTTTAAAATAAAATAAAAAACTTTTCTGATCCAATTTTCACTTACCTTTAAAGTCATGTGGGAATGTCTGTAATTTGTACATTTTTTTGTTTTCATAATTCTACAATGGTCTCTGCTTTGTCGCCTATTTTCCTTGTCAGGATCGGCGTTTTGTGTGTTTCGTTTTGTCACTGTTTTCCCTAGCCCTTGCTCCTGTGTCCTGTTTTGTTTCTTGTTTTCACTTGTGCTTTTGTTTGCCCCTTGGTTGTCTGTCTCTCTCTGTGTGTCTCTCTCTCTCTGTGTCTCTCTCTCTCTGGGTCTCTCTCTCTCTCTGGGTCTCTCTCTCTCTCTGGGTCTCTCTCTCCCTCTGTGTCTCTCTCTCTCCCTCTCGCCCTTTTGCCTACACCTGCCCTGCTGCCTCGTTTGTATCTCGTTTACTTGTCTCTGTTACCCTGTTCTAGTTAATTGTCTTGTTAGCCTTGCTTGTTGCCTCGTTGTCCCCCACCTGTGCCCTGTTGTGTTTTGCCCAATCATGTGTCCCCTTGTAATTGGCCCCTCTGTATTTAAACCCTGTGTTCTCATTGTCCTGGGCTGCGTCATTGTCCAAACTGCGTGTAAGTCTGTGTCCTCTGTGCCAGATCCTGACCCGAGTATTGTAAGTCTTGTAACTTCTTGAAGTTTTGTTCTTGGTGTTAATTGTATTTTCTGTTTTCCCCCTCGTGGGTATCTTTGGTTTGTAGTTCCCCTCTCAGTGTTCCCCCTCTCAGTGTTTTTGTATTCTAGTTTCCCGCGTCCTTCCGAGCTCCCCTCTCAGTGTTTTGTAATCTAGTTTTCCGTGTCCTCCCGAGCCCCCCTCTCAGTGTTTTTGTGGTCAACTTCCCGGTGTTAATAAATCCTCTATACCCTGGACCTCTGTTGTGTGCGTGCTGCTTCTGGGCTCCCACCCCTTGAACCGTGACATTCCTATAAATTCCTCTTTAAATTATTTCCATTGACTCAGCTTAGTCACCTCTTCATAATTTGTAATTCATATAGTTTTAAACGTTCTTGGCTGTGTTTCCAAGAAATACATTTGGTACTCTGTATTTTTATAATCCAAGATATACGGATTTAAAATGTGCCCACCCTATAGAATAAAATAGAATTGAATAGAATTAAACTTTTTTAATCCCTTAGGAGGTCACTTCAGGAAAATTGGGATTCCAGCAGCAAAGCACCAAATCACAGTAGATACACATAAATGAAAAATATTCCAAATAGAAAAGTGTCAGTGTGTGTGTGTGGTGCTGTGCGAGGACCAAAACCTTCTTTTGTACAAGTTATATATTGTTTACGTTCTATATTGTTTAACAGAACCAGCCAAAGGACTTCTTGTCCAGCCTTGGCAAGTGTCCATTTTCACCATGACTGGCAATAGCAAAGCAGACAGCCCCGTGACTGGTATCAGTCCTGCCAAAGACCAGCAGGCAAAGACACACGCAAGAGGCAAGTGGGGGAGCAAAACGGAATATATCTTAACTGTGATTGGAGCCATTATTGGACCTGGAAATGTGTGGAGGTTTCCATACCTGTGCTACAAGAATGGAGGGGGTGAGTAGCTTTGATGATGATGATGTCTATGATGAGGGCCAATAAGGTGTTGCTAGGGCGATGCAATCTCTATGTCTTGCTTTTGCAGTTGGACAGTTTTGTGTAAGTATTTACTTTCAAAAGGTTATACTAAAAAAGGCAGTCAATGTATCAGGGGTGAGACAATGAAAAGTCAGGCAGCAACACACACATATTAGTTTAAGTTACACCATGACATTAGTTTAAAGTGTTAATTGTCCATAAATAGTACAATTTCTTTCAGAGACCTTCTGTAGACATTACATGGACATTGTACACTTGAAGTAGTTTTAGAAGTATCAGTGGTAGAATTTTTATATTGTCACTATACGAGAGAGAGAGAGATGATTTGGAGCAAGCCAACAGATGGACAGAGTAGAAAAGAGTAAGCAGTAGATAAAAGCAAAGAACAGAAAGCCTTTTATTGTCACTATACACATATACAATATAAACCATTTCATGCACAATGAGATTGAAAGCAATCCCCTTCAGTGCAGACATGAATGTAGGATATTTACAACATAGAATAAACATAAATGAGTATTAGTGCAAGAGATTAGATAAAGATAGAAGAGGGGGTGGGGAATTTTATAGAAATTTCGTAAACTCTCCAGACTAATGTGCACTCTAAAAACTGCTGGTTTAATATTTAACCCAACACTGGGTCACTATTGGAGCAACACAGCATGTGTATATGTACACTTCTCCCTTGAGCCATAAACAATCAAGAAAAAGTCATCAGATACAACCATGTGCCACATGTCCCTTCTGCTTCCTCAGGTGTGTTCTTCATCCCTTACCTGCTGTTTCTCGTCACCTGTGGCATCCCTCTCTTCTTCATGGAGACAGCTCTGGGACAGTACACCAGCCAAGGAGGCATCACCTGCTGGCGCAACATTTGTCCACTGTTTCAGGGTGAGACAACATTTTTATGGTGTAACTAACGATGGGCAACCTGGGTTCAGAATCTACAATCTAGTGCCACCATGCATTCACAGACATTGTCATTGTCTTTTCTACTAGGTGTGGGTTATGCCAGTCATCTGATAATTGGGTTCAGTGCTACCTCCTACATTGTGATCCTTGCATGGGCATTCTTCTACCTCTTCTCCTCCTTCAGTGCAGAGCTGCCCTGGGCACACTGTGCTAATAGCTGGAATACAGGTCAGAGCAACTGGCCAGATAGTTCATGTAAAATGAATGTTGATGTTCTCTGCTGCCTACTTTTAAATGTCTTAGGTTTATGCATAAGGGCAATTACTTTGTACAAAATATCTACAAACTCTGACTAAGAGTATGTGTGCACAACCTTCTGTGTCTAGTCCACACACTTGCTGCAGCACTTGTGGCTGTAACGCCTGATAGTGGAGGTGTCCACTTGGGGGCAGACCACAGCAGTTGGACCAGGAACTGAAAAAAGCCACTGTCTATCTGCTGTATTTGCACAAATGCCCCTAGCAGTCATGTCTATGTCATAAGCAGCAGCACAGTCCATTGGCTTAACTCCCATCGCTGTGCCTGACTGACACACCAAATGAATGTATATTACACATGGCTGCCACAATGTGCTATGCAAAATTAAAAGCAAGTATATTCCAGCGTTACCACTGACTATAGTTAAGGCCAAGGCTGTCCTAATAGCATGTTTTACTGCTTAGATTCCTGTATACTCTACACAAAAGGCATGTCCCCGAATGGCACCACTAGAAGCAATGGGACCCTGCCAGTGGTGGAGTTTTGGGAGTAAGTGGCTTTCCTTTTTTCTGTCTGGTGTTTGAAGAATGCCTCTCTTGCCCTCATTCACCCCCCCCCCCCCCCCCCCCCTCTCTCTGTTGTTTATTTCGGCAGACAGAAATTGATCTTCTAACTCTTCTTTTCTTCTTTGCCCCCCCCCCTTTTCGCTTTGCATACACACACACACACACACACACACACACACACACACACACACCCATCTTTATTCTCTTCTCTACTTATTCAGAAGGAGGGTTCTACGTATGTCTGAGGGAATACACAAACTGGGGAGTCTGCACTACGATCTAGCATTGTGTCTCCTGCTGGCTTGGGTGATATGTTACTTCTGTGTGTGGAAAGGAATTAAGTCCACAGGGAAGGTAAGAGCTTGCTGATATTTACCTTTTGGTCAGGGATAATTATAGGACATAGATGTAGCTGCATAAATTAAACTACATGGAGCAACCACTTTTGTTAGGGTTTTAAGGGGTTTGAAATATTTGACCTGGTTTCAAAGCAGATGTAATTTGACTTTTTTTTTGTTTGAAGGTGAAAATCTAAAATATCTCCTTTTCTTTTGACACATGAATTGAATGCATAAACTGCTAAGGAGAATTTATCTCCCTCTGTGATCTGAAAATAAACAAATGGTTCAAAACAACTTTCTAAAAAAGTACAATTATGTAGATTGGTATGCCACTACCCAGTATAGGAAACTATTAAACAGTCGTGGTATAAAAAATACAAAATTTACCAACTAATTATTTGATTTATTTATCTGTCTTTATTGTCATGCTCACTTTATGTTGTCCTCTCTGTTTTTCTACCAAGTTGTATTACCCTGCTTGACCAACACTTTGGTCAGCTGTTGTTGTTTTTAAAATGATTGATTGTTTGTTTGATTCATCGATCCATCCACCAGTTGATTAATTGATTGATTTATTCATCCATTCATTAATTCATTTATTCATTCACTCATTTATGCATTAACATTACTATATGAAAGAATCTGAAATAAGCAGTTAGGTCATTTTGACTTATATATTGTTTTGGATGCAAAAGCTGATCCTTCCACTATGTCTATAGTGACTTGGTGTCTTTGGCAGGCCGCCTATTTCACAGCTACATTCCCCTACCTCACCCTGCTGGCTCTGCTCCTGCGGGGCATCACGCTGCCTGGAGCTCAGCACGGCATCGCCTACTACCTCTACCCTGATATCTCCCGCCTGGCCGACCCACAGGTACAAGTCTGTTTTCAAATACAAAAACATTTTAAAATCACTACAGGAGATGCTGTGTAGATTGAAAACATTTTATAGGTCCACCATAAAAAAAATTAAAAAAAAAAAAACGATTTCAGTAACCAGAATACTTAAACTACAGTTATATATAAATATGGCTGTGTATACCATGGACTGTGTGTCCTGTGGCTAAAACATGATGGTTTGGGGGTCTTAAGGTTTGGATGGACGCAGGTACACAGATCTTCTTCTCATACGCCATCAGCTTGGGCTTCCTCACATCATTGGGCAGCTACAACCACTACAACAATGACTGCTACAAGTAGATGTTGAATAGCAAACATTTTTGAAAGCACCTTTCAACACCAATATTACATTACATGGTGGAAAATGGTCTATACTCTTAACACTAAAAGTGATCTTTATTTTACAGGGACTCATTTATGCTGTGTTTGCTGAATAGTTGCACCAGTTTTATTTCTGGCTTTGCAATCTTCTCTATTCTGGGGTTCATGACACATGAGCAGGGGGTTCCAATAGCAGAGGTGGCCAGTTCTGGTGAGTACTGAAACCTATATCCGTTCAGTTTAATCTATTTAGTGCCAATAGTAGCTTCTGGATCCAGATGGCCCATCACTGAACATTATTACAGAGTAACACATGACCTCACATAACACAGTTTGTTATTGTCACAAGTGATGGTTGGGTTTTTATGTATTCATTTATTTATATTTATACTATGAATGGGTTGGCATTATATTTTTGATGTACTGGTTAGAATGAAGAATAAAGATATTCTATTCTATTCTTTGTGTTATGACTTATGACTCTGTCTTGCCTTGAGAGCTGTCTCTGTGATTTAAACGTGATGTCACATAATTTCTGTTATACCTGTGGCAGGTCCTGGGCTGGCGTTTATCGTGTACCCAAGGGCAGTCGCCATGATGCCTGTGCCACAGGTCTGGTCTGCTTGTTTCTTCATAATGATCATCCTCTTAGGCTTGGACAGCCAGGTACACAGCTCTCCCTTGTCCCTCGCCTATTCTTTTTGTCACTGCTCAGGGCAAAACATGTTTCTCATAATTGTGTTGTCTTTCAGAATTCTCAAGAGCCTTGTTTCATGCTTCTAAAACTCCAAAGAAACAGTTTCCAGTGAAGTCTGATATACAGTTTATATACACTCTAAGTTCAACTTAAGATCTGAAAATGGTTTATACTGTTTTTTAGGGGGTTAATGAGAGAAACGGGTCAGAGATAAATAAAATCTTGATTTTTTTCTGAGATGCTAGGAAAAGACTGTTGTAAGAAGTAACACTTTTCTCACTTTTCTGCAGACAATAAAAAAAAAACGCTAATCTTATTCTTACAGATGAGTATGCACACTCCTTCTCTACCCCCTCCTTTGCTATTATTGTAGTTTGTAGGCATTGAGTGTCTGATGACTTCGCTGACGGACGTGTTCGCCACTAAACTCCGTAAGGGCTTCAGGCGTGAGCTGCTCCTGCTGATATTCTGTGTTGCTGCTTTCCTGGTCGGCCTCAGCTTTGTGACAGAGGTGAGAAATGACCTCATTCTTTATGTCTGGTGTAGCATCCACATGTTCATGTCAGAGGGCGTTTCTACCGAGACAGATGATAACATGAGTTGTTCTCTCTTTCCTTTGGTGATGCAAGTTGTTGTATTTTTTGAATAAGGGAAAAACACAACACTATGAAATACAGCAGTACATTTCCCTAAACACCGTCCCCACCTTGTCTAATCCCACCCAATGAGTTGTTCTCTTCTGTTTGCTGTCTGCATCAGGGGGGGCTGTATATTCTACAGCTGATGGACCATCATGTGTGCAGTGGAACCACCCTTCTCATCCTCTCATTCTGCCAGTCCATCAGCATAGCCTGGGTCTACGGTCAGCCCACCCAATGCCTGCTCTTAGAGTCTTCACCTACACATTCTGAGATCATGTTCTATTACATGGCCCTGTTTAATTAAATCATCCATCTAAATACTTTTTCAGTTTTTCTGTCCAACAGAGATGTTTGAATTGCTGCCATTCGTACATTATAATGGGCATCACAGCATCATAAGTACATAGTAGATAGTAGACTACATTCATAATATTGGGGCAATTCTAATATCTCGGGTTCTTTTGAAACAGGTGCTGAACGCTTTTATGGAAACATAACTGACATGATTGGGTACAGACCAACTCCAGTGATAAAGTACTGCTGGCTCTTCATTACTCCTGCCGTGTGCTTGGTAAGGTTCATTCTCTTACACACCCATGTAAACATTGCAGACCACTGTATCAGGCACATAGGTAGAACAAGTTGATTTGGAATATGTGGTACTAGATTGTAGCTTCTGAATCCACATCAGCCACCACTGGAGTAAATTCTACTAACTATCTTTGTTCTGCTGTGGTGGTTTACAGGGCACATTGATCTTCTCCATTGTGCAGTACTCTCCTCTGAAGTTCAGTAACACTTATATTTACCCCGTGTGGGCCAACGTCATTGGCTGGTTTTTGGCCACCATTTCCTTATCTCTCATCCCCCTCTGGATCATATACAAACTCTACCTGGGCAAAGGCACTGTGAAAGATGTAAGTTAAGCATTTCTAAATCATTGTTTTTGTGTAGTGGTCATTTTAATATTTCTAATATATGTGAACAGCCTTGTCTGATCTGCAATATCACATAGACTTAACTTTTATCATCTAAACATCATCAGTTGCTCTTCTGTGTCATGCTGTAGCATTCGAAATTGCTTGCTGTCAATGTTTGTCCATGTTCATCAATTAATATGTTAACACTTCGGAACCGACAGCATTGATTGCATTGTTACTACTGTTACATGTTATTTTTCTTGTCTAATTGTCTTTTCTTATCTCCAGCGATTTCTCCAGCTTTGCCATCCAGTTAAAGATCCGTCCCTGGATCATCAGTCTAAGTCAGACAGCATTCACCTAACGGTTTCGCCCAGTGATGATTCTCCAGTGGAGCCTTTGCTGACATAAGGATATACATATACATTACAGCAAGCCAAACAGGAACTTTTACATGATTACAGATATGTTTATATACACACGTATGTTCATTTTTTCAATATATGCAGTCAGGTAGGATTTTTTAATAAATCCCAATATACTGTATATATCAATAAACTATGGTGTTTACACAGCCAACTCTATTTTGATTTGGTTTAGAGCTCCAAAACAGATTTTAATCTGAAACATTTATATTTGTATGTCTTTAATAGTTCCATCAATTCTTCCTAAAAAAAAAAACTCCACAGCAGCATAACAATACACAGTGCTGGCATTAATGCTTTACACTTTAATGCTGACATTTGAAAGTAATTGCATGTTGTGTGTGTCAGCTTCGAACTCTCATTCCATGGGAGATAAAGAACACCTTCTCCTGAACTCCTGACCTCTCTCCCGAACCCATTTGTTTGCCACTGTGATCATACAAAAACAAAACATGAACCACACATTAAGTAATGATCTTTCTGATTTTTCAGGCTTTGACTACTTGGATTTATTCCACAGTTAGAAAATGTAACTGTACTTAGCTCATTGCAGTATTTGCAATGACATGTTGAAAGAACGGGTATTTCTAAAGATGTATTAGGCACATTTTAAAGGCACCTCCACGTCTGCCTTGTCCTTGTGACTTATGTAACTTACCCCATTTACTCCCTAAGAATACGGGGCAGGCTGCATGCATGGTGCGGTCATCCTGCAGGCCATTTTGGAGAATGTTATACCAAACCACGGCAGAGCCCTAAAGCGGGAGAGAGAGAAGGGAAAATAGAAGGGCTTCTGAGTGACCTAGCCTTACCTCAAAAGCTTCAGAGAGTAAAGGCCAAACCTAGTACTCATTGGATTACCAACCACTGTGTGTGTGTGTGTGTGTGTGTGTGTGGCTGTGTGGCTGTTCACCTTTTGTGGTGTCAATGCTGCACCCACATCAGGGAACACTGTAGAACCCCCAAGCTTGACATCACTCATCTAAAAAGAAATGTGTTTTCAAAAGTTACTGTTCTGACATGTGTAGAAATCATGTTTACCGTAGCACAGCACATTCTTTATTTTCCTTACATATATTAAGATGGTTGCAATTCTGTTGCCTTTAAGTGCAAGGTCTGCGTCATTCGTTAGCTGTGAGGTGACAAAACTGGTGTTAAATTCTTGTCATCATCAAGTTGATGTAATAATTGAGCTTACATCAGATACAGACCTTAGAGTCAAAGTGTGGTTCGTACTGCCCCCCAATTCCATAGTTTGCTACCTAAAGAGAATGTCATAATATATATTAGAGGCGTTTGTAACAATGAAATAGGTTCACATTTTCTGAAGGAAACACTAGTGATTTAAGCCAGCCTGGGTGCATTATGACTTGTGTATAATTGCCAAATGTTATTAAATAAAGATACATTTATATTTTTATGTAAATCAAGTCAGAGCCTCTTGCCTGGAATTACCTGCAGTGTCTCAGCAGCAGTCACGTCTAAACCAGTGGCGTCAGTCATCCGCTGGTTCAGTTTATCAATGACAGGGTCCTCCTCATTTGGAAGCCATGCACTGACAGAAGTACACAAGTGTAAAACAAACAGGGAAAGAGAGAGAGAGAGAGAGTGAGAGAGAGAGAGAGACTTTTTCATCATCACCAACATCCAGTACAGCCACATTCAAACTTTGATAAGAGTTCGAAACTCGCTGAGAAGGCGAAATAAACATAATTATGGCAAAATATTATGCATTACTGATAATGGAAAATGAGCACTGTCATCAATACTGTGTATAAATACAAAGTACTAGCTGTATTTTTGGACACTTGAGGTGAATGAGAGGTCAGGTCATTCTCAAACCTTTTAGACACACGGGATTCTGTCGAATACTTGTTCCCAGTTTTGAGGTCGATGACCATAGCCCTTTTCAGCTTTTAAACCAAACAGACAATTAAACCTTCAGAACAACAACACCAGCACTGAAGCAAAACAAATGCTCTAAAATGTTTCATTTCAAGACTCTGTCACCTTTGGCCTAGAAAGCTTTTTGATGATGTCTATTTCCTTGTCTGATATAAGATCGATGTATCTCACAATGCGTGGAGTGTCCCATTCGTCCTGTTCTTTGAAGGGGGCATAGAGGGGTTGCACACTCCCGCCTCCACGGCTGTATCTGCAGAACAATCTCTTCTGTCTCTCTGGAGGCTGTAAGTCACAGAGTACATGCACTGAATAACCTCTTTAGTGATGGCACACACTTAAATATATACAGTATACTTATTTGCAGAAAATGTAGCGTTCTTCATTTCACCTCAATTCATCAGATATCAGAAAAAGTCCTAGCTCTACAATCTGACAATTTTCCTGTTTGTTTTTTACTCAACATCAAATTATTTCACAGCAAAATAACCAAATATTAGTTTTGAAGTCAGTCAAAAAGCAACATTGAGCAAAGTAATATTCTCAAAAGGTCGAGTTGCCAGTATTTGATGAACTGAGGTAGAATGACTCTCCTAAACAGCCTTCATGTACTCCTTCTGAGATCTCTGTGATTTGTATACCTTGATCTACCAGATGCTCTACCAGCTAAGTCACAGGAATACAAGATGAGAAGTTTAATGCGGCAGTAAAACCATGGTTACTTGCCATTTTGATGCCTTGGCCTCTACATAAGGCTTCATATGTCCTGTTGAAGGAGCTTCTGTGTGTAGGGAAGTCTATGTTGGAATGATCAACCCCTTGGAGGAAGCCTTGCTGTAGACTGCTATAGTACATTTGCTGAAGCATAACCTGTATGTCGGTGGGATCTGAGAAGACAGGAAGTACTCTGTTAGACCATCATGCAACTTCTAGCCCCTTGGCTACACTGGGTGGGGAAGCGGTTGCGGAGCAGAATTTCCCTTCAGAAGACCGTTCTCTTTTTTTTTTTACATACACATACACAACACTTTTAACATCTGGTGTAGCCACTTCCAAATGATTATAGCATAATCTCTTGTTAAAGTGTGCACTTCACCAGGCTTCTGCACCCAGTGTAACCATCAGGTCTAAACCACAAAGATCATTAGCACTTTAGAAAAGAAAAACTCCCGCTCAAGCATACACTATTGCAGGTAACAGTTTAGCCATGAGCTCAAAAAACAAAATGGCGGACATGCCTGTCAGCCTTCTGGATGATAAAATCACAATAAGGATAGGCATGAGGTAG
This sequence comes from Setipinna tenuifilis, assembly GCA_030347295.1. Lineage (NCBI taxonomy): Eukaryota > Metazoa > Chordata > Actinopteri > Clupeiformes > Engraulidae > Setipinna > Setipinna tenuifilis. The sequence continues at coordinate 5,730,007 of CM059272.1, forward strand.
AGCTAAAAATGGAGTAATCAAACCTATACCATGTGCAGTGAATATTCCAAGTCAACTCTAACAAGCCTGGTGAGGAATGTAGCCAGTGTGAGACGTACCCTGCCTGAGGAGCTGCTGGATGACGCCGTGTGCCAAAGGTAGGTGATCCATGTGGAGGAAAGAGGCGGACAGAGAGCCCAAGTCAAGCTGCCTCAGGGTCTCTAATATCCAGCTGGTGTAATGTAAGAACTGCTGGTTTTTATATGCGACCATGGCAATATGGAAGGTTTCATTTGGGCCAAAGGGCTCTATATCAACAAGACCTGACGGAAAAAAAGCCAGAAATGAACAACTGTCTTGAATGAAATTAATGGAGCTGATACAGAAAAGATAACAAAGAAGAAGCACTTAGGCAATAAAATTAAATTTCAAAATCACAAGAGAAGAATGGACTATACTTTTAGCACAAAAGAAATACCATAACATTTCAACAATTATTGTGTCAACACCGTACTTAAAAGGCAACAGTAGAGTTGACATAACTTCTATAATTAAAATGTAATCGACAATACATTTTTTCTTTTAAATACAAAAGTTGTTACCTTGCTGCCCTATATCCACAATGCGTTGTGGTAGTAATTGATATGTGTCTTGCAGTCGGATAAGTCCCAGAGCTATTCCATCCACATCTTTGTCCGTTGGAAGAGCCTGAGAATTAAGCTTCACCAGTTCCAGGAATTCTGTTCATAAATATAACAGGTATTGTGTTTTAAATCTGCAGGATGATAATTTGGCAGTTTATTTCACAGTTTGTGCATCTATTAGACTGGTAGCATACCAGGTAAGGGGCTTCTCTCCATGCTTTCTTCCACCATTCTCCATTTGGTCCTCAAATTCCTCACCAGCCTGTATGCAGTCAGTGGGTTACTTACATGCTCTTCCAGGTCATCTGCGGAGCTCTCATAGGCTGTGACTTCTGAGAGTTCCAGTACAACTCTGGAACAAGTATAGTTGAAGAGCACGGATTTAATGTACATTCTAAACCAGGAAAAAGCTATTTGAAATAATGTGTGTTTCACAGGATTGGGTTCTGGAAATATGAGCACACTTAAGCACATTGCGCATTTCATACACAAAGGCAATTCAGGACAGAGCTAAGTAAATTTGATTGTCATCAGCATAGCTATGATAATTGATTCAGTTGTTCTTAATGATCTGTTCAAGCGGAGAGCATATAAAGGTTGAATAGTAATGGTCCACGGATAGACCCCTGGGGGACACCACAGGTCAAGGACACAGGTACTGAGGTACAGTTTCCAATGGCAACACAAAAGCTCCTTTGCTGTAAGTATGATCTTAACTAACTGATAACTATACCAGTGAATCCAACCCAATGTTCCAGTCGATGTAGTAGTATGCAATGATCAACATTGTGAAAAGCTGCACTAAGATCCAATAACACCAAGACTGATGTTTTGCCAGCATCAGAATTAAAATGTATATCATTTATAACTTTAATAAGAGATGTTTCAGTTCTGTGATTGGCACAGAAACCTGGCTGAAACTTATTAAAGCAACTATTTGATGTCAGAAAGGCAGTTAATTAATTAAAGACTATTTATTAAATTATTTTCAAGGTGAATTGAATATGGGCCTGTCGTTTTTAAGCACTGAAACATCAAGGTTATTCTTTTTGAGTAAAGGTTTTACAACGTGCGAGGAAGGACATAAGATGTAGTGACGTATTTATATGTGTTAGCAGATGTGGATGAACTGAGATTTTCAACAGTTTTTTGAGAGTTTTATAGTCAATTAAGCTAAATGTTGGCATTAAGCTGAGGTCCCCTCTCACTGCAGACAGTGGTTCCAAATATTGGCAAGGGTATTGCCATGAGAGTGTGTTGGCCCCTGTACAAGCTGTGTTAGGCTGAGGGCATCAATCATTGTGAGTAATTCATTGTAATAGGTGTTTTCTAGATTATCAACATGCAAGTTGAAGTCCCCTAAAATAATAAGACTATCAAACTCTACAAGAAAAAACTGTTGTTTTTGTTTTCAGAGCTACCCTTAATGCAGGGACCCACAGCATATCAGACAGTACACCCATCAAGGTCGTCCCTGCTGCCACTGTTAGCATACTGCAGCTGCAGCTCTGCCCACAGGGATCCTTCTGTGGGCAGAGGGGTGGTGGTGCCCTGCGTTTTTCCAGTGCTGTAGTAGATGGGTTTACAGTTAAAGGTTGTTTGTTGCTTGTTTTGAGAGGCTAGAAAAAAGTCAGTCTGGCAATTGGCAGCAGTCTCTGTATACTTGCAGGGAACTGCAGGCGGGGTGGTTTTGTAAATGGTAAAAACAAATCAGGAGGTTTGGTGGAGCAGTTGTGGTTTCATTCTCTGTGATTCTTCATTCACGCCTTCTTGCTCCTTTGATCACGTGTTGTCAGTCATGGTGGGTGGTGGGGATGTTCCTTTGTTATCTGGTGTTGTTTGCTCATAGTCTCCATTGATGGCCAAAGTCTGGGGCAGCCTGACACAAATAGTTGGTCCTAAGTCAGTCCAGTAGTGTCCTTGTCATTATGTTCCTGCAGTGACAAAGAGCTGGATGGTGATGCGTCAGCAATCGGATGATTTCCCAGAGCATAATCTCTGCTCATTTTTTGAGGGCCCAGGAGGTTTAATGCTAATGTTTGGCTAGGAGTCATTCTAGCAGTGTCCTTGTCATGTTTTTGTACATAACGTCTCTTCACGGTCCTCACTTCAGTGCAAGCATTGTTTGAGACTGACTAGATGAGTATTTCAGTTTGTACCCCAACACGGTCTTTATCAACCATGATTGGTTTTGTCTACAAAGTGCTTATCAGCAGGTAGGCCCAAGGTTGGCAAAGAAAAGGTTGCATGGTAGAGAGAGAGGCGATAGTGGTCAGAAAAGACTTTGGCACGAGTCTAGCTAAGCTCTGTGCTATTTGGTCTGAGGAATGCTCTGTGATTTCAAAAAGATTGAATTTGTCTATAAAAGGAAAAATCATGTCTTTGCTAGCGAAGTGTTTAGACTGAATAGTCAAGAGAATGCAAAGCTTCCCTGTGCTGGAAGTGAACCACTGATAAAAGTTTGTATTCCAACTTTTAAGTCGCCTTTGACACTGAGCTCTTCTCTAGAAATGTAATTTGCTCCAACATGCACAATGATGCGTTCAATAGTTTTATGATTTGACACTATCTTTGTAATACTGTGTTTAGTGTCAGAGCTGGAGGCATTAAGAAGGCAGCATATGGTCATACATTCTCCTTTAAATATCCTTATAGTGGAGTCACCTAGAACAAGGGTTGTAGCATAAGCAGGTGTTGATGGCTGCTTTTCATCTTTGCCCACTGCTTTTTTTCTTGTGGTTCAGTCTCTGTTTATGGTGAGTTGTCTCTCTGAAAACTACTGGTTCCAGATATCTGAGGCACTCAAATCTGTTCTGAAGTGTTATGTGCTGTTGAATTTGTGTAGGCCTAGAAATGTTGTAGTTTTCAGCACTAGCTTTGTATCTGGACTGATGCCTGGAGTGTATGGGTCTAGTGGCAGCCGAATGCACTGGTGTTGAGGTAAATACTCTTTTCTTTTGGGTCTATCACCTTCTTTATGCCAACTATTAGTACTCACATTTTGCTTTGTGAAATCAATGCAGTCAATCACTTCATCTGCAGTGTTTTCAGCCAGTTGTGGTGTATTTCATTGATGGATGGGCATCGATTTTTGATTCCAGAATAGAAATCCTCTGTTAAAGCTCAGTGCATTTTCTACAGTGAGTTTCTGGGTTGTTGCATTTTGTTATAATTTAGAGTCAAGGTGAACTGCCGTGCCAGCTGTGTTGTTTAACTTTTAGGTTATCTTGTTTAAAACACTAATAACTGAAAGTAAGAAAAAAGAAAGGAGATCAAAAAGAAAAAAGAGGTTTAAGAAAGAGCTAGGCAAAAAGGGATCCTACTCACTTGAGTAGGACGAGCAGGATATGTAAAATATTCCCATTTATATATTTATTCTTATTTATATATTATAAGTATATATGATAAGGCCGTTACTTAGAGGTTCAACCATTGACTGTATATAAGAGGGTTCAACACGATAGAAAACTTTTAATGTACCTTCTAGTGTACATATACTGCACAAATATCAAAAGCCATGGTATTTTCACAGAAAGACTTTGTCACACACAAAGACAGCAGACAGACCAGCAGAGGACGGGCAGATGTCACCTTTTCAGACTTTCCAAAATAGCTTCTTCAGCTCTTATGTACTCTGTCAGATTCTTCACCAGGTCCCTACCTACCTCAAGGAGTTTAATCAGCTGATCTATATATAAAAAAACATTTCACAAGAATAAAATGTGTTATATAAACTGAAGTTTCTATAGCTCATTTTTAATGTGTTTATTCAACACATTATATCTATGTCTTTTTCATTACAAACAATAACTCATTAATATATTTCATACAGATAATGTAGAAATAGGCCGGGAGTACATCAGCAATAGAAAACAACTATTCTGAGTGTTGACACACTTGCACTACACATCACCCCACAACATCACAATGACTGTCCATTTTTAAACCAAAGTTAAGTTAAAGGCTTAAACTGATTTAAAATGCATGAATGTTGTCAATGTTGACAAAAAAACCCACAAACAATAAATATTTTTGTATGTCATAAAATACTGTACCTGTTGAAGAATAAATCTCCCCGTCTTCAACACACATGCTCCAGTGTATCACAGTAATAAAGATGAGCACCTGAACTCTCATGTCTTATGGCTGATTCCAACCTCTGTCTGGGACTTACTTGTTGCTTTTACTGACAACCCCAGAGAGACTCTCCTACACCCAATACTGCTGTCTCACAGGATGTACATAAAGCAGTTTCTGGTGCAACTCAATTTAATCCCAGAACCACCTTGGTCCAACACCTCAAGCCAACCCCTTACTTGCATCACCCTTGGCTGTCCAAAGCCAGCCTGTAATGTTTTTGTGTGCTGTGCAATTCTGACATGCTCATTATTACACATATGTCACACTGAAGCTTTTGTGTTGCGTTTCCATCTCCACCAAATATCTTGCTGTTTAATTGTTTCCATACTTAATGGCTGACATGTATTGGCTCATGCTCTGTGTGCTACATACATTAAAATGTTTTGACTGAGCTTGTGAAATCAATTCACAGACATTGGGTTAAAAAGTATTCTTAGACAGTAAGACTGAAAGGTGTGTCTCCCAGAAGTCTCTTTGTGGAGTGGACACAGTGAATAAGCCTACACACCTCTAATGACACCCCTTGCACAACACGGATCTCAGACAACACACCCAACACACCTCCATGGCCCAACTCAGTGAGATGTCAAAACCATCATGTTGAGAGGGGAATGAGTATGAAAAAGACATGAGACATGTTTGAAAAGAAGCTAGCACTGTTTATTGTGTGCACTGGTACGCTCCTCCACAAGCACAAATGAACAGCGGAATAATTTATGCACTTATAAATAAAACACTTGACATGGGTGGAGTTGCTGTTCAGTAAATGCAAAGAGCTCAACGTGTAAGTAGAGAGGACTCAATCATTATTCAGCATTTTAGGGAAAAAAAGAAAAAAAAAACAATCAAAAGGACTTTTAAAAAGTCTCTCATTGCCAAATGTGTTTAGGAATGCCGCCATCACACATGCATGTGGAGTTGAGTTTCCAGTCATTAAGGTTGTTTGCACAGAAGCAGCAACAGTGGCTAAAGGCAGTAATTTGTTCGGGGCCCATGTGTGGGGTCGAGATGGGCCGCATCCCTTCCTGAGTGTGCCACTCTCTGGGCCGACAGGCTACTAAGGGAAATCAATGGGAACTGCCTCCTTGATGTTGGCTGCTGAATCAGAAACTAACATGGGAGACAGCACCTGGAGTGGTGCAATATGTGGTTTATTTGAACAGTTTAGGCATTTAAGTGTGTGTGTGTGTGTGTGTGTGTGTGTGTGTGTGTGTGTGTGTGTGTGTGTGTGTGTGTGTGTGTGTGTGTGAACACCAGGACTCAATCGCCCTCTTTTAGGCCACAAGGTCTTCTAAACTCCTGTCCTCTCTCGTGGATCCACTTGTTTGACACTGCGAACACAAAATGAAGTCAATTAAAGTTTCTTTTTTTATGCAGGTTATATGCAGTCCAAATGATGCAGAAAATGAACATATTTACTGTGACCAACACAGTCAAAGTTATTAAAAGTTTTAGATAAAGACATTTTTTACTGTGTTTATAATGGAGCCAAAGGATTATTGAACTAGATATTCCGGGAAGACGGAAGACACTGAACACAGACAGGAAGACATTAGCAAAGAGCTTTCTACCCCATTTGCTTCCCACTAATACAGGACACGCTGCATGTCTGGTCCTGTAGTCGCCTTCTCCACTTCGAAACAGGTTGTACCAGAACACCGCAGTGCCCTGCACACAAACACAGACAGGAGTGCGGTCAGAAGAGTGAGTCAGCCGGCGCAGCCACTGAGCGCTCTGGCAAAGTCGCTGCATGACCGGCACTCACCAAAAATCAGAGAGTTAAAACTTCAGGGGTAAACATTTGGGAGTTGGTTGTAACTCCTAAAGGGTAATTTCAACAGTGTCCAGAGTCAGGGTTATTTCACATTTTTAACGTGTTCATTTTAATAATAAACCCACAACAGTGCTAAAATCAACTGTGAGAGTTAACTCAAAACTGGTCTTTCTGCTGTGTAGACGTGTTAGACCATGTAGTCAAGAAAACTCACCTTTCTGGGCCAGATGACAGCACCAAAGTCGGGGAACACGGTCGCTCCTCCTGCCTCCACATCGCTCATCTGTCACGAACACAAGGACCAATGAACAAGCAGCACGGACGCTAACACCCAATCCCTACGGACCTTCGCATCTACACTGTATAGAGTGCTGCTTAGAACCAACTTAAAAAAAGATTAAGGTGATGTGTGCATGGATCTTTTCACATTGGTTTAACTTGCACTATTTTTATTGGGCATTTTTTTCAAGTATCACAACCATATGATCCATGTGAAACTTAAACCAACCATAAAAAGATCTATGTAGCACATTTCCTTAATATTGTTTAGGGTTTTGTAAGTATTTTTTAAATTGGTTCTAAGCAGCACTCTTTACAGTGGAGAGTGTAATTCCACAGAAGTACTCCTGCCTTTAAGTCTTTAAGAGGGACGTAACAATACAAGAAAAGACATGCGTTACTTAAACTCATTAACATTTAGAAACGTTAACAGCGACATACACAAGAAGCAAATGAAGCAAATTGGAAGAGAGGGAATGAGAGACGCCAAGAGGTCTCAAGAGGCACCACAATGCAGAAAAGCAGCCAGAGTAAAAGCACTATACCCTATTGTCCATACACTATTACAATTGTCCCTGAAATGCAAAAGAACTACATTTTCATACCCCCAAAATAACATGAGCAAAATCTGCAGGGGACGGCTCTCTTCTTTATGACAAAAAGATGAATGCTCTTAAAAAAAGTATGGATAGTGACATCCATCTTTTCTGTCCGAGTGGACTGCCATTAAGTTTTATATGGGTTTAGAGCCATCTACTAAGGTCTGGCTATCCGGTATCCCCTGCATATTTCACAGTGTGAACATTAACTGCTATGTTAGACGGTACACGACTCTCCACAATATGTACTGAAATTGACTGACACAGAGTAGGGGTGTGCACTGGAAAATGGTGCAAATGGTTTCAAATGGGTTTCACAACTTTGCTGTTAACACTACTGGTACTCGGCAACCTCTTTCCCGGCTCCAAAACATAATCATTCTGTAAATAAGTATGAAACCGATGCTGCAACACTTCTTGTGTTAAAGGCGAGTTGCAGAGTGTATGTCAATCAACTTATGTTCAGTATTGAAAGGGAGTTTGTGTATCAAGCCATATGAGCTCCTACGTCAAGACAACATGACGTTATCCAACCGAAGTGTCAGATGTGGCAAGTCTCGCCCTGTCCACTCTCAAGACCGATATACCACGAATGCATACTTACATAATTTAAAAATGTAGCCACACGATTTCCAGTGCCTAATGTTTTGAATGCATCAGGCTCATCTTTCTATGAAGATAAAATTTGAGAGCAAAGACAGAGGATGAAGCCTTATTACTGAGGCAGGCGCGTGTCAACCACGCGCTCGTACTTACGTAGTTCAGATATGTGGCAAGTCTATTTCCATCAACCTTGAGGTTGCTGTCAAAAGGACGCTGTCAAAATACAGATGTTGGTGAATAAACTGCAGGCTGAAGGATTCAATCCTTAACAGAGTGCACTGGACCCAGAGAGCAGTTGAATGAAGGACAGTTCTGGCCCACATCCGGGTCAGCTCTGGCCCACAGTCAAATACCATCTGAGTAGCTGCTTAACATTTTAAAATGTTCTTAAAATTAAATTTTCGAGTAAGGAACTAGACTGACATAGACATTATACATGAAATGTCTGGAAATAGTAAGACAACTTAGGTGGCAGGCACAGTTATGATTTCACCAGTAGCTAGATGGCAAGGATGTGACCTTTAACCCCTGTGTACTGAACACATGGAGTGAGGTTTTAAATTCAAGCATCTGTGTTTTTTTAACAACTGTCTGCCTATAGGCATAACAGCTGAGAGTAGTAAACGCCACATGGACTGTTGAAAATGAGCTCTACAGTCAGACACAAGTCTAACAAACAGTAAAAAAAATACACAGATACAGATGATGTTCTTTGCAAAAGGAAGATGGGAAAACAGCAGCCTAAACTCTGAATGTAATTAGCAAATCGAGATGGCATGTGCACTATGACCCGTATTGACAGCATGTGTTTTCACTGCCAGGGGGAAGTGTCACAGACATGCTGGCACAATAAACTACAACTGTGCCATGATGGTCATATTAATCAGATCTACACTGCCATGGCTGTTCTGGGGGGACCAGGCACTGTATTAGGCTACATCTGTACATATTTTCAAAAGCTGACACTGGCACTTTGCAAGGTGATGAAAGACCAGTGCAGTTTTCTGACACACATTACAACAGGTACTGGGTCATTCATTCAACCGTTTAAAGATTTCTAAGTAATTTTTCACATGCCCCGTTGCCTCTACAAGTTACTGTGAACAACTACAGCAAGTAAAGTTTAACACAAGATCATGGGCACGGGTCCATTGCCTTAGTCAAGTAATTTTATTGAATGTTTAAAAAATTAAATTCACAAATACCACTGACTGGGTATATTTTTTCATGACAACAGGCCTGCATGTTTTCTGTACAGTGAAATAGTATACAGTGCCTGACAAAAGTCTTGTCGCTTATCCATTTTGTAGAAACAAAAGCTTATAACCTTACTTTTAATTAATCCATAGAAATGTCTCATATGAAAGCTAAAACCCTCCTAAATTATGTTAATGTACTGAAAATAAAAACTTTTGTCAGGCACTGTAGAATACAGTGACCATGCTGTCTGTGTCATGAGCACTGAGCTGAGGGAGGGGTTAAGGCCTCGTCCACACGTACCCGGGTATCTGATAAAACGAAGATGTTTCTCTGCGTTTAGACCTGTCATCCACACCTAAGACGTGTCAAAAACGAATATTCAGAAAAACTCCGGCCAAAGTGAAGATTTTTGAAAACTCCGTTTATGCATGCTGGTGTGGACAGAGATAACCGGAGATTTGCGTTTTAGAACGTTACTATCTGCGCCAAAAATATGCCAAGACGTCAAATGTGTGACCTTTGTTTACGCCAGAAGCCACAGGTTTGGAGTGCTTAAAAACGCAGATGTTTGGTTACGTGGTGGTGTGGATAAAACATTTTCTATAAACAAGTTGGGGGAAATGTTCGGTTTTAAAAATACCCGGCTACGTGTGTACATGGCCTGAGTTAGATTAGAAGCCCTGTGCGGGCCGTGTGTGGGCCGTGTGTGGGCCGTGTGCGGGCCGTGTGCGGGCCAGGTCCACTTACCCTTGAGAAGTCAAAATGGGGCTCGTACTGACCTCCTACACCATAGTTAGCCACCTGAACAGAAACACAACTATGTAAGGGGCCACTCAAAATGAACAAACGTAAGCCACACACACACACACACAAACACATGCACATCCATGCCCACACACACACACACACACACACCTACCATAATATTGTATGACACTATCAAGTTATTCGCAAGAGGTGGAGATTAAAACTTGAGACTTGCTATCATACCTGAAGCAATTCTGCAGTCTGAACTGTAAGACCTGTGATGTCCTCTATTCTCTGATTTACTTGCTCAATAATTGGGTCCTCCTCTCCCTCCAGCCAAGCACTGTGGATAAGGAACACATCCATGGGACTCAATATACCAAACAATACCAAAGTACCAAAGAGCACCCCAACTCTTTGGAGATGTTCAGGCAGTTAAAGAAAAATTCTGCAGATTTTTGTGAGTTTAGCACCACCTATTGGTGCAAGTGAGGCATTCATGAAGACTATTAAGACATCGAACTTCGAGTGTTCCTGATACCCCTCCCCACTTCATTAAATGTACTTGTACAATATGCACTCATATATAATGCTTACTGCAAAGTATGGACAGGGGAATCCTGTCAGACATGTAGGCAGCAATGGCATGTGATGTACCATTGCTTCTTAAATAGCACCATTTGAGCTTTGTTATGCTACACTTGTACTTTTTGCTATCTGTATATTGTTATGTTTTATTTTCATCTTTATAAGATGTTTATTGTCCACTGTGGGCCTAGGATGCGCTGCAATTTCAAATCCTGTGTACAACCTGTACATATGGATTTTGACAAAAAAGCTGACTTTGACTTTACTGTTCTTTTAGACTATAACATGAATAGGGAGACCAAAACTCTTTTTTATTCATCAGTTAGCTCTGACATCCGATCAAACATGCAGAAGAGCTATATGGCCACACACCATGCCAACTTTTCTTCTGTAATACACACCCCTAACATTTGGATCGGTTACTGAAGAAATGCTTATTGTACAAAGAAACAGCCAAAACTATGTTTTCACTTACCTTTTTGATACTCTGTAACTGGCTGTTGTCAAAACACCAGTCTTTGGGTCTCTGACAGTCGCCCTTGCCAGCTATTGCAAAATAATAATAATAATAAAAAAACACTATTGAGAAAAAATGAATATTGTTAACATGTTTCTCTCAACATATAAACCTGTAGCTATGCTAACACTCCACACTGAGAGCAATGTCTCCCTGTGGCTCTCACCCTGGGCTTGGCCAGCTCCTTGATCTTCTCGATCTCCTGGTCCGAGAGGGCGTTGAGGTAGCGGACTATGTGAGGGCTGTCCCACTCATCCTCCTCCAGGGCGGGCTTGAACAGCAGCCGAGGGTTCCTGTTCCCGTCCTGGTAGCGGCAGAACAGCCGGCTCCGCCTCCTCTCCGTCTAAGTGCAAAGAAGGAGAGGGAGAGAGGTGTGAGGCTGGAGGAGAATAAAATAGAATAGAATAGAATAGAGTAGAGTAGAATAGAATAGAGTAGAGTAGAGTAGAATAGAATAGAGTAGAGTAGAATAGAATAGAGAAGAGTAGAATAGAGTAGAATAGAATGGAGTAGAATAGAGTAGAGTAGAGTAGAATAGAGTAGAGTAGAATAGAGTAGAGTAGAGTAGAATAGAGTAGAGTAGAATAGAATAGAATAGAATAGAATAGAATAAGAGCTTCATTAATCCCTTTGGGAGGTCGCTTCAGGGAAATTGGGAGAGGGGAGATGTGAATCTGAACGAGAGGCAGAGGCAGAGAGAGGTGAAGCTGGACTTCGGATTCATTCTGGGCCAGTTTGAGCACCCAGACAGTGTAACTTGTATTTTAGCTTACGTACGTCAATAAAAGAACCTGGAAAGTTGTCTGATCTCACCATTTTTACGCCCTCTCCCCGGCACAGGCCCTCGTAGATCTCCCTCTCGGGCAGGTAGTCACGCGGGCGCTCGTAGGTCCCCAGCTGGATGGGCTCCTCACCGCCTGGCTCCTGGGTCGTCTGCACCTTCTCCCTCAGCTCCTGGCTCAGCAGCTTCTCAAAGTAGCGCAGGTTGCTCCCCGCCCTCTGGTGGCCAGGATCTGTCATTGCACACAGAGAAGATCACTGCAGTCAGCAGACACAGCAGACCCAGCCTTATGATGCTTAATCAATTTCCAGCTAGGCTATTTTTGCAATGCTAACAAAAGACACTACGTCAGCAGTAGAGTGATGTTGGAGGTCGGAAACCTTTTTTCTTAATGGTTCACTGAAGAATCATGTGAAATCTGCTAAAGCAATCAAAATTCTGTCCAAATGATTACATTTCCAGAGCCCAGCTAAAAGCAAAAAAAAATGCATTTCTGATGCACTGAGACTCGGCGTGCTCACTGTGGGGTTTTCCTTTAGCACTGAGTGTAAAAAAAGATCAGGCATTAGAGGCAAAAGAGAGACAGGGATGAGATGTGTCCTTCCTGTTGCCTGGTGTTAGGACAAACACTGGGTTACTGGTCAGAGCAAGCTTAGCCCTGGTCAGACCACATAATTACAGCTCCAGAAGGGAGCTCGAAGGGAGCAGACTTCGGCCAAGGACAACATGCCCTACCTCACCATGCCACAGACAGGGGGTGTGAGTCAGCTCCATGACTTAACAAACTCTTTCCCGGCCTGGCCCTGGCTACAACTCTCCACCAAGCTTAATATGGAATATCAACCAGTAACGTCCATCCTTCAGAAAGTAAAAACCTTACCACATATTTGATCCAACCATTTTCTGAACCAGCTGATCCTAATGGGCACACAAATCATCAGAAAGGTAGATCAGCTAAGTTAGTGCAACAGGCGGAACAGATATATGGAACGGTTTTTACTCTCTGAAGCTGGTATTGACAGCTCTGAAATCAAGCTAGCCACTTTAACATAATCTTGCTGATAGGTAGTTAAGTAAAAGGGCAAACAAACACAATTAAAAATCGTACATTTCGGAAGAGGTATAAGACCGCCAATCATAAATGCTATACTATGACACAGTGAAACTAAGGGGGACTTTTTAGGGATACGACTTGAGTCAGTGGTGTACAAGATACAAAAGACCAAGGAAGAGTCATATGTTAACATATCCAGCCATCTCAATAACAGTTACTTATTAAGGCCAATTAAGGATTTACATTTACTTGCCTTTAGGCCAGAATGTCCACACACTGACCTCCCGGATCTTACTCAAGCTCAAAGGCTGAAGAGCTACCTGAGCATCAGTTCATGTCTTCATTAGTCTGGGACTTCATACAGGCTGTAGTGATGCAGGGGGTACAATGTGCTATTCTCTGTTCACTTTTAAAAAGATAAATTAGAAAAAGCTGTTGTTCAACAATTCCTCTCCAGTCCACTGAAAAGAGAGGGGCTATAGCTACCAAATCAAGGCCTACCCAATCAAAATAGCAACCACTAGCTACATGACCAGTGATGGAGGCACCATGCAGGTAGACCAAACATCATCTGCATTGTTTTTGTGTGCCAACCCTTAACAGACAAAGAACCTTCCAGCAACTATAATGGCATCACTCTGAAGAAACATGTTTAGTGATATTTCTCTTTTGTGATATTTTAGGCGTCTAAACATCGCTCAAAGCCAAAAAAACTGGGTGCATGCTGTTAGAAAAATGCTATAAATATTACTATAATGCATTCATAACGTCATCATTTTAAGTCTGAAAGTTTTCACTCATCTAAACTTCACAAACCTACACAACAACATGCATCCATTGCATTTGACAAGTACAGACAGAAACGTACCCAGGGCGACCAAGCGGCGGGTGAGTTCGATGGCTCGAGGCAGGTCCCCCATCTGGTAGACGGAGTAGCTGAGGTAGTCCAGGATGTCCGTCTTGGGCGCTACGGCCTCCTCGCCAGCGTCCACCTGCCTGAGCGCCTGCTGCATCCACAGCACGGCGTGGTAGTAGTCCGCGTCATTGTACGCCGTCTTCCCCATGTCGTAGCAGTCGTCGACCGTCAGGTGTGTGTTGTAGCGTCCACCTGGGAAATGGGACACATTATACAATAGTTAGATCTGGTCGATTTTTTTATCCATTGATTACAATGGACGAGATGCGTTCTATGTGTCACTGCGGCTTCGTGCCTGCGGCGAATCACACCCGTGAGGGTATTCCACAACAACCTCACTCCCACTTGTATTATATTGCTTAAGTGTATCAAATACAACAGTTGTGGGCTTTATGGGAAGATGCAGCCCAGTATCATGTATTTGTTCCAGCCATTCACTAAATCAGCTGATTCCAATTAGCACAGGTAGAGTAAATAATTACAAAAATCACCTGTGTTACAAACACAGGCAAAACAAGGTGATCGGGAGTACACAGTAGCTTATGATAGTTGTAGTTATGAATCCAGGTTGTCCATCTCCAAACTACATTTACATGCGTTAACTATGGCTCCCTCACACCAAACACCAAACACTTCAGACAAAGGCCTTCTAATCAAAAATCACTTTGATTTTCACTTCTAAATCACTAAAAATCTGAAGAACACAAGAACAGCATATGTACAAGCTTAACATACATTCTCGTATATATTTCCAGAGGTGTCAATCCCGGGTTCAGAAAGTAAAAACCCTGCCACAAATTTAATCCAACAAGCTCTGAATCGGCTGGTCATAATGAGCACTCAAGACAGGTGGAGTAGTTACTTAGTGAAGTCACCTGTGTTAGAAGGGAAACGTGGCAGGGTTTTCACTTTCTGAACCCGGGATTGACACCTCTGTATATTTCTAAGCATGGACTTGATGCCCTCAGAACAGTCGTGTATGGTGCAAGAGGTGCTGCCCCAGGGGACTGGCCTGCCTGTGATTGGTTCTAAGAGTGAGGTGAAGAGCAGACGTCATTCAAGGACAAATCTGCTTAATCAACCAAAAGAAATCCTGCAGCGAAAACCATTTTTCATTCAGTCAGTCATGCAGCAAGCAGTAACAAGAAAAAAAAAAGAGAGACAGAGAGAGACGGGAGGGTGCACAGATCATTTTCACACAAACACAGAAAAGGATTGTGGGTAATGGAATCCTTCATGAAGCAACAAAAGAATGTTTTGTGAGAGATCAGACAAGCACGGACAGAGAGCACTGAAGGGGACGCGTGAATAGTTAAGATCGTATTCTGATATGTTGGCTGTACAAAGGCAGTTTGCATGCCTTGAAGAGTGACTAACACTCACCGGGTAGTTTGCCTTTGGAGAAGCTCTCCGAGTCCAGTTTGTACGTGTCCTGTAGGCGCATGAGAGCTTTGGCTGCACCCTTCTCGTCCTCTTCGTCAGGGAAGTACTGCCTGTGCACCGAGATGTTCGAGATGAAGCCTAGATGGTATCAAGGGAGAGAGTGTGAGAGAGAAAAAATAGAGAGGGGGAGAGAGAGCCACACACAGACACAGGCACACACAGACACCCACACCCACACACCCACAAACACATTGAGTATATTAAAATTTAGAGCAGGCAGAGTTCACAAAATGAAAAAAAAGAACTGTGACAACAGTTCACTCCCATCTGGATATCTCATCTGCCCCCCTCCCTCACAGAGAAGGCTTTATGTATTTCTATGTGTATTGTCATCCCCTGTATGAAATTGTCAATGTCGTGTTGGATGTTCTGTGGCAGCTATGTGTTTGGCCAAGACAAATTTCCTCCGGGACAAATAAAAATAATCTTGAATCTTGACTCTTGAATCTTGCAGTGGGTTTACCATCCGAGGGGTCCTGCAGCACCAGGCTCTCCAGGGCAGACCACTCCGTGTTGAGCCTCTTCATCAGCTTGTAGGCATTGACAGGATGGGCCAGGAAGCCCTCAGGGTCTGACGTGGAGGCTCGCGTCAGAGTGTCCAGTTTATTGGCCCAGCTAAAACCAAGAGGAATTTATGAATGTCTTTTATGAATCCTGTTCATTCGCTTGTTTTGAGGGAAATACAACAAGATCCATTGTCACAGGTAACAATTTATATTTTTGATGATTTACAACTTGATATTGTTTAGCGATTTTTTAAAAAGCAAAATCAATTACTGACCAACCCCCACTGACTGTGGTTAATGCCACTGTGTAGAGTAGCCTTAACTAGCTACATAAAGTTGTTGTGTAAGGCTTAGATGGCTCAAAATAATGCTGAAATATCTTCTGTGAAATAAAATGAAACTCTCTACTACGACTTTTGTAGTTCACATTAACAATTTGACTCTAAAAACAGTGGAAAAATTAAGTCTTCTTCTTAAGACAAAATAATATGAACACCTCATTACAATGCATGAGTGTCTTCCTATGGGCGTTTCACTAAAAAAGCAGAGTGGCAGAGCGTCATGTTCCCCAGTTGCACATTTTATACTGTAATTACCACTAACTTCACAAAATGGTAATCATCTTCTCTGGCACTAAGCTGTTAATTAATTCCCCTTGGGGACATTAAAGATACCTTGACCTTGACCTAATTATAGGCCAAGGCCAAACCCTCAGGCGAAAACAAACGCATTGGTCTATGTCCATTTTGACTACACTACAAAAACTATGACAATAAAACAACTGTATTTTAATCATGTATATTGAATGTATATTACTAGAATTATTTTATACTTTGCTGGAACTGGAATTACACTTTTCCACCTACACAACTTCATTCCATTTGAGAAACATGTGCAGGCACGTCATTGGACAGTGGGTTTTCTAAAGGAATAGGCATTATCCAGGCAGCCACTGCACTAGCAATTAAGATTGAAAAGTGTGAAGTGAGAGACTGTGGCTAAAAACAGACAGTGGCACTTTTGGTCCATTTTGTGTCTTCTATGTCTGGTTTTGTATTCATAGGTGATTCTGTGCCCCCTGCCTGCCTACCTTTTGACAGCTGCAAGTTTAGACTCCTCAGCTTTGATGTACTCCTTTAGCGACTGGACCAACTCCCTCTCCGTGAAGATCAAGTCTGTCATTTGGCCTGTGGGAATGGGGTGGGGAACAACATGCGGTTCAAAGAATGCAGATAGGGATCCATTCCAACAGCTTATTGGACCAAAATGTTACAGCTACAGAGCAATGTGCACCTTACAGAAAGGCACTGCAGGCACTGCACTGTTTTTAAGGAGACACATAATATAAATATAAAAGACGATGTCAAACCTTATTCTCACCAAAGCCGGTGTTTTGCAAACTTGCAAACCACTGTGACTAACACGGGAATCTTTTGCCTTTTCTTTCTACCCATCATAACTCACTTTTGATTGTATACAATCACCCTTTCAATTGCACCAGATGTGAATAAACAGAGCCATGATCAGAAGCAACTGTGGATATATTTGGACCGGATTTTGTGAAGACTAGCATTTCGAAATCAAAATGTCAAAGAATTATAGTTTATAGTTTTATAGTTTCTTTCATAAACAAAACCATTCTTCACATCTGGGTGTGAAATTTGACCTGCTCATTGTTACTATTTCCTTCCACATTTAGTTGTAACTGAATTTCATGAAGAAAGCAGCACAATCTCATTTATCATCATTACAACATAACCTACATCATTACCAATTAAATATTTAAGAACATGACAGAACTGGTCGTTCTATTTTAAAAAAAGGTAAATAAAAAACAATGACAAAATGTGTGTAAAAGCGAAGTGAAAACAACACAAATGGCAGGTCAGAGTTCTGCAAGCCAGTGAAGCATGAGAAACACTCATGATTAACTACAGATAACAAGCCAGTGAAGCATGAGAAACACTCGTGATTAACTACAGATAACTTTACCGATGGAGGTGAAGATCTCAGCCTCTGCTCTCCACACGAGACAACACAGGAAGAAAACCAAGATGGCTGAACACGTCTGCATTTTTCTACAGCTGTATCTGCAGAGATGGATAGACAGAGACATAGAAAAAAAGTGAGACAGAGCAACAGACATCATTTAACTTGAGAGAAGCACCACCTCCACATCCCTGAAGAGTGGGACACCAGCCACACGCACACTGATGGTTTCTGTGACATGTTGCAGCTGGCTTTTCTTTAAAGCAAATTAAAATCTTTTAACACAATCTGAATACCTGTTCAGACACTGCATTTTTTCTTGTGAAGTGAAAAAAGGAAAGGAACTCTGTTCTGCCTAATTTCAGTGTGACACACATGTACAAAACAGTTAATCAATTCTTTTAAAACCTGTAAAAGTGTGTGTGCGTGTGTGTGGGGGGGTGGTGGTCGTGGGGGGGTCTAGCATCATCATAGTTTTTATTGTATATTTTAACGTTTTATCATCATAGTTTCTATTGTATTTTTTCTTTACCACACATGCCATTCCACTGCAGATGAATCAATAATAAAATGCACTTTGTGTATGGTGCCTGTAAGTAATCAACTAACTAAACTAAACTGAACTCTATACCCATTCCAGAATCTAAAAAACTGGGTTGAGATGTAAAACTAAAATGCTTTTAGTAAGGATGGTAAAAACATTAGGAGGGCACCAAGGTGGAGATCTTTGCTATAGAATGTAAAAACCCTGCCACATATTTGATGCAACCATTTTTTGAACCTGCTGCTTCTAATTAACACACAAATAATCAAACAAGTAGACGGGCTAATTAGTGAAATCACCTGTGTTTGATGCACAGATTGCTGCGTTTTCACTTCCTAAAGCCAGGATATTCACCTCTGGAGTACACATTAGCCCCGTTTACATGGACACAAAATTTCACTTTTAATCTCTTTATTTACAGAAACCGATTAAAAACGTCCCATATATACAGTCAAATAATCGGATTCAAATGAAACCGTTTAAATTTTCAAACCGATTAAAATAGGTGGTTTACACCTTTCTTCAAACGCGAATCTCTTTATTTGAGGCTCATATAAACAGTTCGGTAGAATTCTAATAATCTGATTAAATTCAATCGGATTCAAAAAAGGTGTCCATATAAACGGGGCTATTAAGAACACAATACCTCCTCTCTTGTCCCTAACTGAACTAAACTGTCTTACTGTAGTTCAACCAATGGCTGTCACTAGTACTTTTGCTTGCATTAGCCCAGTTACTGAAACTAAGTCTAGAGCTGTCTTTACACAGCTGGCCCACTGTGACTGTGTGCGTGCGTGTGCGTGTGTGCGCACGTGTCTGTGTGTGTTTATGGGAGGAGCATGCCTGGGGAGGCTCTCGCTCATCATTCTCTCAGAAGAAGGGCCATTAGTCTTTGGGGGAGGGAGGGAGGGCCTGCCTCGCCCTCAGCAAACGTGGCTCCCTAGGAGGTGAAGCTGGAGCAGTATATTACTAGTGTGAGTGTGAGTTCTCCCAGACACCATGAGGCAGCAGCTTAAAAATGTGAAGAAAGCCATACAAGTTAAAAGCCAGCTAAGTTGCAAGCACCTGGACTTCTTTTAGTAGCTTCAGGACGTTTCACCTTTCATCCAAAAGGTTCTTTAGTTCTGAAGCCTTTTGGATGAAAATGAAACGTCTTCAGGCTACTAAAAGAAGTCCAGTTGCTTACAACTTAGCTCATTTGACTAACATGACCTGGATAAATGAGGATCTTCACAGACAAAGCTATGCAAACTCTTCCGCTTCGATAAGACAGAGCAACACTTCTTCATGCATGTATGCATGTACACTGTACACTGTGTAATACTGTGTGAATACTATGCCCTGGATGGGTTAAAAGCAGAGGATCAATCCCTGCCCAAGCACCCAAACCCCAGAATAATAATAAAGGCTTAACTTAACATCTCCCTTAACATCCTATCAATCTAAAGCTGATGTGTTGCCAATCTACTGACCAAAAAAAGTGTGGAGTGTGGAAGTCAATCTGGGCTATGGTCCGATGGCACAGCTTGCTTTAGAAGTAAACAGGAAGGGTATCGCGCCAACAACCCATGGCCTGTTGGGTGGGTTCGTTCCAAAAGCGTTACAAGCGTCAATAAAAGATCTTGCATACCACATCTTTCTTGTGATGTAGCAGCACAACATCTGGAGTGCAAAATATATTTGGTCCCAGTCAGTTCATTGAGACTGGCACTGGGACAGAAAATATATTGCACTCCAATGGGTAGCACTTTTTTGCCTGTTTTCTTAAAAGTTGTATTTTTGTGCTGGCAGTAATAGTGTGCAGGTATTCTTGTGATTGAGGGCAGTTTTCTCCTGGGACAGGATATGGTGTTTGAAACAAGCTGAGTCTCAGCCAGAATACACCAGCGCAGCTGCTCCAGCTCATTCCAGTGTGATGACTGTTTACTTCACAGTCTTTCTGCATGTCTGTGTACTTAACAGCATGCTTCAAATCCCTCCACCAACACACTGCTCACTTTCACCTCCAACCGCCAGCTCTTCTTCACTTGCTTGTGCAGAATTAAACCCACGCTTGTTAAATTACACACATGGCGCAGGTGTTCAGCTGGACCTCAAAGGCATAAATATTGTTGCCGTGTTTTCAGAACATGTGGCGTTAATTTCTTGCAGGATGGGGGATCTACAAAATCTTCCGGATTAAGACTACCATATAAGGAAGTAATTAGTTTGTAAAGTTTTTGTTTGGAAATATTTTAATATTTAAATGATTGAAAACTGCCATATTGTAGCACCACCACGAAACACAGAGAGTGTGATATCTTTGCACTAATCCAACACTGCAGCAACAAAACAACTTTTATGATGAACAACTACTGCCTCAAGGAATGGAAATATATGCAGTAAACATTCCTCCGTTTTATAGTTTTTAATTGACATGTTCCTTATGTACCTCCCCTTATGACATATACATTTTCCACTGAAGTTTTTACAGTGTCAAAACTTTGTTTCCATACAGGAAACCATATTAAGGCTTTGGGGATATCATGTAATGCATGCAGCCGTAAAAACTGTGGTTTGTACAATTCAGCTATTCCATGAACAGCCCTTAATGGGAGTATTGTTAACATAATTTTTTCCCTTTCAGCATGGTAAAAATTGTGTTCTATCAAGTATGTTGAACACAGTTCTTACAACAGAAGACAAAACAATGGCAAGAGAATACATCTGAATGAACTTGCCAAAACATTAACTGCATTGTCCAAGAATAACTGTCTCCCTGCTAAACTTATTCCCTACTAAGCTTATTCCTGAAAACCATTCAAAAGGACATCTGGTGTGCTCAAACAAGGATATCCAGATTCTGCAATACCCTTCAGGACAGGAACATGGAAAATGAAGGTTTTAACATTAAAGGCATTTGTATTTCTGCCAGCGTATTAATTATGATGAAAATGTAGTAATTGACATGAAAACACTGTATTATGTGTCCAAGATGACACTCACTTCATTTCTACCATAAGATGTACCCTTTAAAGCCATTGACTGTGACTGTGTGTTCTGTAAAAAGCCCATCCAATGGTCTGGTTTTGTTTTTATACACTGTCATATACTGTCTCTAAGGATGATTAATGTGACAGTGATTAGTCCTGCAGCCAAAAACTCTGTCTGGCATAGAAACAATCCCTACTGCACATCACACCATATCATATCATCAGAGAACAATCCTGCCCCTGTAAATAGAATCAGGACAAACACATTCTCTTAATTCTCGTAAGTTAATAGTCTACTAATGCACAACCCATTGAAGTAGCAAATAACGCTGTAAACATCCATCACATAACATTTGATTCTAATTATTATTTTTTTCTTTTAACTTTTCCCCTGTCTGTTTGTAAAGCTCTTTTATGTCTACTTCAAGACGGACGGCAGGATGAGTGGGAAAAAAAATACTGCCTTGTTTATAAGAAGGCAAATTTGGCTTTGCCTGTTTTAACAGCAGCCTAATTCACAACTGCAGAGGATCTCCCTCCAACAGGGGACCCGTGACCCCCTTGGGGCCTTTTGAGTGAGTGACTGCACAGGCCTCCCCACAATGTATTTATGACCTGACACCTCCTGCTTCAAATTCTACACACATTTACAAAACATGTTTTTTACTTTAATAACAAACAAAGTGCTGCACAACATGTAATAAGAGGTGCCTAGGTCGTGTCACTATTAGCTAAAGGGTCCTTGGCTTGGAAAATGTGAGGACTTCTGTATTAGGGTGAAGACTCAGCGAATGGCCCTGATTTGATGTTTGCCACATGGCACCCAAGTCTCCCCTGGTAAGTGACGTACAGTCTATTATTTCCACAAGGCAATCGAAGGCTTGACAGCAAATAAATTTCAGAAACAGCCACACTCTCTGTGCCATATCCTGTGCCTTTCCATAGTGTGGAATGTCTCACGAACTTAGAGAAAACCATCCATAGTAAAAGGCTAACTAAGCATTTGATGTAGCCCAGGTCTGCCATTGTGAGAAATTGGCGAATTGACACATTTTATATTTAGACTAAATATACGGTCATTACAATACATTAATCTGAAGAATATACAACTTCACACTGTATAGGCTACCCTTGCGCAAAAGAGCAAAAGCGCTGTTGATTTCGCTGTCTTCAGTACCGACATCACCCATCATGTTGTAGCCTACTCTAATTTAAGGTATGTTCTAAACATTTACATGAGCATAAACTTTTCAGCCACAGCCTAGTTATCAGGTAAAATTAAAGCTTACATCCATCGCTCGATGATGACTGAATTCGCTAGATTAGACATCTTACAAAGTTGTTGACATGGTTGTTGTTACAAACATGTTACAACATAGCCTTCCATAAAAGATCGGAGGGAAACAACATGTAAAAGCTTTCAAAAAGAATTGTATATGGTCTTACCTTGCAAAATTCTGACAGTGGAATATGTACGCTAAAAAAAAGTTCTCAGCCCAGTGCACACAGACTAGAACGCGGCCAAAATCACTCTGTGAAAAATTCGAGAAGCTTACTGATTTCTTCCCCTGCCACGTACTGAACAGAAACGCAACTCTGCTAATAAACGCGCACAAACATTCTTAAACAATCCACATCTTCACTAGTATCGACATTACGTGTTTGACTTGAAGCACGTAGTCACACATGGACTTCGGGCATAAAGCCAAACTAACTGATTTTTCAGTTATTTAGCCTAAGTTATGTATTAACCTTTATTCATTTGATGTCACCCCTTCAGGCGGTGCTGGAAGGCAATTTTGACCGGTGGTCACGTAATCAACCATGAAATCTATCTATTTGCTGACATTATCAAGGGAAGGCTTTTTTCCCGTTGTATGCGCCTTCTCTTTTGTGTAATATGCACTATGGTTTTCAGTCTACTCTGCTTACCGCTGGTTTGCTGAGAATCGAGTTCATCACCGAACCGAGATGCTGAACTGTAGCTTTCAGTATCAGGTCGGTGTCGACATCAGCCTGAAACGTGACGTAGTCTTTAAATTTCTAGACTCATGTTTGACTCTCTTGGGGGTTTACGGTAATTCGGACCATGCTGCTTTGCACGTTTACAATTTTAACTCCATGGGCTGTGGCCGTATGTCGATATTAACCTACTCAAAGTTGCGTAAACTTAAATTAATCTAATCGCCATGGTTTTATTTTTTGCACTATATGACATGAGTAAAGTAAACCCAAATACGTGACCTTATTATTAACTTTGACTGTCCAACATTCAACATTCTGGCAATAAACGGCATAGGAAAAAATAGCCCACTGCCCCCTCCCAAAAAACACGCTACATAGACCAGAATCAACACAGCCACGGAGTCCTCCGAATTCATAAAGAGACTGGATCCATATGGTCACACCCAAGAAAAGAAAACGAACATCCATCTAAGCACAGATCCAAGATTTTACTCATTTCACAAGTCACCCATCTGGATGTGAAATGAAAGAGGAACCTCCAAATTCTTTCCAACCAATGTCCAGTCAAGTAAAAAAAATACTGACTCCTGATAGATGTTAACCATGTTGCGTTTCAGTGTCACTTAAATTAACTTTGTTGCCTGTTACAGAACTGCTGCTGGCAGCAACACCCAGTCTTCAACAGAGATGCTGTAGAGGGAATGGCCATGGTAAGCTGAAACATAAGTTCAGTGGACCTAATGCAGTAAGGCTCTATTAGTTTTTCTTTAACGTTTCTTTTACTTTTCTTCAAAGAGAAAAAAAGACAGAAACTACAGTTTTGCAGTCAGCATTGGTAGTCAAATGGGGGTAGGCCTATGGTTGGACTCTGTGGCCTTGCCTAAAAGTTTCCAGGTTCCACAAAGGAGTACAAGAGACTGCAAAGGATCCAAAAGTGAGTTTGTAGATATTCAGCTAAGGGGTATTTGTAACTGTTTTCTCTGATGTCTTTCTGGTTACTGGCTTTACTCTTGTTGGAAAATAATTAATATTTTATTCTATTTGTATGTTTGTGTGTAGGTATGTGTACATATATGTACATTAATATATGAAAACATATGTGTAGGTGTATGTACAGTATATGTATGTGTTTGCATGTGTGAATGTGTATATATTTACTTATAAATATGCAAATATATTAGTATAAAATTGTTTATTAATGTCATTGGTTAGGCTATGTTTAGCCTTGATCGGCTATGCTTTTAATCTATTGTATTTCAGCTGCATTGGAAAAGAGGGCTGCCCTCAATGTAATTTCAGAAAATGTAAACTTTGGACTTTAATTGTAGCTCCAATATTTGTAGCAAATACAGGGACTGTGACATCAAAGGGAGACAAAAAGGAGGGAAACTTTGTTCTAAGTCTGATTGCTGTTGTCTTTTCTCAAGTGGAGACCTCCAGTATCATGCATTATGGCCAACCAATGCTAGGTAGCTTAGCTGGGCTTTAGAACATTACTAAACCTCCTGACATGTCAAGGATATCCTACTGACTTAGCTAATAGCCCGGCTTTTAGCCCACTTGGTAGCACGTCTTCCTCCAAATTCGGAGCTGCTTTGAGGTTGCAGGTTTGAGGCTGGTTCTGGGCTGTGCAGGATGATCACAGTCACAGAGAATCTATGCATGAAGCTGTGCATGTGTGTGCTTGGTCAAAAAGCACATGTATTCCGTCCCTATGGGAGGAGAAAGTGAGCAAAAGGTTTTCTGCAAGGTGGTCACAGGGTGTTTTCCACCTAATCCTTCATGTTGCTCCAGCCTTACTGTATAGAGGCCAGACATTGCCACATGAGCCAGCCAGAAACAAGTGCAAGGCTCATAAGAAGCCAAACAACGTTGAAAAAAGGAGAGACTATGACCTGCCATGCCATCATTACCAGAACTGAGGAAAGAATCTTCACAAACCTACTCGCAAAGCCTCACGCCCTCTGCACAGCAACAATGGCTGAGACCTGGCATGTGGTCAGTGAACTGTATTAATGCAGCCAAGAATGGCTGGAGCACAGCCAGGACAGCAAACGACAGAATCAACAAAGAGAGAGGCTGCTTCATCTGTCCCCACTCTCAGCAGCTGCCCCAAAATCAGTGACACCCTTGATAAGATCGCTGGTCCCAGTGGTCTCAGCTTGAACGAATGCCAGAAACCTACTCAAAGCTTTTAGTTGTCCATCAGCCAGGGGCTGGCATAAGGGCTGGCACAGTTGCTGGCATAAGGGCTGGCATAGGCCTGCCCTGCTCTGCCCGTTCAACAACACAAAAAAATGACTGGTTAATGTACATAGACAAAAGTATGTTCACTTAAAAAAGGTTATTTTCCTGAAAATGTTTAACATCTTATTAATTAAAAAAAAGATCTATTATCTTATCTATTTGTTGCAAATACTTACAATATTGAATATCATGATTGATGTTACATTGCCATCTAGTGGACATTGTTGTTTGTGTTATTAATATGACAGATGCACTGTTATTTATGTGATGACACCAGACAGAGGCACATCTCTTTTTGGCCTACCTAGATATATTCAAAAACTCACCTGCCTTTTTTCACGTTTTTGTTTGTCCTGCCCTAGATTTCTGTAAAAGTGAAATCCTGCTAGTACCAAAGTGGCCCAGCATCGAAAAGTATCTTGACTTCAAGACTTCAGGAGTTTTATTGTCATTGAACAGTTGACTGTACAACGAATTAAACAGCTGGGGCACTAAGGTGCAATATGAAGGTAAAAAAGTGTCAAGTACAAAAAGTACAACATGTTAAGTACAATAAAGAGTAAAGAGAACAAAGAAAGAAGGGGGTATATATAAGGGCGTAATAAATAATTAACATACAGTATGTGGTGAAAGGGGCTAAGTACAGACTAGTACAGTAGTGATAATATTGCACGGTGTAGTAGAACAGCAGTTATATTGCACAACAGTATGGTAGAGTCTATCTGGACCTTCTTCCAGAGGGTAGCATGTTGAACAGGTGATGGCTGAGATGAAGGTGGTCTTTTATGATCGCCCTGGCAACCTTCTGTATGAAAAGAAGTTACAGGGTTGTACTTTTAGGATTACAAAGCTTGGCACACCACCAGTACCCTCAAAGGCACAAAATTTCAACCAATATTTAACAACTAGTTTGTATTTTCTCCAGAGCTGAAGAGGTACACATCAGTACCTTATGGTCCAAATATTAGCCTCTAGGGATAGTTGTGATTATATCTTAATATACAGATTGTACCCCTACTGTCACATTATTTCTGAGAGTGTAAATCTCATTCATTTTGTAGACCTACTTTACTTTACGTCTATGTCTAATTAAACCTCAAAGAACATGTAAAGCTAAACTGTTCTGGTCCATTGTGATTACTGTAGATCATAGTAAGTCTTCCATCCAAGAACACTGCTTAGTAACACGTCTGATTAACTTAACTCAGAGTGGCCTAAGTGATAAACCTCCAACAGAAGAGCCTGTAGTTTCATTCTCCAATACAGCACTAGGGGTCTTCTATCAGTAGGCCTAGACAACTGTAACCCAGACATAAGCAGGCTTGTCACTAATGCGTGTTTTCGGAATACCTAGGGCCCTGTTTCAAGTTCATGGCTTAATGAAAAATCTAGGGACTTCAGGAACAGTCAGGGTTAACCTTGTAAAAGAAAGGTCCTAGGGCACATGACCGTTGGCCTTTCTATTAGGAAGTATTACCTACCTGCTTCAGGCTAATAGGTTTTTCACCAAAACTTTTTGCAAGACCTAACTAAAATACCTAAGTGATTAAACTGCGTTTTATACTGCATTACCTACAACAACACTGGTTACATCAAAATAAAAAAATGGCCAGGCTAAGGAAATAAACCTAGGTGTTAGGCCATAGCCTAGGCTAGGCTACTACTTTGCGTAATTCAGACCCTTACCTATCATTCCATGATATCGACCATGGTGAACGTGCGTTTTCGAAGATACGCATCTGATCGGCGCATAGCCCTACATTATGGCTGCCTTAATGGTAGCAAATAGGGAAAATCCATAAACGTGTTGCCTTTATTATTAAAGAGGAAGATATCTGTGTTGGGGGCCACTTCAGTGTGAATTTTGTACATTTGTTTCCATGTCTGAGGGTAGTTCATCCATGCGTCGTTGTTGCTATAAGTAGGGTGGAGAGAACGTGACTTCCTCTGTCATTTTAATCGGCCTGTGATTGGCCGTGGAGTAACCCAGTAGTTTGGCCGGAAAGCCGTCTCCATGTAGACTGATGTCCAATCAACGACTGGTGGGGTGGTGCGGAGGCGGACTCTACAGACACATGAAATCCTCACTGCGTTAAGGTCATTCACAGTTGGGAAGTAGCGTACCCTTCTGCAACCACGGCTGATAACATCAAGAAACACAGTAGCACAAGAACAAATTAACATTCAAAATGTCTCTGTCATCTAAACTCACTTTGGATAAGGTGGACGTGAAGGGCAAACGTGTCATCATGAGGTATGTATGAATATGTGATGGATAGCACATTTGCTCACCAGTTGCTTCTGCCTGATAAATTCTAAAGCCAGCTTTGTAGTTACAGTCTAACTTTAAAACCGTTGATGCATCAGGCAATGTCAGCATCCTTAGGCTGTAGATTTTAGCACAAGCTGTAGCCTAATCACAGACTATTTCGTTATCGTGTAAGTACCGGAAGTGGATGGCGTGTCAAACGTCACGTTTTACCAATTTTGTACATTTTGCCAATAGACCTGTAATATGTTCAGATTTCAGTTACTGGGAGTTAAGCAAGGGGATTGTGAGGAGCTGTTATATAGCTATAAAGCATATGAGTGAAAATCAACACCCAGTTTTCTAAATGTCAGACGGCCACGGCGGTGCCCGGTGTCCATGCCGTGGGGTAGCAAACTTGCATCTGCGAATGTTTTCAACTGAAGAGTTTCCAACTTCCCGTAATGAATTTGTCGCATTGTCAACTTAAGTTTGATACGATAAATTGTTACTGCAGGCTATATTGAAGTACGGCGGCTTACAAAACCACAAATCTATTTTATTTTTCGAGTTTCGAGAGTCAAGGCCACGAGGATGCTTATATCCAGGTTTGCTGGGAATAATGGTTATTGCTTTCTCTGGTGCACCACGCAAGTTATGAAAGCTGTTTAGTCTGGTAATGTGACAGCTGATGCTCCCACTTACATATGCGCTTGTTTGCAGTATAACACACAGTCGGTTAGGTTCAGAATGTTCGCCTGCCATGTCTTAATACGCTTGTCGTTTTTTCTAATAGTAAGTAACAAAAGCTGCTGCACAATCTTTCCAGATCCCAAATGTATTCTATTTGAATGCGTCAAGTGCGCGCCCCAGACAAAAGCGGTAGGATAGCTGTTCTGCAGAATGGGGGAGTTGTCTCTGGTTTACGTAATCAGTGGTTGCCCAGAGTGACAGAAGGCGAACGTGCCTTGGTGTGTGTCTGTCTCAAGAGCACTGGTACCTATTTGCGTCTCCGACTGCTACCTATTTGCGTCTCTAGCAGCGTTGTGACACACATTAACGATCCGTTACCTGCATGTTTCATCGGATTAGCACTGAAATCCCTTCAGCAAAGACTGTTCTGGTTCGCGTGTCTCTACTCTGTTAGTCAATTGAGGGACACACAAGCGTGAAACGGTGGGCGTAATAGTCCACAGGAACTCGCCCATTGGCTGATTTAAAGTCAACAATATTGTCAGTAGTATTCCAAAGTCCTATCTACGAGCCTGATAGTAGTGTTGAGATACACATACGCGTCTGAGCACACATGCGCGCACATAACATCATAGACCAAGTACACTACGCTGGCTACATGTACTTAGTCTGGTCACACTGTCCTAACGGGTCGCATCTTAATAACGGCACCTTTCCTTTGGTTACAGTAATTCTATATAGTGTAAATGTTTACCACAATAACATCAAGGGATATGCCCAGTTATGAATATGGATGAAATGGAAAGATTCCTGGCCTCGCATTTTCATTAGTTAAACTGAACTCCATTTTAGTAAACGGTCTCTATATTTTTGTCCCAGCTGGATTGGCAATATGAGCTGAAACACAGCACATCCATAGTTTCCATGTCCTCTGTATCCCCTTTATAATGGCCGTGCTGCACGGGGAAGTGCTGAGTCAGAGACCAGTGGTGACACAGCTCTAAAGTCATTCTTTCCCTTTCCTGTGTGTGCGTGTCATGGTGGGTGAACGGAATAATTGGAGTACAATTGTAGCTTTTCTTAATTAGTCTCTGCTGATGTTTGGATGTCATTCAGGTGACATTATGATTTTTTTCTTCTTGTTAATAAAGGGTTGATTTCAACGTGCCCATGAAGGACAAGCACATCACCAACAACCAGAGGTGAGTGTTTTTGGGAGATTTTACTATAGCGATATAAGATTGTACTACAGGAACACCATAGGGAGGGAAAAAATTGTGGCATTATACATGTATGGTAGCAGTACTTTAGAACACCATAGATAGAGGTACTATATATAACTATTATACATACTACAGAGATCTTATGAGATTCCTGTAGGACCTTAGAGTTGGTGCTATGACTCCAAAAAGAGGAAAAGCCATCCACACAGGGTTTACTTAGTTCCCAAACTGTATTTTTAATGGAACATTTTTTTTATTACTGAGTCGACTTAACCTTACCTTTTAAAATCAGTTTGTGAGTTTAAGTAAATGGTGTACATACTGTATATCTTCCTCTTTTCTGTATTGCTTCTCATCTTTTTTTATAGAGTTAAATTGCATGCTGAGGTCAGCTTTTTCTAATACTGACCAATTTTCGCACCTTTCCACAAAGCTGGAAAGATCAGATAAAGTGCAGATCAAGAGGTGCCCATTGTTTAATGATATTTGTTTTGCTTTTCAAGAATCAAAGCCGCTGTTCCCTCAATCCAACACTGCCTGGACAATGGAGCCAAAGCCGTGGTGCTGATGAGCCACCTGGGCCGTCCTGATGGTGTGCCCATGCCCGATAAGTACTCCCTGGAGCCAGTGGTTGCAGAGCTGAAGACGCTTCTGGGCAAGTAAGTGACAGAAGTGTTGTGAGGCCGAGGCCACACAGAGGGCATAGTTTAGTCGGGACATACATTATACATTGCATCATGTTTGTCTCTGATGTCGTGGTTATCCATTATTCACTATTAGATGGGTTTACAGTCCAGATATGCTGCCAATAGTCAGTGATGTGCAGCCTGGGTTCAGAAGACAGACAGACAGACAGATAGACAGACACAGACAGACACTTTTATTATCCTGTAGGTAATTCTGGTGTCTGTATTAAGCAACAATATGGCACATGAAATGTGCACATTAGGAAAAATAGACAAAATAGAAAAAAGACAGAGAGGCACATCTTCTGTACCTATTCCTATCTTATACATTTTCTAGTAGCCCATATTTTGATTTTGATTAACATGGTTAACCCTAACCCTCAACCTGTGCACAAGTACAGGTCATTTTACTAGTCTTCTACCTGGCTGAGGGGCTTTGCCTGTTAGAATTGGCTGATTTTAGTGCATGGCTAGAAAATATATGTGCTACTGGAATGTAGCTTCTAAAGCCAGGTTGCTCATCACTGCCAATACACCATTTGAGTGTGTTTGATTAGTGTGTGGATAGTATTTGCTTTGCTGTGTGTGAATAAGGCAGTTGTGTGTTACCCTAGGGATGTCCAGTTCCTCAAGGACTGTGTCGGCCCTGAGGTGGAGGCGGCGTGCGCAAATCCTGCTGCTGGTTCCGTCATCCTGCTGGAGAACCTGCGGTTCCATGTGGCTGAGGAGGGCAAGGGCAAGGACGCTGCTGGAAACAAGGTGAGAACCATAGCCTCATAGCGACGTCGCTTTTTGATCCTTCGATGTCGGCTCTTCCTATCATTGTGAAGCAGAATTCACCAAGCGTTGGATTGTTCACCCACTAATAGGGAACGTGAGCTGGGTTTAGACCGTCGTGAGACAAGTTAGTTTTACCCTACTGATGATGTGCTGTTGCAATGGTAATGGCCTCGGTAGCCACCCCCCCCCCCCCACAACACCACCTGCACAGCAAGTAAAGTGTGCCATGTTGAAACTAGCGTGCTGAGGTCTTAAGAGCAGGTAGCTTCTGTGCAGCTGAGGCAAAAGGTTTAAACTTTCCTTTGTGCCTTGGTCAGATGCCCCAGAAAACATCATTATTACTTTCCAGGCCCTGGTGAGTGACTGTCAGAATAATGTAGGAGCTCAAAAATCAAATTAAGAAACATAAACGGTGTCTATTATGAACTTTTGGTGTTTTTTAGGGATAGAATCTTATTGCACCAACACCACAGTTTTTTTTTTTTACTTTTTACTTTTTTAGGGGTCTTTTACCACGTTTGCCTTTCATAATGCAGCCAAGTAAGAGTACCAACAGAGAGATAAGACCAGGCACTTTTACATGCACTCAGAGAAGCAAAGGACAGTTAATGGTCAGCTCTTGATGATGTTGACTTCTTGACATTTGTTTGAAGGTTAGAAGAGTAGGCTGGGTCAGACTGTGTTGCTTTTCCTGTCCACTAAGCCCCCGCTGGTATGCCACTCTTGTACAGTGCAGTCGAGCGAGAGGGTGGGTGGGGGTGGGGGTGGGGGTGGGGATAAGGGCTTGTGGGCTGTCTGACCTTTTACTGGGTTCACTCATTTAAAGGCTGCCTGGCCTTGCTGAGACATTGCTGCACAACGGCATACATGCAGGATGTAAAAGGACATGACCTTTTGCTTACTCTGGGTTGAAGGGTCACGCCCTTTTCATGCGAAATAAAAGTTGTAACTGGTTTGACACTGAACATTTAAAGAGAAAAGCAGGGGGTCTGCAGGGGTTCATTTACTGAGACGATTGATGCCAAATGAAGACTGTACGATATAATTATTTAAACAGACTCAAAGAGAGGGACATTGAGAGAGATGATCTTTGCATAGTTAAAGTGATGTGATCATTTTTTGTCTGTTACCGATCATGAGTGCCCATGATTAGTGTTACTCCCCTGTTGTCTTAAGAATAAAAGTAAATTAATAATAGACAATAATAATTGATTAATTAGATAAGTGTAAAGTAATTATAAAAGCCTAAATACACAAAACAGTGGTAACCATAACAAACCTCACTATTTATTTTAGACATTTCACATAATGTAACAGTTATTGCACAGTTTGGAAACTGTTTATTTAGGCAGAAGAGGGAATGCATCTGGATGTAAACAACCAACCTACGTCTGTTACATCAATTGTGTATCTGGAATTTCTTAATGTCCTATATGTTGTGGCACACTTCACAGAACGGTTCACAAAGTCTACAGTTAAAATTCCATAGGTAATCTGGAAAATGACACCATTTTGGATTGTGTGTTTATTATTACCGTCACTGCTATTATTGATGTTGGGTAGTCCAGCTTCAGAAGTTACAAAAGAGTCGAAAACGTTTTTATCTGTCTTTGTTGAGCAATGGTAGTCGACCCGCATTCAAGAACATGCGAAAAGTGCTAGACATTTTGAACATCTGTTTCATAGAAATTCCTCTTTTAGAAATGTCCGCTAGAAAATGGGACCATCTGAACAATGGATACAAATGACATTAAATGTATCCCACTGCCCCCATTTCTTCCCCTTCAAAATCATTTTCATACAACCAAGCCAGTTACCCAACACGGGGTATAATTCTGACATTTGGTGAGTAATTTGTCATTTTCTGTTTATGATCGAAAGAAGACTAAACCTTTTCTTTGTTGTGTGTTCTTGTTCTGTCTACTCCTAGACCAAAGCAACTCAGGAGCAGGTAGATGCCTTCAGAGCCTCCCTATCCAAACTGGGGGATGTCTACATCAACGACGCTTTCGGCACCGCCCATAGAGCACATAGGTACAGAACCATATAGGAGCACACACTCCCATTCATTCAGTCCCATTCATACATCATGAAATCACACAGTCCCATAGTACCACAATCATGCTAAACATGCATTAACAGGCAATGAGCCATAGGGTCATAATGATGAGTCATTGAGCATGTATATTGTATAATCTACAAGTACGGGCTTGCCACACATGCAGAGAATCTTTAGCTGGGTTCCATCTAAGGAATTTGATTGTTCATACATTCCTCTGCTGATTATGGACATGTAAGGAATACCGTTCAGTACTGCTGCTGTTGTTGGTTAAATGCTTTTGCTAGTAGTGAAATCCATCCCCCACTCTCTCTCTTATTGTTCACAGCTCCATGGTGGGTGTTGACCTGCCCCAAAAAGCCGCTGGCTTCCTCATGAAGAAGGAGTTGGACTACTTTGCCATGGCACTGGAGAAACCACAGAGGCCTTTCCTGGCCATCCTTGGAGGGTAGGTACAAAAAGAGAAAAACCCTTTCCTTAGCCCCCATCCCAATACCAGCCACAGCTTTTAAAAAGACAGATTTGAGTCAGCATGGTGATCATCAGTTTCGGAATAATGGTGTGCATATTTTATTGTCCTCTTTGTTATATTTTTATTCTGTCTGATGGCAACATGTGACTAAAAGTTAACATCACCACACCTTATCCAGTATTGGCCCTCTTTAACAATAAAAACAAAAACATGCCTGAAAACTCTAGTTTGTTCCCAAACTACTTCCGCTATATTTCACACCAGCTATAGCGCCAAGAATCAAACTCACTTAATGCCCTATACACCATGTGCATTATGATTGGTAATAACGGTGTTAAGGAAAAAGACCTTTAGATACATAGTTTTGGTAAATGTCAAATCGTTGCCACCATAGCAGAAGCACAGTTAAATGTAATGAAATACTTGCCTATTTCAACAGTTCACTTAAACCAAACAAAATAGTACAGTATTGTACTGGCCCACATGTGATTGCATGTTTGGAAGCTAGCCCTTTGAAATATGTCAGCGTTTGGACGTTGCCGGCCTCTTGGTTCGACCTAAACAGGACACTAGTATGGGATAAATCCTCCCAGTGTGCTTCTGTGGCCTTTCAGTAATGGACTTATTTAACTGGTTATGTAACACTCTGTTCCCACTATGTTCAGCATACTGTAGCAGCAAGGCAAAGCTATGTCGCAGCCTTTTAGTCACCTTCAGATGATACTGAAGTTTAGTCAATTAAGCACATGTAGAAAACAATTTTGTGCTTTGCATCTGTTTAATAATATATTTATTAATAAAGAATATATTTGTACCTACAAAACATATTATGTTACAGTAGGGCTGTGTGCCTATTGGTTAATGCAAGAGGTTGTGTGCCTCTTGTATGAACCAATGAGACAGATTCCTACCCTCCGAATTGACTTTTGCTCAGAGGCCGGGTCTACACAGGTAACTGGCCTTGTGCAACACACTACATCTTCTGCCTTTACGCCCCCTTATAGTCATTGGACAAGAAAGAGATTGGCCCCCTGCTTTTTTTGTGCATAGGAGTAGAGGTTCAAGGGTCTTGTTGGCCTGTGGTCATGTGTGTCAGACAAAACTGCTGATAATCAAGGAAGAGATTTGCTGTTTTCATATATTGTTATTTAACATCATGTTTATTTAAGAGAGTGTCACAGAAACATTGCATGATCTGCCACAGAATAGGAGGTGTATATTAATACTTTTATTATTATTTTTGACAATATAGAATTTAAGATTGATATTGATTGTGAAAGAGCACAGTGAGTCGTAAAATGTCTTGTGGGCATACTAAACTGTCTGCCTTTGATCTGTTGTGTTTTCCCCTCAGTGCTAAGGTCAAAGATAAAATCCAGTTGATCAATAACATGCTGGACCAAGTCGATGAGATGATCATCGGTGGTGGCATGGCCTTCACCTTCCTCAAGGTCCTTAACAACATGGAGGTGAGAGTTGGTCCATTCACGAGTTGGTCCATTGGTCCAACAACTAGTCACAATGATAACTATAACTATAGTAATATAAAAGACCACACTAAAGAAGGACATTTTGATGCCAAGACCCTTGTCATAAGTGTGAATAAGTAGAATGAACTCTGGTGGGTCTTTGGGGCAAGACTGAAGAACTGATGTTATACCCTTTACCCACTTCACAATGAACTGAATGGGTTCATAGTGATGCCAATCACAATTGTGATCATTACACTTTCATTACGTCATTACACTGATTTCCTCAAAGTCACTGTCCCTTTGAGGTCATGTAATCATACCAGAGTATACCTTAATAATGCAAGTTTTCAACTCGTATACACATACATCGATTCCAACAAAAGTTATACAGCGTACAATTATGCCTGATTACTGCTATATGTGTAAGTAAGTAATTATTGTTCTATTTCCTTTCTACTGACCCTTAGCGGCAATGCTTTAAGTGCCCGAATGTCCATTACACATGTGTGCTGGTTAAGTAATTGTATCAACAAAGGCACCTGTGACCTGGGTGATGCCATGCCCCATGCCCTGGCACAAAAGGCAGGTCAACTCAGGAAGTGACCTCTTGCAATCTCCTTGTGAATATTCCAAGTGACTGCCAAGCTTTGGCGGTCATCCGAAACTCATATCGTTTCATTTATCCTACAGATTGGAAATTCCCTGTATGATGAGGAGGGTGCCAAGATCGTAAAGGACTTAATGGCTAAGGCCGAGAAGAACAACGTCAAGATCAACCTCCCAGTGGACTTCATCACTGGCGATAAATTTGACGAGAACGCGACCCAGGGCACAGCCACAGTTGCCGAAGGCATTCCTGCTGACTGGATGGTAAGAAAGTGCAGGCTTTTCTTTGCAGATTTCAAAAGAATGCCACACGTACCATTCAGACAGACCCATAAAGCTACAGCTGTTATATCAAACAGCAAGAAAGAATATAATATTTTAATAATTTAAAGAAAACGGAGTAATGGTAGCACATAGTGGTTATGGTGGCTGGTACACTGAGGTAGAAGTCATAGCCTTTCACAGTTAGTCAGTGTCAGAAAGTGACTGCAATATGTCAATCTTCCCTGAAAACATGATGGATGATGATACTTGATTAGCCTTATTCAGACATTTTGTATCATCTAACATAATGTTATGCAATGTTTATTTGAATCAAATGCATCAACATAAATATGTCCA
This sequence comes from Setipinna tenuifilis, assembly GCA_030347295.1. Lineage (NCBI taxonomy): Eukaryota > Metazoa > Chordata > Actinopteri > Clupeiformes > Engraulidae > Setipinna > Setipinna tenuifilis. Next base: position 5,766,354 of record CM059272.1, read on the forward strand.
CTTTGGGATAGCTTGGTGGCGATTTGTCTTTCTGTTAGTAAGAGGTCTCTGTCTCCTGTTCCCCAGGGTCTGGACTGTGGGCCTGAGAGCTCTAAGCAGTTTGCAGAGGCCGTGGGCAGGGCCAAGCAGATTGTGTGGAATGGACCTGTGGGTGTGTTCGAGTGGGACAACTTCGCCAAGGGAACCAAGAACCTGATGGACAAGGTGGTGGAGGTGACCAAATCTGGGTGCATCACCATCATTGGTAAGAAACCACTACAGGCACAATACAGGTCTCGCTGGGGCTGAATTGGTGGGTGGGTGCAGAGCAGCGATGGGCACCCTAGCTTCACAAGCTACATTCCCACACCACATACTCACCTGGTTCCATGTGTGCAGTAAAGGCAGGACATTTCACTAATGCGCTCCTCTACCTGGCTGGAGGGTTGTGCTAGTTAGAATCAATTCATTTAGTGAGTTGAGTTATTTGTCATATACACAGTTATAACATGTAAAACTTGCTGTGAAATGTAGACTGGTTAACTCCATTTAAGGAATATTAATATTAACAATTTGTTTAAAAAGTATTTAATCTACCATGCAATCTACCATCATTACCTGTTCTGATTTTCGACAGAAAAGCTCATGTTTTTTGTTGTCCTTATTTACAGTATTTGTCGGCAGTGGCCGCTCCACTCTGACTTCTTAATTAAAAAAAGCTACAAAAGGTTCAACCCTTTTAGAATAGGCAATCAAAATCTTTTTTAGCCCTTGGCAGCCATTTTGATTTTTGTTTGTGTACAGATGCAGTATGGCCACTAGATGGAGCCTTCTGACACTGAGTTGCAGAACACAGCAATAGACGTGTTTGTGTGACTAGAGTCAGGATGGCTAGACTACCCTCATGACAGACCAACTGGTAGAGCTCACGCCGTAGTGACATCAGCTTCACCTTTTAATTATATATATATATTTCAATAGGAGTATTTTTTCAAATTTGTCCATTATTACCTCATTGTGATCCTCTGAGGAAAAATATTATTTATGAAGTGTACATTTAGCCACAGGTATGTGTGTATACTACCCCTCCAGATGTGTCAAATGCAAAAGACAAATCTCCTCCTCCAAGGATTACAATAAACGCTTAACTCAGCTTGACAATTCATGGACTAATATTTTTGTATTGCTAATACATTTCAAATGAGTTTTTAAAAGAGGCTTACACAAAGACATGCTGCACACTAGAGCACTGTGTGAAGACTTGTGGGTGACCAGGCCCATTTAAAATATAGTCTGGCTTCAAGTGTGGTCAACAGAAAGTAGTAATTATAGCAACCGAGTCTAGTGCAAAACATTTCAGGAAGAGTCCTTGCTTCACAGACACAGACAGAAGAGCGAGCTGAAGGTTCAAGAAGCACCCGCACCCCCGCCCTCAAAACTATACGCTTCAACTCCATTTGTGTGTATGTGTGTACCCATCAATTTATCTGACCACCAACCTGTGTGTGTGTGTGTGTGTGTGTGTGTGTGTGTGTGTTATTGGCTGTTGTTCAGGTGGAGGAGACACGGCTACTTGCTGTGCCAAATGGGACACAGAGGACAAGGTCAGCCACGTGAGCACAGGAGGCGGAGCCAGCCTTGAGCTGCTGGAGGGTATGTGACATCACTTCCTGTCAGAATAAATCTGCACAAATAGATTCAATAGAAAGCATTGTGATATAGAGTATGTAGGCATTAGTGAGGGACTAAAAGTTATGAACATGTTTTATAATATCTACATTAATATTGTACATTGTTTATGGTAGAGTTAAAGTAACTTTTTAAAATCTTGACGGAGCACTGTGAAGATGGCCCTAAATGTTTGTTTGTTTGTTCTTTACAGGTAAAGTGCTGCCTGGTGTGGATGCTCTGAGCAGTGCGTAAGCACAGATGCCCCTGTTGAGTTTGGAAGCACTTACCCCAGTGATGCACTGTCTCCCCCTCCCCCCTCCGCCCCTGCCTCCCAACACCTGCATTCATAACATCACAGTCTTTCCAGCAAGAGGACACCAATGACCAGCAGCGCCCTGCATTTCTCTCCTCTACTTCTGCGCTGATGCACGAGAAACGACTGAAGGAGCTACTAACTGTGTCTTCCAGTCGGTTAATCTCGTCGTCGTCTCTCTCTCTGCCCCTGCCTTGCTCTGTCCCGAGCGCTCCATGAGCTCACTTTGCCTGGGCAGAGGGCCACCAGCAAGCACTTCACGCCTGCCGTAGCTTTACGGAGAGAAGGAGAAGGAGGAGGAGGAGAAGGAGGAGGAGGAGGAGATGTGCCTCTGGCGTCGGTTGTTAATCACAGCTGTTTATCTCTTGACTTTCCATTGCGCATAGAAAGTTGGTCATCTGTGTCCGGGTGCTGCACATAAGATTTTTGTTTAGATGAGTTTGTTTTGAATGTTTATTTTCTTTTTTTTTGTTTTGGTGTCTGTCATGAACAATCAGGCAAGAGGTGTGTATCACCTTTTGACAATGTAAAAGTAGTTTTAATGTTATAACTCAATAGAGTTTTTGTTTTGTATATGTCACCTCCAGATGTTGGATACTGTAACAGTAGGGCTTGTCATCCTAAAATGTTTGCCTGGAAGATAGTCATAATGACCCAGCTGGGGTTACTGAGACGGTTAATATTAATCTTGTGAAATAAATGTTTTGGTGCAATACCCAAATATCCTGTGATCTAGTCTTTGATACTTCACTACCCTGTCTTCTGTCCTCTCCACTCTCACTGACATACTGAGGTAGAATGCAGGTGTTCTCAAACAGGTGGAGTTGCCGTTCTGCACTGAACTTACCACAGCCATCAATCCTAAACAGAAAGACCGTATTTAGTGGCGATAACTATCTTATGAACCAACTAACTAGCCATACAGTGCGAGCTGTACTTGTAGCTGTACTGAAATTATCAGTTTGTTCACGTATAGCGTGTTGAGAGGTTACACCAACTCATGGACACTACACCCGCGAGCGCAGCGTCAGCTCAACTTTGACATCATGAGGTTCCAGATATGGGTGGAGCGCCTGAGTTTATTTTTGAGAGAGCGCACTGATTTTATCAAGCTGATGTTTTGAACTACAGTTCCAATGATGCATTGGCTAACTGTCTGCTCAGGCTCCACCCTTACCTGGAGAGGTGTGCTTTTGATGTATATTCATTATTGTCGGGAAGCCGAAAATGAGACTTATTATCTTTAGCGAGTGATTGGTGGTAAGTTTTTAATATGTTGTAGCCTATCCTTAAGTATCGTTATAAATAGATTAAAAGCTACAGAAAGTGAAGATCAGTCGACTTATGATGAATTTGTAATGTTAGCTTAGACTGTTTTGGCTTTGGATGTATTCACCTGGCGGTTACAATAGTCTTTTCTTTACATCGAACAACAACAGGAGGCAGAATTCAGATTGTCGACAACTCCACTTAAAATCGTAGGGATGTCTAAACGCCTTTTGAGAAAGTTTTCGAACCATGTCAAGGTCGCCACAAGCAGACTTAAAACAAAGCTGCTGTCTGTAACACGGTGGCGGCGGCAAACCGCTCATTAAAATGGGACTTTGGAAGACTACAGTGCTTACCGTCTTTGTCCACACTTTGTTGTTCTTGGGCATTAAGATGACTGTGCTGTTTTGCTAAAAGCCATATAATAGTGTTTTTTTCTTTCGATTTCCGATGCAAAAGACCGAAACCCTCATACTTGAGGGAACACGAGGGCAAACATGATTCCCGTGGAGCATTGGACACCAGATGAAGTTTCAGCTTGGATAAAACATATAGGCTTTTCCGAACATGCGCAAAGTTTTCTGGGTAAGTTCTGCTGATATAAGTCCCAAAGGACTAAAACAAAGAGGCTATCACTAAAATTTGAAGGTAAAAGAAGGAATAAAGCTACTTTAGAAGTGGATGGAGACAAGTTTTTCTCCTAATTCGACTGTTGTTATCCGTCTTACCACAAGGTGGAACTAGTGTAACACCTGAACATTAGATTTGTTGAGTGATGCAAATATTTAAGAACATGTCTTGACAGTTTTCTTGGTATTAACATTTCTCATGTTTGTTCATTGTATTTTTAGAGAACTCTGTGTCTGGACTGGATCTGTTGGATATCAGTGATTCAGTTCTTGGTGAGAATCCCAACCAACTTCAGGTCTAATCACTTTAATGACATATTGACCCAGGGTATTTGTCTTGACTTTGTCCTTATGTGCTTGCTAAAGTCATGATTTTTTTCCTGACCTGAAGAAATACAGGCTTATTCAGAAGTAGCTTACATTGCACATGGTTGTTGTGAAAGACTAGAATATCTGACTCTGACTGCATTCATTTAAAGGATAGCTGAAATGTTAGATTGTTCCATTTGTTGACAGTTCTGACCAGGGGCGAATCTAGACCATTTTTAGGGGTGCCAAAGCACCCCCGTGAAACTGCTCGGCACCCCCTGGCTCAGTGCAAAATGAATAATATATTATATCTAATAATAGTGTTGTGTGATAAGCACTGGGGGCCGGGCACCCCTAAAGACCAGATGCTAAAATCGCCCCTGGTTCTGACAGTGCATCATCAAACTGAAGGGGCTGAAATAGGGAATAGGATAACTCTGCCTGTATAATGCACGTAGTGAACACTGTGCGTCATACCTTCAGACATGTTGTCTTTGTTACTTCCAAAGTAAATTTTCACATTTTGGCAGCAGATTAGCCCACTGCACCTTTACTCCAAACAAGACGAAAAGGAACAAGATGGAAGGGGGAAGTCATTAGAAGGTTGTTGAAGGCTAGTTTGTTGTCTGTGACACTTGTAATGGGCAGAGTAGAAAGTTGGCATACTAATGATAACAAAAATATGATCTTGGTTTTGTTGGTACAATGTTAAAAACAAAATCGCATTGTAACACCAGGGGGAGCGTTTTCATAACTCCACAGCTTTTGTAGTGTTACTGGGGGCTTGTAGTCCATAGTGCAATATGCTATTTGACAAATACAACTGACACTCATTTGCCTATATGCAAACCAGGACCATGTTGTTTTAAGAGATTGAATGGCATTGATAGTTTTTTGTGTGTTTTTAATGCAATTGTCCTATGGTAATCAACTTACATCATCACATTCACGATTATTTACATGCCCAACCGTGTTACTGCATGTTAAAATAGCAGGTTAAAATAACAGATTTGGGCAGGCCCATAAAACACAAAAGAGGCCAGAGTTCACAAAAAGAGAATAGAAATTCCAGGAATACCCTTTACAAATCAGAATCTCACAAATATGCTAAATCTCCAAATCTGCTCACCACAATGAACTATTTTTAAAACGTATGACATTGATAATTAGGCCCAGGCCTACTTATTTGTGCATTATTATCATTATTATTATTATTGTTGTTGTTGTTGTCACATTTCAATATTATCATCATTAGGCCTATTATACAAATAATTCTACAGTAGTTCTAGCCTAGTTTCTGTTAAGATGAAAACGCTTTCTTTTTACCGCATTAAAACATTTTAGCCCATTTGCAGGCCTCATTTCAGAGTCAGACAAACATTAATTGCACCTTTTGTAAAAAAAAATAATAACCGGAAACTAATATGCCATTTGATATCATGCAAACTGTAACTCTTTCCCGCTATAATGTAACATTATGTCCAGCGCCGTTGCTTAGTAGCTTAATTACGTTAAAGCGTAGTTTACCGTAGGCCCATGAGAGAAGCAGCCAGTCTTTGCGAGGCATTCTAGCGGGCCCCAGAAGCAGATCTAAACACACAAAGGGCTTTTGTCAATTTTTGTTTAATGCCTGAGCGACGTTTTTAAAAGCCAACGGCAACGCAAGCATATCTGGCTGACCTCCTATAGCGGACTCAGAAGGAGGGAAGTCCCCACCTTAAAAAACTTTGGACTCCGTTAAACTTTTCTACAAGGGGGTTGGGGGTTGCGCTTGTGTCCGGCCTGGGAGCATGAATTTGCTGCTGCTGCGACTTTGCGGTTTGTAAAAGGGGGCAGTCCTTTCATGCATTCTCCCCATAGCGCAATCTAGTGGAAAAGACATTCCTGAACTTTTGAACAACTGAAAATATGAAACGGGATGTCGGGATATTGCTTTTTTTCTGGAGAAAAAGTGCATATACAACGCGAGAACAATCTCCGGGCCGACTCGAAGTAACTTTGTAAACATTACTGAATAGGCTACTTCGTTTCTGAATGTACGCGCATTTTTGATTAAATCAGACTCGATGGGAGAAAACCGGGTTTTACAGCGGTTCACCAAGACGGAGAATATTTCCGTCATACTTGATTGAAAGGTAGGCCTATGTGTACAGCTTAGTTTTGTCTTAGCTCGAGCTCACATTAGCTTAACTAATAACAATAATACAATGACATTATCTTATTAGCCCAGTGTTTTGACTGCACCATGCCTTTCACTAATTGGGCTATCCATTTGATGTGCGCTAATGACTGAACGGGGCACACTTCTAGTCTTATGACTTTTTCATATAGGCTACTACAAATCAAGATTAGCAAGCGCTGCATTGTAGAACTTGTATGATCATACTTGGTGAACTACAGTTTGTAATAAGTAGTTTTGAGGTGACGGCGAATGTCTAGTTTCGCATTACATGAACTTCCATTGTATTATGATATAGCAGTTGGACTGATGAGTATGGCATCATTAGATGCTGATGTTTACGATTTCTGGTGGCAGTGCCCCGGTCGCGGCAATCCCATTCAACCCATTTGCTACCAGGAATGGTAAGAGCGGGCCCAAGTCTACTACAGGTATTAGCAACATTCGTTAGGCATATATATATTGTGAAAATAAACTGTGGCCAAGTCAAGTGATAGCCTTTTTGTCCGCTGAAATGTAGCCATGTCTTTAGCGTATGGTTCCAGGTCAACCTGTTGGCTGCTTGGAACGTCATTGCTACAATATCTTAGAATAATAGCGGCATTCCTACGATAAGATTAGCTGGCAAATCTAGTTGATGTATTTAAATGACTCACCTCATTCTATATCTTTGCAATGCCTGTCATTTAGTCAGGCCCCATAGAAAATCCTAATCCTAAAATGGGCCTTTGAAGTACTCTCTTGTGCCTTACAGTGACTCCAAAGCAATCGATAGGTTAAGTCAGAATGCACGGATGTCACCATGTCACTCCAGACAACACGTCTCCTGGGGACATGGTGATAGTCTTCCACTGCAGTTTTTTTTTAAATAAGAGCGAACTCGTAGCCATTACTGTGCCAGAACAGGTTTTCCAACATAAAGATTGATGTAGGTATGGCCAACTTGTGTGTTTGCCTAATTTGGTTTTAGATAAGCAGTAGGGCAAGTTACAGGAATTGGTTGTGCACACTGTCACACTCTGTAACAGCGATGTATTGATTTCTAATTATAATAGACATACAGATAAAGCCATTATGTTCATTGTGGTCATTGTTTCTGTGCACATACACACTGAGGTAGTTCATGACGTTTATCATTGTTTTACCTCTGACATGGCAAATGTGTTACACAAATTCATAATGTGGTTACAGATAGTAATTAGCTTGCAGCTGGAACATATCCTTCACTTGAACTGCATGTCTAATTTAATTTTTTGGAACAAGTTGTTTTCCCCCCTCTAAGAATTTACAAGGGTAACTCAAGCACTGTCTCCAAAGAAACTAGCTCCGTCGTTTATCATTATTGCTCAATGGCTTTCATCTCCTCATTTGTCCTGTTTCTTTCTTCAGAATGGAGTAGATGAGGAGTGTGGGGTTTGTGCTTTGTTTTGGCTGCTTGTTGAGATAGTGAATGCCCACTGGAGAAGTACTCTGACTGCCCTGACTCAGAGAGAAGGAATGTCTCTGACTGTCACTCTCTCTCTCTCTCCCTCCCTCTCTTTTTCTGTCTCTCTTCCTTCCTCCCACCCATAGTCTTTCCATCCCTTTTCCTCCACCTCCCCTCTCGCAAGTGTGGAGCCAAAGTCTTGTCTGCTGACTCAGGCTACAGAGCCTTCTTTCCACAAAGCATTTTATTTCTTTCTTTATTCTAGCAACTCGGCTAAACACTCCAGGGTTAATTACTCATTTATTATTACAAATATTGCTCAACAACAGTAGCAATTGGCAAGTCTTTCAGTCTATTGTTGTTTAGTTTTGTGTTTAAATATAACGATTTTAAGCTTGCCATCTTTCCCTCTTGTTTTCTGATCAATTGTGTCTAGTTTTGTCAGCATTCAGGTCTTTTGGCATTTGGCAGTGGCGTCATATGAGACCACACTGGGTTACGGGAATTCTGCACAGTAAAGGTCAAGTCTCTAATGCAGCATTGTCTCTCAAAAACACAGTAATGTGAAGCACAACATCACAAGCTGAAGTAATAATGAGCTCGTCCCACATGGAGCTCGTCACACACTGACACCTTCTAGCTTCAAGCTTCCATGAACACTATTGAGGATGGAATGTGTCACACTGTTTCAGACACCGTGTGTGTGTGTGTGTGTGTGTGTGTCCATGTGTACGTGCAGAGGTCTGGTGTCTCACCACACCCTTGTAACATCATTCGTCAGGCTTTGAAGATGATGTGTCACACACTGTACGCGTCTGTAGCCACGGTAACAAACCTTTCTCCCAATTGTTGCTTGTTATAGATATGCCACAGGGCTAACAGCTGAGGACCCAGCTTTATCACATTGTGTCTCATCAGTTTTCTGTTGACCTCTTTGTCTCTTTCACATGTTCAAGTAAGCTCTACAGACCAAGGTCTGTTGAAGCAATGACCTGTTATTGGTTTGATCAAGAGAATTATTGGTCACATGACTTCTAAACAAACAGATAAACTGATGTAACATACTTGTGGCCCTGAGAGGTCGATGTAAATTATCTAATAGCTCTTCACTTTGCGCAGTTTCCTTTAGAGAACATCTGATACTGTGAAGTTGGGATAGGTATTATACATAAACACAAATAAAATGACTGGGGAAAAGGCCATAGATGTAGTGTTAGTGTTTGCTTTTGTGGTAGGAGTTTGCCCCCCAAGACAGAGACTAACATATTTTTGTGTTCTCATACAGACATAATAGTGAGCTTCAGTGACAGAGATGAAGCAAGATCGCATCTTCAGTAGGGCACGTGCTTCCCATTAAATGATGGAGGGGGTAGTTTTGTGATGGAGGTTTTGGACAGGGGAGTGAAGAGAGAAAGCCCAGTCAGGGAGCGCTGCCATTTGGTTGAAGTGGGTGGTTATTTGGTGGGGGCTAACCACAGCACAGAAATCTGGCAGGAGTCAGCACTGGTGTGGATCAAATGACCCAGAAGTTCTGAAGCACAACATTTAAGAAGTTTTTTTGTGGACTTCTGGAATGAAGTGAGATGTGCTTCTAAGGTTACATTTTCACCATAGACAAGATTTATATGTAAAAGGCATGGATGGTACACTAGCGGAAAGTCCAAACTAAGCAAATTGATAACTGCATCAATGTCAAAATCATTCATGGGTGAAACCACTCTTAGTTTATCTTGGTGAATAAAATAGTTTGAACGGTCTTAGAAAGATAAACTAAGACATAGAGAGACTAGACTAGAGTAGATGCTCTTTTCATTATTGAATCCTTTTTACTTTCTGAATTTTGTGTTGGTGTTATAAATATAGACATTTGCAAATGGGAAGTTGCTTTCTTGTCCATTTAACTGAACCATCATGTAAACTGAAGCATCAAACTGATCATAGCAAGTTATGTGTATTTGGATAGTGTGGAATATGGAGTAAAAGAAGGTGGAGAAATGTAGGGAGTGGGAAAAAAGAGTAAGGGAGAGCGAGCACATAGATGTGTCAGAGTTTCTTGGCACAGTTCTCATCCAGTTGCACAGTGCGAGCATGTCCCAGATTGTAATGGACACCAAGAGAAACTGCTCAGTACACTCAAAGGAGGGTGGGGTGAGGGGTGTGTGTGTGTGTGTGTGAGAGACTACATAGCATCACTGAAACTTACCTTCTCTTTGCCTCTGCCCCCCCCCCCCCCCCCCCCCTCTCTCTCTCTCTCTCTCTCTCTCTCTCTCTCCCTCTCTCTCCCAGTAGTCTTCTCACAGTGTTCGGCCTTCCCAGATTGGAATGTTGCATTTCCTGCTTGGTTCCTGCCATGTGTTTCTCACTCCTCCCCCCTCCTTTTCCCAAAAGCCCCTGCTCCCCTCTTACTTGCTCCCACCCACCCACTCACATAATCTCTCTCTCCCCCTCTCCCTTTCTCTTTTTCCCTTTCTGTCTGTTTCTCTGCCTCTTTCCATCCCTCCTTCTCTCTCTCTTCTCTTCTCTCTCTCTCTCTTTTTTCTCTCTTTCTCTCTGCCTTAACTTCACTTGGTCAAATGGAAGAAAATCACTTCAAACAGACCTCCACTGACATTAAGTTACTTTGATTCTTTAGTTAACATACACATAGACTACACCTCTGTTATGATCAGTTCTAAGAAGATATAGTGCCACTCGGTCATCCTCCATGCAGGCTCCTTGCTCTTTCCTGTGTTCTGTTGCCATGGTTGTCCTGTGTTCTGTCACTTCTGTGAATACAACGTCAACCTTATAACCCTGCCGCCCCAGTCACAGCATGTATGTCCCATGGCCCTTTGCAGCCGCAGGGACTTGAAGGAACCTTTTACTGGAACTCAGGATCTGAACATGCTTTTTCACCTTAGAAGGGTTTGAAAGATGAACTAATTTGGCAAGGCACAAGGTGAAGAGAATGCTCTTCAGAATGATTGTCACACTAAGAACTTGGGCAAGGAGCTTCTAAAACATTGATACTTTGAAGATGGACAAAACATCTGCTTAAAAAGGGGGTAGATCTCAAAATCAGTCAACTAATCCAAACTGACTGACATACATGGTGAACCACTTCATGGATTCTTGATGAACAAAGTGAAAAAAAAACAGGAACTTAAGAAGACAAAAGGAAAAGAACGTTACTAAAATGACTTAAACAGGCAATGAGTGATGTCTGACTAGTTACTTCTAATTTTTCAATTTTAGAATTTGACTCAGTGGTGTGGTAAAGTATGCAAATATGTTTACTGGACAAATCACCAAATCTGCAGTTCCTGAAAGGACATGGGGCCTCAAAGCTGAGCTCACACATGAAGACTCAACCCCTAAAACGCCCACAGGAATCAAGTCCAGTATGGTCGTGTCACAGATGGCAGTCCAACCGTAGCCTTAGAAGCTGCTGTTGATTAAACTGTTGGAAGGCGTCCATGAGGGATGAACGGCTAGCTGTTCTAGCAGTGCCTGGCTGCTTTAAGTGTGCTTATGGGAGGTCAAATGGCATCTTGGACATTCATCCCCCCCCCCCTAGCCTCATAACCCCACCCCCAACTGCCCCTCAGTGTAGTGCCCATGTGATTGAGTGTCAGAGGGGGGTGGTGGTGAGGTGCTGTCAGAGGGCCTGCGGGGTCACAGTACCCCTGCTATTGCTGGAATGCACTTTCATCCATTTCTGTGGTTCTTGCCAACGGCCAGAGAGGACAGTGGTCAGTTACTGGCAGCACAAGGGGGAGGATCCATGTGGGGTGAAGGAAGGGAGAAGGAAGAGCATGTTGTGTATCTTGTGTATGTGTATCTAGTTCAGTGGTTCTTAACCTTGTTGGAGGTACCGAACCCCACCAGTTTCATATGCTCGTTCACCGAACCCTTCTTTAGTAAAAAAAAAAAAAAAGATTTTTTTTTACTGGTGCACAAAATGAACCGTGCATTAACGGTTCCACTGAGGCTCCACCGAACCCCTGAGACCGACTCACCGAACCCCTAGGGTTCGATCGAACCCAGGTTAAGAACCACTGATCTAGTTGTAGGTGTGGTAAGGCTATGACAAGGGGTTTGTAGACTGCATGTCGCTCCCTTGTGTGAAACATGAGAGTATAGGCCTCTGATGCTGAAGAAAAAGGAAATGAAGTCAACGGTTGGGGATTCTCCTGTTGTGCATGCATCTGAGCAGAGCAGTGTGGGAGAGTGCCAACGGAACAAGAATGTTTGAAAGTTGTTTTTGTGCCATGCTTTCGTCCTTAGTTCTGGGGGGGGGGGGGCTCTTCTTCTTAGTGTCAGTTTGTGGCACCCTAAACTGAACAACAGCTTTATGAGCTCTGTTGGAGGCCTGTGGTACATGTGTAATCCTACCTGCACTGCTGGACATTTTCCCATTTTTTTGCAGCCGTTTTACCTGAAACAGTTTGACACGGCCCACATACACTGAGGCTGAATGCTAGCTCTACAAAATATGTTTTTTTGTTTGTTTCTAGAACTTTCAATGGAAGGTACTCAAAAGGGGGGTTGGAGGTTGGTGCCACTGAAAAAGGCCTCACAGTCATAGAAGCCCATTGAGTGTCTCACACTGATGAGGTCAGCATGAGGGGCCTGTGTGTGTGTTTGCATGTGTGTGTGTGTGTGCGTGCATGTGAGTGCCTGCGTGTGTGTGTGTGCCTGCGTGCATGTGTGTGCCTGCGTGTGTGTGTGTGTGTTTGCACACATGCTGGGCCTCCAGCGTGCAGCATTTCAACTGCATTACCAGAATAAGCAACCTATCGTTGGGGGGTGGGGGCGTGGGGGGGTGAACAGAGAGAGGGAGGAGGGGTGATCGGGGGGGGTGGACAGAGGGAGGGGGGTAGGGGGTGGTCATGGGGGGGGGGGGGGGGGGGGGGGGGAGGGGGAGGAGGGGGTGATCGTAGGGCTCCAGGATGCTCACACATAGTGGACAAATATTTAGATTAGAGTGCAGGACCTTAGCCTACGCTCAGAATGTAGCATGGCATCTCAAACAGCGATCAGGATGTAATGGCCTGAGATGGTGTGTGGGAGGCAGGCAGGGCATGTGCAGTGGTTAAAATGGCTTTTGTAAGGAGAGGGAGCCCTTCTTTACTCACAGTGGTCAGTATCTCACTCTGTTTTATCACTATAACTACTGTAGCAGAGGGAGCTCAGCTCCAGCTGCCTGCATTGCTGACTCTGGAGGGCTCCAGCCCAATTTAAACTCTGGGTATAGGCAGAGGCGGACTTCCCGGGTTCAGAAAGTAAAAGTCCTGCAACATATTTGTTCCAGTTAGACAAGCTAAGTAGTAAAATCACCTGTGTTGAGAGCACAGATAGAAGGAATACATGGCAGGACTTTTACTTTCTCAATCCGGTTTGTCTGCCTCTGGGTATGGGTAGTGATAGAGAAATCCATTGAAGTGCATTGCCAGATTGATGGGCTGGCTTGACTGGGTAATTTAAGGTGAACTGGTTAGGATGGCCAGGTTAACTGACGAGGACATAGTGCCTAATAGGGTATGTCCAATGGCAGATTTTTTGTTTTCAACCCAGAGCTTGCCAAACTGAATGATTTAATCTTTTTTGTTGTTGGCTTTTTTTTCCTGCAAGGTGATGCTGTGAGCTTTTTTACATATACATTCTATTGGCCGGGTAAACATTGGCAAGCAGAGGGTTATTCTCCACTCAGTCATTTCATAAACAAGCAAAACTGGCATTGATGCTAAGAAATAAAAAATAATTGTCATTAATTAAAAAAAAGAAGAAATATTGATATTGGAATGAGAATGCATGTTTCGTGACCTTGTGTATTGGAATTGTATTGATTCAGGAAATCTCGCTACCCAGCCCTAGTCACAAGTCTCTGATAATGCCACGCCAAAATCTATTTAACAGGAAAATATCACCACCCAGCAGCTTACAGACAGCAAACTCCTCCAATCTGCAGTGAAGGCATGTGTAATTGTATGTTGTACACTCTTTTATAATATAATTTTCACAGTGAGGGCTTGACCTGTGATTATGATGAGGAAGCGCCTATTGAATTCCCCCCCGCCTAGCTTGGCCTGGCGTGGTGGGTGGTGACGGCACACCACAGGTATGAGGGTGTGTGTGTGTGTGTGTGTGTGTGTGTGTGTTTGTGTGTGTGTGTGTGTGTGTGTGTGTGAAGCTGGCTTGTGTCCAGACCCACCTGTCCCCAGGGCCACACCTGGAGGAGGAGTGTTGTTCATCCTGCCTTGAGTAGACGCGCCATGCCGCGCCACTTTTATACAGTCATCCAAAGATCAGCACTTTCACATAGACATTAGCGGATCGCTAGCGCCTCGTGGGAACACCTCCACGATTTACACTCTACGTACCCAGAGTCACTGCAGCTTTGCTATCGCCTCGTGGATAGACCTCCGCAACTTACCCAGAGTCTCTGCAGCTTTGCCCCTTTGTTTTTCCAGGGGCTTGATTGATGCCATTTTGTCGTGAGTGATTGGCTTGTTTTACAGCATTTGTTTTGAAAGGTTATTTCGTCCAGTTCGTCACTTGGATGAAATTATAGAACTGTGTGTAGAGTTGTTAGTTTGTCGGGGGAAAAAAAAAGCTTACATTTGCTGTCACCTGTGTTATTACAACAGAGTTTGACCGAGCCTGTACTCGACTTTGTGACTTCTCTCCTTTGCCCTTGTCATATTCTGTCTTTGGTTGATATTGTCCATGCTCCAGAAAGGCATTGCCTTTGTACCGAACACGTCAGCCGAGATGTAGTAGTTCTCTTGTAGCTGTCAGCTGGTGCGGGTCACCCACTCTGTTCACTGTTGGCTTTTGGGAAGAGAGGAGACCAGTGCGTTGTGGAGGAATGTGGGGTTGTGCACATTGGCTTGAGGGCCACAGTGGCCGTGGAGTAAACAGTTTATCTGAGACAGTCATGGAACGTACAGTCCGTGCATCAGAGAGCGAGGGGGTTGGGCCAGAGGGGTGAAAAGGGGAATGGTATGAGTGTAGAGATTTTGTTTAAAAAAAGAGAGAAGAGAAAGGGAAAATAAGGGGACAATGAAGTTACATCTGGAAGTGATTTCTGTTTTTTTTCTTGAATGGGTGGAGGTGATTACTTGATGTGATAGTACTTGAGTTTCTTACTTTGTGTGTGTGTGTGTGTGTGTGTGTGTGTGTGTGTGTGTGTGTGTGTGTGTGTGTTTGTGTGTGTGCGTGTGTGTGTTTGTGCGTGCGTGTGTGTGTGTGTGTGTGTGTGTGTGTGTGTGTGTGTGTGTGTGAGTGTGTGTGTGTGTGTACACTTTTTGATTATCTTGGGGGATTACTATCCGGCTTTGGTGTGGTAAAAATCCTGAGGAGAAGCTAGAGCTTTTAATGTGTTTTTTTCTGTCTGAAGTGGCCTCTGTGTTTCTGCATAGTCATGGATGAAGACCCTAAGCTTTTTTTCTTTCCTTCCCCACCATCCCCCCTGTTTCTTAGATGTTAAGGGTGAGCAAGCCATACCCAAAACAGTTGTAACCACAGGGAAATATACAGCTTTTGAGAGACTATGAGTCTATGGGTTGATTCTGTATAACGTGTGGAGCAAGCTTTTAAGAGCATCAGGGTTATGGTTTCAATGCCCCTGGAGCGTAAACTGACACAACGGTTGTACTCGTACACTTGTTTTTACTTGTACTACACTCAATATGGCTAAACACATCTGCTAAAAATGTCCATGTTACACAGATCTACAACACATTACAACAACAGTGCAGGTCTACCGTACAAAACTGTGTAAACTTGTATTTAAAATGTGTATTTGGTGGAGCAGGTAGGTGAATGTTTTGATTGAGCCTGACCCTGAGAGTGCTGTGCAGTCTGAATCAGGCCTGTGTGTTTGTGTGCAGCATGGCTCCAGTGCCCTTCTCTGATGTCCGAGAGGAACATCCCCTGCATCCTGTGTTTAAGCTGCCCCCAGCACACACACACACACACACACACACACACACACCACAAACACTGTCTTACACACACACACACACACACACCACAAACACTGTCTTACACACACACACACACACACACACACACACACACACACACACCACAAACACTGTCTTACACACATATACACACATAGACACAAACATAGACACACTTCAGCCAAGTGCAACAAGTCTCTGCTTAGCCACCACCAAGTAAAAAAGTAGTGATAGACCTGTGATCAGGCAAGGAAAACAAGGCAAAAACGTATATACCAGACGCTGTCTTTAAGTAAAGCCATGTCCCCCACCTCCTTTATTCTACCTTGTGTGTGTGTGTATGTGGGACACTAGTGTGTGAGTGTTTTTGTGTGTGTGTGTGTGTGTGTATGTGGGACACTAGTGTGTGAGTGGTTTTGTGTGTGTGTGTGTGGTGGGGCACCCCACCCCCACCCCCACCCCCACTATTGTCCTGGCTGCCGGGTGAACTCTGCCTTCCTGCCTCCCTCAGAGTGGCTGGGTGTCGGGGACGTGGCACAGCGACTCGGTGTTTTGCAGCGACTGGAAGAACTTCTTCAGCTGCAGGCAGGAGACCCCAACCCCCCCACCCCGAACCCCACAACACCCACCTCCACCCCCACCCCCACATCCAGCGCCAGCCTTCCCCTCATCACCCCGAGTGCCAGCACTGGGGCCGGCGTCAGCGCGGCCGAACTCCAGAGCGAGGAGCGAGCGGTGCACCATGACCGGGCCACAGCCGTGATCCTCCCAGCCAGCAGCAGCCTCAACAGCCACACAGGTAACTGGAGGTAACATGGTTCCCCAGCAAAGGGAGAGGGGGTAGGGGCAGGGGCAGGGGCAGGGGCAGGGGCAGGGGCAGGGGCAGGGGCAGGGGCAGGGGCAGGGGCAGGGGCAGGGGCAGGGGCAGGGGCAGGGGCAGGGGCAAGGGTAAGGGTAAGGGTAGGGGCAGGGGCAGGTGAAGGGCAGAGAGGGTTAGGCCTAGGCAGGCTTTAGGTTGTAGCTGTATGAGTGTGTGTGTGTGTGTGTGTGTGTGTGTGTGTGTGTGTGTGTGTGTGTGTGTGTGTGTGTGTGTGTGTGTGTGTGTGTGTGTGTGTGTGTGTGTGTGTGTGTGTGTGTGTGTGTGTGTGTGTGTGTGTGTGTGTGTGTGTGTGTGTGTGAGTGAGTGAGTGAGTGAGTGAGTGACTCAGTCTCAGTCTAGATCCAATTTTTGCAAGCTTTGTTTTTTTTTTTCACATGTGTCTGATTACAGATCCAAAAACAATCAGATGTATTCAATATAGAGAGAATTGTACATGTGTGGTCTGTGCACAACAGGAGGAAGACAGAGAGAAAGAAAGACAGAGCAAGAGAGACAGGATCAGACAGACAGACATCCAGCTTTTCCTGTTGTTGTCCTGTTAAGTACTTAACTGGTGCCATGTATTGTCTACAGAGATCCATTGAGAGAAAAAATGTATTACAGTGCTGATTATTAATCAGTCTCACACATGTTCAACCTGTTGCTCAGAGTTGGTTAGCAGTTATTTATTTAAGCCTAAAATATGTCACAAGCCTATTTTAGTTAATCCTTCCTTTCTGAGCACTGCCACCAAAACAAGCCTATCTGTCTTGTCACTAGCCATTCCCATTCGTCCCTCAGTTTCCTTTCTTCTCCCTACCTCCCTCATCCTGCATTTTTTTCTCATGTGTGTTTGTTTTTCCACCCTCCATTTGTCTGTCATCCTCATCGCTTCTGAAGAGAGGGAGGCAGTGGGAGAAAGAGAAGATATTTGGGAAGAGCAGCAGGAAATAGAAGTTGAAGTATGTATGTGTGTGTGTGTGTGTGTGTGTGTGTCTGTGTGTGTATATGTGTGTGTGTGTGTGCATGCGTGTCTGTTTGTGTGTGTGTGCTTATGTATGCATTTGTGTGTGTGTTCACATGCAGGTATGTTTGTGTGTGTGTGCGTGTGTGTGTGTATGTGTGTGAGCGTGTATTTGTGCACTTGTGTGTGTTTGAATGTTCATATGGAGTCTTGACATTTGCGTTCACATGTCTCATCTCTCCCATCTCTCATCTTTTCAAGGAAAAACAAAAGCACTTGAGTGTTGACCCGAAACCCTTCTTGTCTCTCTTTGTCACTATTCATTTGCCACAGATGTTTCGGAAAAAAGCCTCCTCCTCCTTGAGAATGGGACGAATATCAGAAAACTCTAGATGTAATAATCTCCCCTTTCCTTACTCTCCTAGAGTTCCACTGCACCTTTTATTAAAGCTTTCAGTAGGCATTCAAAGCTGTCACTTGAAACCATTCCAGCTTTAAATGTCATGTAATTGTGCCAGTATTGTATTGCTTGTTGTAGAGGTTTATCAAAGCAGTTCAGAATCAACATGTTTAAAACCTTTTCAAACGAAAGGCAAGTCTGTAAGATTAAATGTGTGCCAGCCCCTGTGCTGTCGTTAAGTTGACTTTAATGTCTAACCTGAACACGGTTTAACTCCGTGGAAGTGTTTACACTGGCTCTTGTGCTGGCACTAAGATGATTGGAATGGTTTCTCTAACGGCTTTGTTTGTTTTCAACCTGTCACTTCCTCATTTGTACTTGTGTCCATGTTCAGAGAGTGTTAGTATGCTTAGTGTATAACCTGGTAGTGGCTGGTAACTACTGTGGTATTTCACTGGTTTGTTTGTTTGTCTGTTAAATATGGGAATGGTGAGTCGTATAGAAAATGACTTCACTGCATTCACTGTCTGCTGACAAAGCATTGCTGTGGTCATATTCATTTGGAGTTTTTGGGTCTTGCTTTTAAAAGAACACACTGGGGAATTCCTTCATGCTTTGACAGTGGGCATCTCATGTTGCACTTACATATTAATGATCTAAAGATTTCCTAACACAAGCTGCTTGGAGCACCTCGCTTCCCTCAAATCCCATGTAAATCCAATTCAAACCCCCGTTAAAATCACTTCCAGAACATGACCCGACTGTCAAAGTGGTAAAGAGACAATGTACTGGTTTTCTAAGGCAGTTTTTTTTTGGTTGTTGCTTTTGGGGGAAATGTTGCTCCTGGGGATGGGGGTGGGAGCACAGCTTAGTCTTTGGCTTATATTTTCCAGGTTTCCTTCAGGAGTAGCTTTGGGAGTTTCCCTGATTTGCCCCCTCTGGTCCATGGCTCATCCCGCCTCTCTCATTTCTCTTTCCTGTGTCCTGTGGCGTACATCACGAGAGGCTCTTGTAGCCTTGCCTTCCTTAACCCCCAGCTCTTTGTCCTCTCACCCCTCGCCCTCATCCCCCCAAACCCTTCTTTCTTTCTCTCCTTCCCTTGTTTTTGTCCTCCTCAGGGAACGCAGACCGAGGCCGCAGTTCCTCCTTCCATGAGGTGCGGGGTCTGCGCGAGTTCGACATGAGGCCGACGGCGGACGAGGCGCCAGGAGGCGGAGGAAGCAGCGGCGGCAGCGGCAGCAACACTGTTCTCCAGCGCCTCCTGCAGGAGCAGATGCGCTACGGCGAGAGCCGCAACTACCTGGCACTCCAGCAGCAGCAGCAGCAGCAACATCAGCAGCAGCAGCAGCATCAGCAACAGCAGCAGCATCACCAGCAGCAGCAGAGCCAGCAAGGGTCTATCGGAGGATACCCGCCCGGGAGCGGAGGCCCAGTGGACGACCACTCCATGGTGCCCCACATCGCCCGACAGGAGCCTCAGGGGCAGGAGCTGCAGGCGGACAGCGGCTTGGAGAAGCAGCTAGGCACCCGGGGAGGCGCGGGAGGAGGCAGTGGAGCTGGAGGAGGAGGGGGCGGCATGGGAGGGGGTCAGGGGCCCAACCCTGAAGATCTGCCCAGCTACGAGGAGGCCAAGGTGCAGTCGCAGTACTTTCGGGGTCACCAGCAACCGCCTCCGTCACAACAGCAGGGGCAGCAGCAGCAGTGCGGACAGCAGCAGCAGCAGCAACAGCCGCCACAATCCCAGCAGCCCCAGCTAGGGGCGGCGTTTTACGTGACGGGGGTCACCGGAGTGGGCATGGGCATGGGCGGCAGCGGCAAGGTGCGTACGGAGGTGCGCACGGAGGGCCGGCCGACGGTGCAGCGTGTGAGCGGCGCGGGCAAAGTGCACCAGGACGACGGGCTGAAGGACCTGAAGCAGGGCCACGTGCGCTCCCTCAGCGAGCGCCTCATGCAGCTGTCGCTGGCCACCAGCGGGGTGAAGGCCCACGCGCCCGTCACCAGCGCCCCGCTGTCCCCACAGCTGCCCCCTCCCCCCGGCCCCCCTGGGGACTACTACAAGCCCTCCTCCTCCTCCCTGGGCCAGCAGCACCGCGGGCCCCCGCCCGACTACCCCTTTAAGGGAGTGGCCTCCCCGCCCAAGCACCAGCACCACCAGGGCCACCAGGGCCAGCAGGGCCACCAGCAGCAGGAGCCTGGTGGGGGGCACTACTACACTGAGCCCCACCGGCCCCCACCACAGCAGGGGCGCTCTGACATGCCCCATGTCCGCTACCAGCCCCCGCCAGAGTATGGCTCCTTTCGGTGAGTAGAAAGAAAGTCTTCTACGTACTGGCATTAAACTTGCACTTACATGTTTATAAACCTGGACCTAGAGGTTAGACTGTTGAAATATTATATTGCTAGGTGCAAGGTGATGTTACCAACTCACTGGCACCAAATATTGATATTTTTACTAAAACATCCAGGCCCTTTAAACCGACTCCACCACCAATTATGTTACTACTGCATGACTCCTTAAGGTGATACCTGCTCTATGCATCTTGTATACTTCATGAATACACAATTAGTGGTACTTTTAGTACACAGATATTCTAATGTATTATAGTCCATACATATCAGGTATCACAGTCACTGTATTGTGGTAATGAAATAACCATAGGCCAATACAAGTAACAGCATTGCATTATTTTGTCAAAGTATTGACAACAAACATATATGTAGAACAAGGAAACATGGTTGGAGCTTGAAGTGCAGAGGAAGCATGTTCTTCAGGGTGTTTCATGCCAAGAAAACAAACCGTGTTGATTATACTGGCCCCTTGCTTTTAAATGAAAGGATAGATCCATGCTCCTGCTGCACTGGTAGAACTTACCCAAGAATATAAGCTCATGTGTTAAAGAAGCACATGCTGTTAAAGAAGCACATTTCTGTAGTTGTTCAGTAGATAATGAGAAGTAAAACATCCTCTGCACATCTACTGGCAGAAGACATGCTAAGCTGACAGGACTGCAACAACTCAACAGCGTTGACTCATGCGGCACTCTCTAGCTGCTAGTGATTCACTCCGCACACTTCCTGATTGACAAAATCATTTGTCTTAAAAAAAAAAAAAAACAAATGAAAAATGGAATTGGACTTCTTTCTTTCTGTGCACTTTTGGTTGCAGATTTTCTGCCATGCGTTTTTTTCTGAGGTTTATCTGTTGGTTTATCTGCCTTGTGTACCACAACTAGCGGTAGTTGAAATGGGCAAGGTGGTTAAAAGATGATGGATCTGTTTTTGGTTGGTTTGGTGCTGGGTGTTTGTAGGATGGTAAGAGTTTCCATTGAAGAACTGGATAATGTGGTGTTTTGTTTTCCAGTAGAGCACCAGATCCTTGGTTACAGAATTTTAAACACTGGAGACACTCTATATATCTTGCTGTCATGTCTCCACAATATCCAACATCTTGAAAGCCCTCAGAACAAGCCATTTTCTGTGTTATTACCCAGCATTCATAGTATAGATTAGTAATCCATGCTAATGATTAGAAATCCAAACTCTTGATCTGTAAAAACACATATACACAAACACACAGAGACCATTACTGACTGATTCTAAGTTAGGTTCAAATTCAATCTACTGTTTTTAGCTGATTTCTTAATACTACGGCTGTGGGCTTGGTAAGCTAATGTGTGTTGATGCAGAGATGTAGGGACTTGCAGCTTAGACTTCTCCTAATGGGAATAAGTAGGGCCCTTCCCGATGGGGACTTGCTGTCACAAAGGCGTCTAGGGAGAAGCCTGTTTGTCCTGTTCTCTGCATTCGTTACCTCTGTGCTATTTTGCGTAGAATGACAAGAGGAATGTACCGGGAATCTTAATAATCAACTGACAAGTCTGGACACAGCCATTTTCTTTTCTGATGATAGAGCATTAGTTGGGCTGTGTACTCTTTCAGAATCGTTGCAGCTTCTGGGGAATTGGAAGATATAAGTCACAGGTCATAGGATTTCTCAATCATACCAGCTCTAGGTGTGACTCCCTGTGTGGTTATTTTCCACATTAACAGGAATCTTCAAAATAGTCCCTTTTCTTACCCTTTTATACGTCACGTGTCCCTTTTGGTAAAATAGTCTCACTTAAACCTGTTTGGTATATATTGGTAGACATTGTCATGACCTACTTCTTGGAAGAAAATAAATGTTTGTGGTAAACAAGAAAATGAATCGATTTCCTGTTGTTTATTAGACATTCTGAGTGACATTAATGATTTTTGTGTCATGAATAGTCTGTCCATGGCTATATTTAATGAGTAGTGGTCAGATGAATAAGGAAGGTACTTGTTAACTTGGCATTCATTCTCTATACATGAATCTCCTTGTATATAGACAGGATTCAAGATTGTTATGATACATTTAGGAAGGGTTTCGTTTATGCAATGTGTTTTTGTATGTCCTGTCTTTTGTCACCAGGGAACATGTTGGACCAGTGTTTTCACTTTTACATGTGTTTTTGTGCCGTCTATATCCATTAATAAAGTCATTAATCAGTAGTGGGTCAGTAACTCCGGTCTGTCTGTAAAGTCAGTGTAGAGCTGTATCATTTGCTGGCAAACCCACCCCCCCCCATATGACACCTCTGTTGTCTGCTTTGTCTGTTTCCCCACAGGTCCAGCAAAGAGGGCTCCCTCCACTCGCAGAGAACACTTCACCACCACAGCCCCACCTCGTCCGTCACGTCTGTGGGTTCGCTGTCACGTGCCCAGTCCGCCACCCTCAGCAGCCTGATGGCAGCGGCCGCCACCGCCAACCACGCTGCCCAGCCCCCCATGCCCCATCAAGGGGACCCCTACTCCCTGGGGCCGCGCAGCCCCGGGTCGCATCAAGGGGACCCCTATGGACCTGCAGGCCCCTCCCACCCATCTCTGCAGCGGGGCCACGGCTTCCCCTCGGACCCCTACGGGTCGGCACCCAGGAGCCAGCACCACCACCACCACCAACACCAGCAACAACAACACCAGTACCAGCACCCGCAGGGTCCGGGGTCTGGGTCTGGGCCGGGACAGGGGCCCGGATTGGGACCTGGGTCAGGCTCGGGCCAGGGTGGGCATTATGGCCACCTACCGTACTCGCTGCAGGGCGACCCGTACGCCATGATGGCGCGGGCGCAGCAGATGGTGGACATGCTGACGGAGGAGAACCGCATGCTGAAGCAGGAGATGGAGCTGTGCACGGAGAAGGTGTCCAAGCTGCAGAAGGTCAGATGCCTTCAAGAACCTTTCATCTTCACTTCTTTCTTTCCTTTTCTTTCTTTCTTTCTTTCTTTCTTTCTTTCTTTCCTTTTCTTTCTTTCTTTTTTTCTTTCTTTCTTTCTTTCTTTCTTCAGTTACATTATCAGTACAACTCTCTCTGTCTGTTCTCTCTTTTTTTAATACCATTTTTCTATTGTCGCCGTGAGGTTTCCTTTTCAACCAGCATTGTTGGCAACCTGGCTCCAGACCCGCAGTTGCAGTACCATGTATTTGTTTCAGCCCTTTACTAAATCAGCTGATTGTGATTAGCCCAGCTTTTTAGGCAGGTAGGAGAGTGTATTAGTTAAATCACTATTGTATTGAGTGTACAGGAAGAACCAGGTGATTTGGAATATTAAATTGTGGATTCTAAAATCAGGTTGCCTATCCCTAAGCTTTGTATTGTATATACCATTTATCACTTGCTGCACAATTGTAATGACCTTTCTGGAACATCTCTGTCTGAAGTTAAAGAAATAAAAACAAAGTGTGTGTTTTTTTTTTTTTTTTACCTCAGCTGGAGACAGAGATCCAACTGGTATCTGAAGCCTACGAGAACCTGGCCAAGTCATCGTCGAAGCGTGAGGCCCTGGAGAAGACCATGAGGAACAAGTTAGAGCTAGAGGTGCGGAGGCTGCACGACTTCAACCGTGACCTCAGAGGTGAGTCAGGGGTTAGGGGTCAGGGGTCAGGACCCGACCGGCCTCATGGAGTTATGCTTGGGTATTAGATTCTTGGTATCTGGGAATAATTGAGGAGCTTATCTGGAGATCATCTGGCCCTGCAGTGCTGTGTTTTTGTAAATCAGTCAGATTGCCAAATATTGGAGAAAAAAAAACAAGCCTTGTGATTTGCTGTGCGTGTAGTTGCATAAGTCGTTTGGTAAGATAATCATCAGAGCACAACTTTTGTTGGGCTTAGCAGTTTTTTTTGTTGTTTATGTATCAGATGTTGTGTTGTATTTAGTTTATGAAGTGGTGAAGTCACAGCTATGCTGGTCCCATGAGCCCCTGCTGCCTATGCAGAGAGCTTAGCAATAGAACAGAGCAGAGCTTCTGCAGCAGTGCAGACTGAAGGCAGTAGTACTTGGGTGTGTGTACAGGGTTTCCCCTTTTCACTTTTTCACTAGTCATTTATGGCTGTGTGTGTGTGTGCGCGCGCGCGCGTGTGTGCGTGTGTGTGTGTGTGTGTGTGTGTGTGTGTGTGCGTGCGCGCGTGTGCGCGTGTGCGCGTGTGTGTGTGTGTGTGTGAGAGACTGTGAGTGCATATCTTGGTGTGTAGGATATAAAAGTGGCAGAGATGGACGGAGTGAGGGGAGAAGAGGCTTAGGCTAATCATCAGCACTACCATAAAACTCTGACCTCTGCCAACAAGCCCAGTGAGGCTGGAGAGCCCCTTGTGCCAGTCGGAGGGGAAGGAGTTATTTTTCTTTAAGCCTGAACTGGGTACTGGGTCCTTGTCAAGTTTTTGCTCCAAACAAGGGATTTCCTTCCAGAATGTTCCCAAAACTTACCCTACCCCCCATCCCCCCTCCCCCCTCTCGTTGAGTGTCCAAGCAAAGAAGAGTCCCTGCCTTGTTTCCGGTCGTACAAAAAAAACCCCACATCAAATCAAATAGAAAATCAGGAACTTTTCCTGCTCGCAACATATGAGTATCTCTCTCAGCATGGGGGATAGCAAAGCGTCCTTTGTTCATCCACACTCCTGCTTCTTTATTCAGTCTGTGGTGCTGCTGACGTCGGTGGAGAACAGTCATACCGGCGGTGCATTTTCATTTGGCCGGGGCCAGGGTGGGGGGGTGGCGGTTGAAACTCAACACATGGCAGAATGCCCAGGCATATGTCCACTGGGAGAGCCCTCACTTTTTTACAGCGAATCGCACACATTTCTCCCCCTCCCCCACCAGCCCTCCAGCGCCCCTACCCCCTTCCCTCCACTCCAGCACCACAGCTTTGTCTCTCTCTGTCTTTCTTTCTCTCTCTCTCTCTCTCTCTCCACTCCAGCCCCACCTTCCCCCGTTTCTTTATTCTTTCCCCCTTTCCATGTTTTTCATTCTTCTGGCTGTGCAGTGTGGTCCAGTGTCTCGCTCACAACCAAGGGCCTGCACGGGGTTTCTGAGAGCAGGGTGGTGGTACGACGTGAGAGTTTCACATGCGGCCCTGACCCATGACCACCCTGAGAGGCCACGCTCCGGACCTCGGGCTGTTTGCTTGGGTGTTAGCGGTCAAGTCCAGAGTGACTGGTGCGCTAAGAGGCTTTGTTAAAGCCCTGCGGAATGCCTTGGATGTTTTTGCTGAACATGTACTCCTGACTGGATTTGCGGGAACACATTAGACACATCAGGCCGTGCACATTGCAGAAGTGATTGTTTGTCGGGGGTGGGCGTAATGGTGTTCGTAGTACACGAAGAGGATTGATTTGAAAAGGTTTTGCTTGGGGCTCAGAGCACAAGTTGTTTTGATTATTGCATTGCGATGAGTTTTGGAATTAATGGGGCCGGTGGTCAATGCCAGAATGTCTCTCGCTGCGTAGAGTTGTCC
The DNA here is from genome assembly GCA_030347295.1 of Setipinna tenuifilis. Lineage (NCBI taxonomy): Eukaryota > Metazoa > Chordata > Actinopteri > Clupeiformes > Engraulidae > Setipinna > Setipinna tenuifilis. The sequence goes on from CM059272.1 coordinate 5,792,112, forward strand.
TACCCTCATGGAAATATTATTGTAACGTTTGGCCCAGTTCCTTGATGAAAGTTTTAGTTTTTGCCCCCCCCCCCACACACACACCTCCCCAAAAAGGAAGAAAAAAATGCTCCCCTCTTTATCCCAGCAGCACAATACATCTTTTAATGAATCCAGTACTCCTCTCCCTCTGTTGGTAAATTATGGCCGGGCTGGATCCAGGGGGAATTTTCCTCATGCAAGGTTACTGTTTGATTTTTTTGTTTTGGTATTTGCTGAGCAACCAGCCCCAGAGGTGCAGTATCACAGCATAATTTGCTAAAGGGGAGCAGGCTTTTGGAGTACTGTGTCCCACAAAACAGCACTTCATCCATTTCTCTTCACACACCCCTCCCAGTCATCTCTGTATCCATCTCGTTCTAACTCTGCTGTGTTTTAGTCTTGCCCAGAAGGTCTGGATTTACACAACTGCAGTGTTATTGTTTCCCAGCAGGGTTGCTGAATATCCTGTATCTCTGACTAATATTTCCCTTTGCCACAGATTTTCAACAAACCACAGTTTAGTCAAATCAGCACACAATGGGGCAGGAAGTTTGAATGGGGCTGGACTTTTACTTGAAGAAGAAGGCATTTGTTTGAGCTTTTTATGAACTTTTCATGTACCTTTAATAGGAAATGGTGTGGTTAAAAATATTTGATTTTGCTGAAATACAAGCTTCTCCTGTTAATCAAGTCCACCAGATGTGATCCCAGACTCAGATAAGTGCTGTGTAGTTTGTGTGCTTTTCTATTATTCTAACTGTTGACATGCTCACATGTCAGGACAAAGCAGATGGCCTGTTTTTTTGGGAACAAAAACAGCCATGACAGACCAGAAATACTTTTGTTACTTTGTGTTCCCCAGACAAGACCCCATACAGTGTTAGGAGATGCTAATGATGTAGATGCCCCTAAAGCTTCAGTATCAAAGATGAGGACTAACCTAAAGATCAAACATCACCCTTTCCTCAACTGGAGATGCTTCATAGCAATTTAAACGCATTAAATTGAGATTAGATTAGAATAGACTCAACTTTGTCATTACACATGTATAAATACAGTGTAACCAAATGTGGTTTAGCATCCAATCAGAAGTGCAAGGAGCAGCAAGTGTGAGATATACACTATGCTAACATAAGTTAATTTGATTTTTTTCTTTTTTAGAGCGCATGGAAACTGCCAACAAGCAGCTCGCAGCTAAAGAGTGTGAAGGTTCTGAGGAGAACCGTAAGACCATCTCTCAGCTTCTCGCTCAAAGTGAGTAGACCCCACCTGTTGAGAATCTTCCGGAAAGCACAAACTGATTCTCAGGTTCCAGACATAAACATAAGACTTGCCAACAGGCCTGGTTTTACTCATTACACAGGCTGCTGACACACTAAATATGTTTGGTACATGTTCTCAACTGCCCTAACCCCAAATGTATTTCACTGTAAGTGTCACCATATAGGATGCGGTAGATGACAAATATCTGCATCATTGCCTCTGGTAGTTGGTCAAAGTGGTGTTATAATTGTAATTAACAACAGCAAGTGCACGACTGGAAGTTTAAACCAAGGAAAAACGTGGTTTAGATTTGTTTAAGATGATTCAGTAGTGAATCATCAGTTCCCCAAAAGCATTCAATGAAAAACTGGCTGTTTTGCACTCTGGAAATGTCTATGGCTTTGCTGCCAGTTTTGATTGCCTGTTACATGTGAACACCTTCACTGAGCAAAACATCTATTTTATTGTCTATAGTATTGTTAAGCTTATTCTGAACATGCCTGTGAATGTCATGAAGACTGAACAAAATTTGTGGACTGTGAGAGTTTAGTTTCACTTTTGGAAATTAGCACATGTCAAAGCCTTGCAAGGATATGACCTCACTTCATATTTGGTGGTTTCACCACCAAGTTTGATTGTCTGTGACAAGTGATTGTGTTCAATGACCAAATTGCCAATATCGTAACTATAGTTTGTGTGACTTGATTTGACAAAAAATCTGACCTGTAAACATTTTGTTTTAGTTTCTACTTTTTTGAAAATGGCGAGACATTTCAGTAGGCTGAAATTGAGGTCATTGAACTTAACCTAAGAAATCAACTTGTATCTGAGTTTCGGACATATCTGAAAATTGAGCACAAGATTCAAGTTACATGCATAAATACATGACTACATTTGACTTGTTTGTGGCACTAGAACGCGTGAGTCATAGACAGGACATTTAGTGAAAGCAATATTTGTACTGTGCTTAGCAAGTATGTCAAATTTCAGATTTGCACTTTATACCCAAACAAAATTCTAAGCACTGGAATATATCGTATACAAGAAAGAAAATTACTTTACTGCCCAAAACTGATGGCCAATAACCACTTCTTCACAGTCAGACAGATTGCACACACATGAAATCACATGTCCTCTTAATTTTGCACAGACCATGAGGCCCTAACACCACAAAACATCTCATTCTGCCCGCCTAAATTATGGCAGCCAGTGTGAACACGAGAAGGTGATGGACTGTTATCTTTCTGTTTGATTGACAGACAAGGAGACTCAGCGTGAGAAGGAGAAACTGGAGATGGAACTTAGCGCCCTGCGCTCCACCAATGAGGACCAACGCCGCCACATTGAGATCCGCGACCAAGCTCTCAACAACGCCCAGGCCAAAGTAGTCAAACTAGAGGAAGAGGTGAGCTGCTCTTATATGGCTCCATCATGCAGATCCTGACTTATATTCCTTATTCCCTGTCCCTCATCCGGCATTTGTGCCAGCTCTGGGCCAGATCCTAGCCACATTCATTCCAGAACAAGCAGCTACATAGTGCAGTACTAACAAATAAAGGACGCAGGCAAACTTTACATTGTGAATTAACATGTAGAGACATACATAAAGAGGGGGTCATAACAGTATGTAATTACAATATGTGCATGTCTTGTTTCACTTCCTTATAATCTCGCTGTGTGAATATATGCCACCCTGTGTTCAAAAATGATTACTGCATGCCTCCAAATAGAGGTAAAGCCAGTCTTCTTTCAACCAAATACTGTCTTGTATAAGTCCCCTATGAAATCACTGTCACATGACACACCCCTGAAACATGGTGTTAGTGAAGTGCCATACGACGTTAACCCCGCAAACACTCCTGGCATTTCAGGCACCCTCAGCTTGAAACTGTGTTATCTGTAGAATGGCATGGAGTTCCAGTGCCAGAAACGTGTCTGTGACAAGGGCTCTGTTTTCCAGCATCTCTGACTCTCCCCAGACCTGCGGGCAGGGAGCCAAGGCTCCAAATGTTAGCCTAAAGAGTCATGGGCTCCATCACACTGAACCTTTGCCTCAAGAGCCAAACGCACAACTGGTTGGTGTTTTAAAACAGCAAGGTGGAGCATGGAACTTTTGTAAGGTTTAGATACATCAGATGTGTTTTGTATCACTTTGTCCAAAATCGTGTTTTGCTGAACTGTGTCGAGTTGTAGGCCTTTTCTATCTATTTTGGTCCATATTTTGGATTTATTTTTTCTGAAATTGACTTTTGGAAAAGCTAGCTATCTTTAACTTAATTATGCAATAACCAAAACCAACAGGCAAGACAATGGTAGTTACTGAAATGAGTCCCATGGTGTATGGTGTGTTGCTCTGGTGGTGAGGAAAGAAAAAGGAAGGCGAAATATCCTATTCACTAAAACAGGAATCCCAACTTCTATTTTGCTCTGCTGTTTCTAAATACGGCCTGTTAGCTTGACCCCTTTGAGGGCTGAAGCATGTTTGGAACATAATGGAGGGTACAATGCAATGGCATATTGAAAACCGAGTAGCTCTTTTTTTTTTTCTCTGGAAAAAAAGAGTCAGCACATTTTGAGGTGTAATGACCAAGTAATAGCATACTTTATTTTCCCAGTGCCCCAAGGAAGCCACACAACCCTGTGCAGTGAAACAGAATATTCTGTATGTCTAATCCTAGGACCTGTTCTCCTACCTGAGCATCAGCAGTTCACAGGCAGGGCTTGGAGACTGTCTCTGACTATATGACTCTGACTGTCTAAAGCAGTGGTTCTTAACCTTGCTGGAGGTACCGAACCCCACCAGTTTCATATGCTCATTCACCGAACCCTTCTTTAGTAAAAAATAAAATATGATTTTTTACTGGTGCACAAAATGAACCGTGCATTAACATCACCTTGTTCAAATAACAAAACCAACACAGTGCATGAACTCACAACAACTTGTGAGTGGCATCACGAATTGACATGATGAGTCATGTGTATCTTGACCTCTGCGGCGGAGGCTCCACCGAACCCCTGAGACCGACTCACTGAACCCCTAGTGTTCGATCGAACCCAGGGTAAGAACCACTGGTCTAAAGGGTTGAGGTCTGTACTACGGAGGCTCTAGCTAATAGACTAGCTGTAGGACTTGGCACACTGAAGACTGTAGTAGACTGACCAATGGGGCAAGACATCAAAAACAAAGAAGAAGGGGAGACTGTGGCACTCCGGTTTTAGGATTTTTACTTAGGCAATAGGTTCACCGACGCATTTCGACCTTCGCGGTCTTCGTCACCCTTCGCCACGCCACAGTCTCCTCTTCTTCTTAGTTTTTTGATGTTTGGTACCCACAAATACTGTTAGAGCACCTGTGTTTTTTTTACAAGACTTTGGATCCTCGCAGCGCTTTTGCTTTTTTTTCCTTTCAATGGGGCAAGACCCTCTGCATTCTGTGGCCTATAGTCTATGTGAGCTATGCACCTCTGTCATTTCAACTCACCAGTCCCATTTTATTGCTGAACTTAAGATTGTCTAAACGGGAAACAAGAAACCAAAGCCAGCAGACAGGCACTGTAGATGTGAGCTCAATTCACAGGAGACTGTGGCTTTGTCTGTTCAGCTTCTTGACTGTGGTACAGATTCACCCTCATGCTTACATAAATCTGAGCCAACAATGTAAGACGTAGCACAATTTTGATTGATTAATGGATGGATGCATGGATGCAACAAGTATTTTATTTCCCCAAGCAAAATGTATGTCTTGCAGCAACAACTTAAACATTACTAACACAAGCGGACACAAGGTATACTAAAAACATGGTATTTACACAATATACCTACTAGTACATAACTAAATAAAGTGTAAGAAGAAACTAAATCCACTTCAAGATATATCTCTCTGTGCAGTTTAAATGGAGAATACACATTGTGTGCATTATGATTCAGAAGATAACTCTCCGAGTCCGAGACGAGTCATTGTACATTGTCATTGCAGTGGGCAGGAATGACTTCCTGTTCCAGTCCTTTATGCATCAGAGTTGAAGGAGCTCCAATTGAAAACACTTCATTGTCTGACCAGTAGGTTGTGTAGTGGATGCAAATCATTGTCTAAAACCACAACAAAGCTTAGAGACAAAGGTGAAATGGTGAGAGAGAGAGAGAGAGAAAGAGAGAGAAAGAAAGAGTGAGAGAGAGATGATCCGCTGTATAGTCACAGGCTGGTTCTTTTTAAGCACAAATTATGTCCCTCATCTTGAGCCTTTTGACGCCCTCTCCTCTTCCCGTTTCCCTCTCCATGTGCGAGTGTGTGTGTGTGTGTGTGTGTGTGTGTGTGTGTCTGAAATAGCCTGGCTGTGGCCCAGCTGCCCTGGTAACTGGGCCTTGAAGAATGGCAGGGCTCAGTGTGAGTGGCCTCAGAAGCCCAGGCCTGCTCTAGTTTCTGTGCAGGCCCTGCCACAAATGCCTGCTTGTTCTCCCAACAAAAGCCCTTGAGTTTAATCCCTGCCATGAAAGAGCTTGGAGATGGCTGGATTTTTGGCTGCCTTTCTTTCCCCTTTCTCTGCCCCCCCCCCCCCCACACACACACACACACACACACACACTTTGCTGTTTGTCTGTATGCTGTCTTCTACTCTTAACTATTCGCCACAGCTGTGCGAGCCATTGCAGTGTGTCTAGTATAGTGTGTGTAGTGTGTGTGTGTGTGTGTGTGTGTGTGTGTGTGTGTGTGTAGTGTGTGCAGTGAGGCTCTGTGTAGTCAAATAGAGGTGTCACGGTCACCACTATCCGGTCTTGGTGAAAGTGTGTGTATTTATTTATTTTTATTATTATTTATTATATTATTATTTATTATATATTATATATGTATTTATTATTAAGGACAGCACACATTGATAATAAACATACATGTAAATAGTCCAGACATTTCCAACTGTAGTTCTTCTTAGCCAGATGTAGAGGTCAGATCAGCAGAGGGTGCCTTAGGTCATGAGTCTGATTTAAGGTACCTTTAAGATTTTACCTTTAAGATACACATCCAAGGGCTTGTTGCCTCTGTGAACTATAACAGAGGCCACAGGAGCTAAACTACATCACAGTGTATGATGGTCTATTTTTTGTGTCACAATTTTTTTGTGACTTTTCCTGTGGTCTCACCTACCCTCTTTATGTCTTTGGTTGTGTGTGTGTGTGTGTCCGTGTGTGTGTATGTCTGTGTGTGTGTGTGCACGCATGCGTGTGTGTGTGTGTAGCTGAAGAAGAAGCAGGTGTATGTGGAGAAGGTGGAGAGGATGCAGCAGGCTCTGGCCCAGCTGCAGTCGGCCTGTGAGAAGAGAGAGCAGCTGGAGCACCGTCTGCGCACACGTCTGGAGAGAGAGCTGGAGTCGCTACGTATGCAACAGGTACACACACACACACACACACACACACACACACACACACACACACAGGAAGGGAGCTGAAGTCACTACATATGCAACAGGTACACACACACACACACACACACACACACACACACACACACACACACACACACACACACACACACACACACACACACGGGAAGGGAGCTGAAGTCGTATGCAACAGGTACACACACACACACACACACACTTAGACTCACACTGCGTTTGCATGGAGCAGAGACATTTCCTCTGTCTCCAGACTATAGATCAGTATCTGGGGTAAAGGTTACAGCAGCCTCAAGTGGTGTGTGGGAGTGTAGCAGTGTGTTTGTGTGTGTGGTCAACGTGTGTGTGTCTTTGTGCCAGTGGTTGGACTCTGTCTGTCTGTGTGGGGTCAGCATTTCTGCATCCTATTACTGTCTGTGTTTGTAGGTCTGTCCATCTCTCTCTCTCTCCTCTCTCTCTCTCTCTTCTCTCTCTCTCTCTCTCCCTCTCTCTCCCTCTCTCTCTCTCAGTCTGTGTGTGTGTTCACGTATAGACAGATGAGCCAGTTGTTAGACAGACAGAGTGCACAGCTGTAGTGTACATTATGGGGCCCAGTCTACACATGCATACCTCCTGCAGCCTGCAGACTCATTAACCAGAGAATGAAGAACATGCCCTCTGTTCACTTGAGCTAATGAGCACAACAGCAGCTGGACCATTTTAATGACCTGGAAAGATTAGATTTTTACTTATTTATTTATTTAGTGCTATAAACATTAATATCAATATGGAGCCAGCCACTCAATGGTGGGCGTATAATAGGTCTACGTGGTGTTACATCCAGAGGGTGTGTGTTTTGCTATTATTGAACCACACACTTATTCACTCTCCTAGCATGATTACTAGTACTATCCTTACTTTTCTGAAAGAACAGGCACAGTGGCAAGATACAAGTGCGGTGCAAGTGTTTGTTTGGGTCGGAGCAAATGTTTGCACCATTAGCCTCTTGTACATTAAGCAGACACTTTCATGTAAAGTGACTTAGAATTGAGGAAAGCAAGCTACAGCAATCATAGGAGATTATAAGTGTAAGGACAGTGGGTAAAAAAGGGTAGATGGGTATAGATTGGAGGGTTAATCATAGAAGATGATAAGTGTAAAGACAGTGGGTTAAGAAGGGCAGATAGGTATAGTTTGGAGGGTTAACAAGTTCTCAGAAAGTAGGAGGTGCTCTCGGAAAAGTGAGCCTCTTGAAAACAGAGAGATGACCATGCTCTTCTGGCAACTGGGAGCTTGTTTAAGAACATAAGAACAGTCTTGACTGAGCATGCCTTGTGTAAGAAAATGGAAAGCCCAGATGATGTTCTTGTAATTAGTATTTCAACCAGGAAGAGACATAAGCTTCCATGATTGAGTTCGGATAAGTGAGTAGAAGACCCCAGAATCATTGTGTAGGCAATAACCAGTGCCTTATATTTGATTTGAGCAGCCTTGCATTGTCAGCGTAGGTCAGTAAACAGAGGAGTGACATTATCCTGGTAAACCAGCCCCTTGTACTTCACCTTGTTTTGTACAGAGGGTCTGGCTGTACTGTATTGAGAAACATTTTTCTTTCTGGAGGTGTGGGCTCTGCTAAAATAAAATAAAAAAGATCTGCCTTTACCCAAACATTAACATGAAGGAAGTTACGAAGCTTTTTGGAAACTAATGGACTAACAACTAACCTTCACGGATGCTCACAAACACTTGCTCTGTGCGCTGATTTGGCTAGGAAGTATTCTGCCTACAACCAGCCATTTCAGTGAGATGGGCATCAGACCATCTGTACAAAACAAGGTGAAGTACGAGGGGCTGGTTTACCAGGCTAAAGTGACATGGGTCCTTTTGAAGACCAAACATGCTGGATCATTTAGAAAGGTAGAAGGGCATGGTCGCATGGTACAACTCTGCATGTGTGCACATTATCATGTTGCTGACTGTTCCTGTGTGTGTGTGTGTGTGTGTGTGTGTGTGTGTGTGTGTGTGTGTGTGTGTGTGTGTGTGTGTACACAGCGGCAGGGTAGTTCCCAGAGTGCCGTGGCCCCCGAGTACAATGCCACGGCCCTGATGGAGCACCTGCGGGAGAAAGAGGAGCGCATCCTGGCCCTGGAGGCGGACATGACCAAGTGGGAGCAGAAGTACCTGGAGGAGAGTGTCATGAGGCAGTTCGCCCTGGATGCAGCCGCCTCCGTCGCCACACAGAGGTTAGACACACACGCACATGTATGCACGCACACACACACACACACACATGTGCACGCACACATGCACACACACACAGACATGCACACATGCACGTGCACACACACACATGCACACACACACACACACACAGACACACACACATATGTGTGTGCGCACACACACACGCGCACACACATGCACACAGAGCCAGATGTTTATTTTAGGTGTCCCATAAGTCTGGAATGATGGGGAAAGACAATAAAATTACAAAATCGTCCCTGAATTTATTGTATACAGTAATGTGTCCAAAGTTTATGACTGCAACTTCTCACCAGTTAAATAACAAGAACCTTCTCTTCTCTACTAGTCAGCGATGTGGGTTACCAGCAACATGATGAAAACAATATTAAAATCCCTCTGGGTGCAGACTTATGAGACACTATGCACTGTAAGATGGATTGTGGCTAAATTGTGTACATGTGTGTGTGTGTGTGTGTGTGTGTATATGTGTGTGTTGTGTGCGTGTATGTTGTGTGTGTGTGTCTGTGTGTGTGTGTGTGTGTGTGTGTGTGTGTGTGTGTGTGTGTGTTGTGTGTGTTGTGTGTTGTGTGTATTGTGTGTGTGTGTGTGTGTATGTGTGTGTATGTGTGTGTTGTGTGTGTTGTGTGTGTGTGTGTGTGTGTTCCACAGGGACACCTCCTCCACAGGCATCAGTCACTCCCCCAGCAGCAGCTACGACACGTCAGTGGAGGCTCGCATCCAGAAGGAGGAGGAGGAGATCCTCATGGCCAACCGCCGCTGCCTGGACATGGAGAGCAGGTCTCCATACAGCACACACACACACACACATACACACACACACACACCGACACACACACACATACACACACACACACACACAGACACACACACAGACACACACACAGACACACACACACACACACACACACCGACACACACAGGCACACACACAGACACACACACACACACACACACATGGACACACGGACACACATACACACACAGGCACACACACACACAGGCACACACAGACAC